>BTHU01000021.1:1200000-1742500 GCA_036184795.1 Tokudaia tokunoshimensis | reverse complement strand
CTGGATCTAAGACGTGGATCAGAAGGTTCCGGGGTGTGGGATTCTCATTTTGCTTAGGAGTAGAGGCTGAGTTAGGGCTGGTCTCACCTTACTTTATAATCTTCATGTGCATTAGATGCTTGTTGTCTCTAGGAATTACCAATAGGAGGGAAAGACATGGTGATTTGGGTAATGGAAGGATTAACTCCTGAGAACTAGGAACTCTAGAGCCTACCTTCTCACTCAAACCCAGATCTTGGGGCTGGTATCCTGGGAACAGTGTCTGGAGACAAATTGCTTTACCCTGATCCACATCCTCTTGGTCTGAGTCACAACTTACTTCTGAGTCCCGCCTCAGGGGCCAATATGTCTGCAATTCTAGATCATTTTACTCTCAAAACATCTATACAATCTTAGAATTTATGTGTATCTTCAAGATAAATTTGCTTAGGTGAACTATATCTATCTATGCCACCTATGTTGGGAACTGAATTTGAGAGACCATTATTTCATTGAAGATAATATAAAATAACTGACATCTGGGGTCAAAATAAGACCCCAGGACACTTGTGGCTATCAGAGGGGACTTGTCCGGCTTGTGAATTCTTACCCTTGTGATTCTCATCAGGCCAGTGGTTCCTCAAAGACCTCTTTTTTTCTAATATCAGAGCTGAGGTCTCAGACACATGGGTCGAGTCTAGCCATAGCCCTAGGTGACCCTGTGTTGCTGCTATCATGTTCAGGACCAATCTGTCCATTCACTGAATCTGAGAATTCATCCTAGGAGTCACTTCCTTGCCTGAAGGGCTTGAGGTCTAAGTTGTAAATGGGTTTTAATAACCTCTATTAGTTATTAATATGACCTGGTCTGCCCCTCAGTAATTGAGACATGGTCCTATAGATTTTTAAATCAGCTTTAGCATAATTACTGGGTGAACTAATCCCAATCTATTTTTCTATATGTTAGACTGTTGACTTCCCCAGCTGTGCTCCACAAGTAATTTCTGTTTGAGTCTCCCCAAGATTATATCTGCTTCATCAGCTTGTCCTCAGGGTTCACGTCCACTGGCCACATACTCATGATCCATCTGGTCATATGCCTGCCTTCCCTGTCTTCCTTCTCCATTCTCTCTTCTCCCTCCTTTTCTCTCTCCTCGTGGTCCATCCCTGATACTCCCAGGCCTTTAGCTCAAAACCTTCCTACCTTCATTCTCTCCAGTAATTGACTATAGCCACTTTTATTTAACCAATACCTTTAAATTTGGGAGCAAGATTTGTACAACAAAGACTGGTATGCCTGAAAATTTGCTCCTCAGTTGGCAACCAGGTCTTCGGGGCAAATATTTAGCATTGGAATATATGACAGCACTAGACCAACCTCAACATTAAGTAGCATTCCAGAGGCTTGGATACCTGGTTATAGAAATACTATATGGAGTGTAAATCAGGGAGTAGTGAGGAGTGAGTCCCTAATCATGCTCAAGGATGGACCCTAGTCTTCTATGTGTGGACAAGGAGGTCAGGTTAACATGGATACCTAAAAGGAGCAGCAGGATAGAGGAGGGAGTTATGCAGACTGAGCTCTCAAGTAGAGAAGGGAGAACAAGGACACCCCTACTCAGGTCAGGGTATATGGGGAAGCTGAGTCCACATAGCTTCTTTTGGATAGAGAATGGCTGCTGTGTCATATTGTTGAAGGTTTCTAGAGTTTGCAGAGAAATGTATTCCTTGCCTGAGACATGTAGCCCGTCCCACAGTCACACATGCTGGAAGCACCTATATAGAGCTGTGCCACCTAAGTCTCCTACAGAAGGCCCCTCTTTCCTCTGGACACAGACACTCACACCTAAGCTAAGCTGTAATCCCTCCCCCTCCTCCCTGTCCCTGGGCTGGTTGCAGGCCCCTACAGGTTCCTCATTCAGACTCCACACAGTTCCCAGTGGTGACTGTATGTCCAGGAATTTGGGAACCCCTGTATCTTTGGCCTCAGCCTGTATTGTTTCTAAACCCAGCAGGGGCTCCCATCTTAGGCTGCATTCTACCACATCCACACCCTGATAGTAGAGAGGATGGAATGTAGCCTAGAACCCTCACATTTCATCTCCCTAAGCGGCACTCATATATCCTAGAGACAAGGCAGAGGAGGACCCACATACTACTTAGTTTTTAATTTGTTCAATTATGTTTTAATGTCTTAGTTTGGAACAGGTCCTCAATATGTAGCCCATGCTGATTCTGAACTTGCAAACACCTTGTTGACAAAAGCATCATCGGTGTTGGTGTTACAGACTTGATAAAACACCATATAACACCCAGGGTTATCATCAACAAGGCTTTGACTCTAGCAACATTGAGAGAGCAGCCCAGAGATCTGTTATAGGACAGCTACAGAAACAGTCCCCACTAGTGTCAGTGACAGTCGACAAGAGAAGACAATGACACCAGCTTCACACACAGAATTGAGGACAGGTATAATTTCAGTTGAAACCAGAATTTAAACATCTCCTGATTTAACATCAGACGAAGGTCTGAACAGGCTGACTGCAGATATGAGAGAACAGCACAGACAATGGAGAAGGCCTTAAAAATGCATGAGATCTTATCATCACATGACCCAGAGAAACAGATGTATTGAAAGAATCAGGATGAGGAGGTAGTAAGATGGCACAAGTGGCAAGGGACACTGTGAAATCCCAGGTGGACCCAGCAACAACTGTGCACAGACCAGGACTTGTTTGACTCCACACTGCAACCAGTGCCCTATAGGCAATAGATTCATCAAAGCAAATTTATTTTCTCCATCAACTTTTCTCACCTTTAGAACATGAATCAATCACAACCACATTCAAATGCTTAATTTAAAAAAGAAGCATGAGAGGGGGTTGAATGGAGAAAAGAGGGAGGGAAGGGGGCTTATGGGACTTTTGGGGAGGGAGGAAACGGGAAAGGGGAAATGATTTGGAATGTAAATAAAAAAAAAAAAAAGAAGCATGAAGTTGTAGCTCAGTGGAAGCTAATTTCAATCAGGGATGGAGATTTCCGAGCCGTGGCTGTTGGAGCACAAGGGATGACTGGGGGATACACACAGTAAGGGTGGGATGGGATTTTTGTTACCCATGACCTCTTATATTGTGCTCAGAGGAGAGAGAACCACAGTCACAGATGTAGGTCTTGAAGCCACAGTGGGAGAAGAAACCAGAACAAATAATGCATGACTCAGTACCCCATTAAGGAATCTGTCTTATCCTGTAGATAAAAAGACAAGGAAGAAATTCTGATCAGTATCTTTAAATGGTGATATACTGAGGAGACCATCACACACTCAAATTATCCCAGTCCCGAGTTCCCATCCCCCAGGTTCTATCCTCTGGTCTTTTACTCGTTGTACATGAGGCCCTTTCCGATGTCACTTTTTAAAGCTGTAACAAAAGGCTGAACATCCTAGAGACTTTATCTCCCAATGGAAAACAAATTAAGACCAGGTCAAAGACTTTGAAGATGGACTAAATGAGGAGTTATGGGAGGGCTGAGATTCCCCTAGGGCTCTCTCACTATTACTACAAGTTTCACAGGGATGAGCTTCGACTAATATTACTGGCAATACTGAATGAACCGTCTCCTCTTTAACTCATGGAAATAAACCCTTTATATATTACCATTAAGTATCAGAGAGATAGAAGCTATAATTACTGGAAAGCCTGGATATAGCTGTCTCAGTTTTTACCCCTCAGTTCTTTTACTAGAGATCATGGAAGCAGCAGGATCTAGAGGACCTAAGGGATCTCCTGGCCCTGGTCAGATAAGTTTTCAGAAATGGGAGAATCATGATAGAAGACTGTACCTGAACAGGGTTAACTGGACTCCTGAATATCTATTCAAAGTGAGAGATTTCTCTCCTACCTCTGACGGCTAAGCATCAGGTCTCTGCCACCTCTGTCATTGTAGCTGTGGATCTAACCATTATTTTCTGTATTATTCACAATGGAGCCAATGTCAGCACATCACCCCCAGGCTGAAGTAGCAACTGTGTGGGAGGAAATCTGCTCTCATGTGCAGGAGACCATCACGGTTTGGGCGTGATATTCTAATGAAAGCATGAACTAAGATACCCTGAGTCTTCCTTACCTATAGCCCTCCTCTTGCATATCAGAAAAGTCACCACAGTTCCCACGAGCAGAGCTCTAAGAACAAGAGCAGTAACAATAGCCATGATGGGGATGGTGGGCTTAGGAGGCTCTGGGAAGGGAAAAGAAGGGGAGGAAGGGAAGCAACATTCGGGCATCTGACCTCCAGCTCTCAGTTTTGACCCAGATCCAGTTGTCCAAAAGGACTGCCACTCTCTCTGAATAGTCTCTGTGCTCACTCCCAGTCCCATCTCAGGATTATGGGTCAGGCAGTCCCTCATGATCCACGTGACATTTGTACCTCTACTCTTCCCCAGGAGGCACCACTGAAGATGCCTACTTCTGGAAGGAAGGTTTCATCCCTTGAAGGCCCAATCTCTACAACCTGTATGTCCTAGTTCTATTTTCTCTAATCCCTCTCCCAGGTCAGGGTGATTTCAGGAGAATAGAAATTCAGGGCCCAGCACCTCAGGGTGACTTTCCTGTCAGGTCTGGCCTTACAGATCATGTGAATTTTAGGGGGTTATGAGGGAAACCATTAAAAACTTAAGGCATTTCACTTTCTTCCTGAGGATGCTCTAAAGCTCAATGCTGTTTTATGAATGGAAGGGATAGTTGAGTTGAAGGAGAGGAGCCAACTCCACACAGCAGCCTAAATGTAGATATGAATGGGGTAATGTATTCCTTGGAAAGTTTCAGAATCAGCATGAGTCATCACAGAGCAGGAGATGCTGGATCTCCCTCTAGGAATATGGACTTCTCCTTCTGACTGGGTGTAAATGAGAGACTCAGAAACACTGGGGTCAGACCTCAAAATCATTGTACATGGACAGGGAACAGGCCTGAGAGAGGGCATGGTTCACAAAGCAAATGGAAGGAACTGGTGCTTAACTGACAGACTGAACTGTCCTGAGAGAAGGCTTAGCCCTCTGGAGAGTCACTCTTATGTAGATTCAGGAAACTCACAAACACACTTTCCCCTTTGATGCAAAACAGAGTTAGTAATCCAGCTGCTGCCTGCTGAGGAAAAAACCTCAGGGGAGCTTCAGTCTCAGAGCAGATGGGACAGTTTCTGTCCTGAACATTCTCAACATAATCTCCTTCCCAGCTCTGTGAGGAGTGAGTCCATGCATTGACCCTTGACGTATGTCTTTACAATTTGTGCATAACCTGACTCCTCCCACTGTTATCTGAGCATCTCAGCTGTCTTGTCAACTGTGGTCCAAGTCCTCAGGTCCTCATGACACTTGACGTAATCATGGCCACTGAAGACTAATTCTAAGAGTTCATGACTGAAATATGCTTGAGGCAACCGATCTGTGGTGGATATAGTCTGTGAAAGCAGGGCCGCAGAGAGTTTGCTTTCAGGCATTCATCTTTCCATGACCCAACACAAACACCCTCTATCACTATCAGTACCTTTGGGAATTTTTAAGAGAAACCAATCAGCCTCCTCCGTTATAAAGATTATAAAGTGAACGCACACTACTCTGTCTCCACCTTTAAAACAGGATGAAGACCTTTGTTATGGAGGCTCTCCTGCTGCTGCTCCTGGCAGTGCTGACCCTGGCCATCCATCCAGAAGGTGAGTGTGGGTGTCTATAGGGAAAGTACCCTACCTGAGAAACAAAGAACTCCATCCCTATGGGTGCAACACCGTGAACGTCCACCTTCTCCCTAGTCCAGAACAGCTATTCCCTTCTCTACTGTGTGTCCTGTGCCTGTCCCTTGTTCCCTGCTCCCAGTCATCCTCAGGGGCTATGCTGTAGAGCACTATAGGGTCCTAGTGTGGGGTTAATATCTAAAGGCTCACTGTCCCTAGGTTCACACTTTGTTGGCTTTTTCCAAACTCTCTTGACTTGGCCTGGCCTCTCGGAGCCCCAGTTTATCAGTGTTGGCTTTGTGGATGACATACAGTTTGAGAGGTTCAATAGTAGAGCAGATTTTCCTGCGATGGAGCACTGTGCACCATGGAGAGATCATCAGAAGCCAGAGTATTGGAAGGAGAACTCACAGAAGGCCCTGAGAGTATTCAGTTCATGAAACAATTACTGCAATTAATGCTCCACACCTACAACTACAGTGCAATTGGTGAGTGTACCCCAATCAGAAATCTCGTATTTACTGCTTTCCATGTGGTTGACCCAGTTCTTTATGTCTAAGGTTTTCCCTTGGAAAATGTGACTGATGACTTGAGAGAGCCTTGGGACACTGTCCTGATTTTCTGTGCACTTTAAGACCAAGTCAGACCACCTAGAAATGGCATATGGGAGGGACCAATCCAAACAAGGGTCCACTTGAGGGTTAAGGCCTGTTGGAGTGATTGAGAATGTGTGGTTGTGTAGGATATCACACAATCCAGAGGAGGTATGGCTGTCATGGCTTGCCTAGAGGGTACTTCAGTCACGGATTCTTAGAATTAGCTTTCAATGGCCACGATTACATCTTGCTGAATGAGGACCTGAGGACTTGGACAACAGTTGGCAAGGCAGCTGAGATTCTCAGGCAAGAGTGGGAGATGTACGGGTTTGCACAAACTGTGAATAATTACCTGGAGTTTGAATGTGTGGACTCACTCCTCACAGAGCTAGAGTATGGGAAGGAGATTTTACTGAGAGCAGGTAAGGACTGAAACTGTCCCATCTATTCTTAGACTGTAGCTACTGTCCCCTGAGTATTTCTCCTCAGCGGGAAGTAGTTGGTTACTAACTCTGTCTTGCATCAAAAGGGAAAGAGTGATTGTGAGTTTCCTGAATCTACATGAAAGACAGACTCTGCAGAGGGCTATGCCTTCTCCCAGGACAGTCCCATCTGCCAATTAAGCAGCAGTTCATTTCACTTGTATTGTGAACTATGACCTCTCTCAGGCCTCTTCACTGTCCATCACAACGTCTTTGAGGTTTGATCCCAGTGTTGATGAGTTTTTCATCTCCACCCAGTCAGAATCAGAAGTCCATATTCCTAGAGGGAGATTCAGTATCTCCTGCTTTGTGTTTCCTCATGCTGATTCTGAGACTTTCCAACATATAGATTACCTCATCCATATCCTGTGTTTAGGGTGCCATGTGGGGTTGGCACATCTCCTTAAAGCTAACTCTCCTGTCCATTCACACAAGGTTACAAGAGCATTGATAAATATCCAGGAAGAATGCCAAATCCCTGAAATTTCCAATTGTTTTCCTCAGACCCCCCTATAATACAAGTGATTCGTAAGGCCAGACTTGACAGGAAAAATCACCCTGAGGTGCTGGGCCCTGAGCTTCTACCCTCCTGAAATTACTCCGACCTGGGAGACAGATGGATGCAAACAGATCCAATACATGGAGGTGGTAGAGACCAGGCCTGCAGGGGATGGAACCTTCCAGAAGTGGGCAGCTGTGGTGGTCTCTTCCGGGGAAGAACAGAGACACACATGTCATGTGAATCATAAGGGGCTGCCTGAGGTCATCACCCTGAGATGGGGTAAGGACTGGAAGTGAGCACAGGGACTATTCAGTGAGAGTGTCACTCCTCAGGGACAACTGGAAATGGTTAAGACAGAGCTAGAAGTCGGATGCTCACTCTTCTTGCCTTTATTCTTTTCCCAGAGCCTCCCAAGCCGACCATCCCCATCATAGCTATCATTATTACTGTGGTTCTTGGAGCTCTGCTTATGGGAGCAGTGATGACTTTTCTAATATGGAAGAGGAAGACTAGAGGTAAGTAAGGTGCAGGGTCTTAGTTCATGTCTCCATAGGAACAATAAATCTAAACTGTGAGAGTACCCTGCCACATGACAGCCAATTTCATCCACACAGCTGCAATTCATATACGGCAGATGTGTTGAGAATAACTCCATTGTGAAGCATCAAGAGAATAATACACAGAATTATAACTATAATGACAGAGGGGACAGAGACCTTATTCTCAGCTCTCTGATGTCAGAGGGAAAGTGCCTATTTAGAATAGACTATCAGGAGTTCAGACAGCCTTTCCTTGTTTTATCTGGATCTACAGTCACAGTTCTAGATACTTACCTTAGTGAAGGGCCAGGTGTTTCCTCTAGTCCCTCTAAATCATGCTGTCTCCATGATGTCTAATAAAATGGTTTATTTCCAGAACATAAATGGGAGACAGCCTTGTTCAGTCTTATAAGTAATAATAGTTGGGGCTCTTCTGTAACAAACATATTGATGTAGAGAAGAGCCCATGGTAAATCTCAACTACCTCATAACTCCTCATTTATTTCCATCTTCAAAAGCTTTGACATGGTCTTACTTTGCTTTCCACTGGGAGGTAAATTCCTAGCATGTCCAGCCTTCTGTTGCAGCTTAAATAGTGATGCCCTAAAGGACCTGGTATGCAATAGGGAGAGGACCAGAGGATATAACCCTGAGGGTTGAGAATGTTTGGAACTGGGATAGGTTGTACGTGTGAAGGACCTTCCAGTATGTCACCTTTTAAAGCTACCTATCTGAACTTCCTTGTTCTTTTCATCTACAGGATAAGGCAGATGCCTTAATGTGGTACTGAGCCATACTTTATTTGTTCTGGTTTCTCCTCCCATTGTGGCTTCAAGACCTGGTGCTTTCTCTTTCTACATCTGACTGTGACTATGTGTCTGTTTACTCTGAGCACAGGGTAAGAGGTCCTGGGCAGCAACAAGCCCCATCCACACCCTTCCTGTGTGTCTTCCCTGGTCATCTCTCATGCTCCAGCATAGGCAAGGCTGGGAAACCTCCATCTCTCATGAGAATTGGCTTTCACTGATCTACAAGTCCACGCTTCTGTTCTTAATTAAGCATTTGCATATGGTTGTGGAACTTCTTGCCAGGTTGTGTAACTGATTGATGTCCTAAAGATGATTAAATCCTGATGGGGAAAATAAAGACTCAGAACCATATGAAATTTGTGTTTTCTATTTGAATATTTTGCTTATATGGCATTGGCTGCTGTGTAGATTCAAGCAAGGCCTAAGCTGGCACCGTTGTTGCTAAGTTTATCTGGGCTTTCACTTTGCCCCATTCTACCTGTGTCATTTTGCTGTCTCCTCATCCCAATTCTTTCAATGCATCTGTTCCTCTAGGTCATGTGATCAAAATATCTCAGGCATTTTTAGGGCCTTGTCCATTGTTTGAGCCATTCTTTCATGTGGGCACTTAACCTGTTCAGGCTTGAGTCTGATGTTAAATAGGGTCAGGTTTACATTCATGTTTCAACAGGAATTATATTTCTTCTCGGTTTTGTGTATGAGTCAGGTGGAAGAATATTTTGAAGATTTTAAAAAAAATTAAATTTATGTTGCTGTCAGACATCGACCAGAGAAGTGTGTTTGGACTTTTGTTTAAGGCAAGAGAAATTCTTTATTATTCAGTTGGTGACTACAGAGGGTGTTTGAGATCCCAGTGTCGTACCAAGTCTTTCTTAAGGTGAGCTTTTAAACAGAAAAAAAAAGCATGTTCTGAGTTGACATACTTCAGTTGATCAGAACACTTAGCCAGAAACGGAACTACAAAAGCCAAAAAACTTTAAGTTGCCAAATATAAATGGGATGGACATTACACATATATATCATATCTTATAGTTTTCATAATTGTTACAATTGTATTTAATTTATCTTTGAAAAAAGAGCATTTTATTGGGCTAAAAAGGAGAATTACAGAGAGATCATCTTGGGTATTGTATGGATGCCTCACTTGTCTATTGAAAAGCTTATGGCTTAGGCAGAGAATAGAGGTGGTACATGGTGAGGAGAAAGAAATCTGGGAGAGAAGAAGTCAGGGAGAGGAGCCTCAAAAAAGGTGAGGAGACAGACAGATGGACACATGGTCCCAGAGCACAGGTACCCAGCCACGTGGCAAAATGCAGCTTAAAATAAATAGGTATTGTTAGTTATGGTCTAGTCAGAATAGAGCCTTGCTATATGGCCAAGTTATTTGTAAATACAATTTGAGTCTGAGTCATAGTTCTGGGAGCACAGGGTTGGGAGGAAAACAAACCAGGTTTAACTACAACAGGTCAAAGCCTGGTGTCTGACACTTGTAAAAACCTTGGCTTGGCCACCCCTCTACATTGTGCCAAAGAAAAATAGAAATAGATTGAAAAGAAGAGAAAGGACACAATTGAATGTGGCCATGATGGCAATAGGAACAAGACGTTCAATGACTCTCATCACCCCAAAAACTGTCATCTTTAGAATGCTCAAATACAGTGCAAGAGTGACTGCCTTCCCTGAAGCATCATAGACTGGGATTCATTCTTTCCTGGGAGATGATATGACAAGATTGTCAGAATTTTCTAGACTCTCTTTCCTGAAACAAGTTTCCCTCTGGCTGGCAGCTGGCTTAGCTCCTTCTATTCCTTCATCATGGTACCGAGAAAATTCAAATTTCATCGGGCCCATTGTTTCAGAAATCCAGTAGCCATAGAGACGGGCACTACAGAGCTTCATTGGCATCTCTTCCCTTTTGCCCAAGCCTTTTGAGTTTCCTTCTCAGTCATTAAATAAAATATGCTTCAGGTTTGAAGCAAGTGTCAGAATATAAGGGAATCAAGGTTAGAAGGCATTCAGTTAGTGTCAGGGCTGTGTTCACAGCTCACTCTCTACAGTGCTTCCCTTGAAACCATTAGATCTGAGCTCAAGTTCTAACATCCAAGGTCACATGGCAGACAGATGATATGATGGTATACATAAATGATCCCAAAAATTCTACCAGAGAACTCCTACAGCTAATAAGCACATTCAGCAATGTGGTAGACACAAAATTAATAAAAAAAATTAGCAATCCTCCCTTATACAGATGATAAACAGACCAAGAGGGAAATTAGGAAAACAACACTCATTACAATTTCTTGGTGTAACTTTGAATAAGCAAGTCAAAGACCTATATGATAAGAACTTGAAATGATGAAGAAAGAAATTGAGGAAGATAGCAGATGATGGAAAAAACTCTCATGCTCTCAGTTCAGTAAGACTAACATAGTGAAAATGGCCATCTTAACAAAAGCCATCACCAGATTCAATGCAATTCCCAACAAAATCGCAATGCAATTCTTTATAGAAATGAAAAAGCAGTTATCAATTTCACTTAGGAAAACAAAAACAAAAACAAAACAAAACCCCAGGATCACTATAATAATCCTAAACAATGAAGGAACTTTTGAGTCACCATCCCTGACCTCAAGCTGTACTACAGAACAATAGTAATGAAAATTGCAAGCTATTGGTATAGGATAAGTGGAATTGAATCAAAGTCTCCCAAATAAACCCACATATCTAGGGGCACCTGAGTTTTGACAAACAAGGTAAAACCATACAGTGGGAATATGGAAGTATCTTCTACAAATGGTGCTGGTCTAACTGGGTGTCTGCATGTATAAGAATGCAAATAGATCTATATCTATCAATCTACACAAAATTCAAGTCCAAGTGGATCAAAGATCTCAATGTAAAACCAGATAAATATAATAGAACAGGAAGTGGGGAAGAACTTGGAACTCACTGGTATAGGAGACACCTTCCTGAGCAGAACACCAAGAGCTCAGGTTCTAAGATCAACAATTGATAATCGGGACCTCATGAAACTGCAAAGTTTCTGGAAAGCCTTAAAAGGACAGTGCCAATAAGACAAAAAACATCAGACTACAGATTGGGAAAGGATCTTTACCAACCCTACATCTGACAGAGGGATAATATCCCAAATATATAAAGAACTCAAGAAGTTAGACACCAACAACCCAAGTAACCCAATTAAAAAAAAGGGCACAGAGCTAAACTGAGAATTCTCATTAGAGGAATCTTGAATGGCAGAGAAGCAGTTACAGAAATATCAATATCCTTAGTCATCAGGGAGATGCAAGTAAAACTGAGGGTGACATTCTATCTTATACATGTCAGAATGGCTAAGATGAAAAACTCAAGTGATAGTACATGCTGGTGCGGATGTGGAGCAAGGGGATCACTCCTCCTTTCTGGGTGGGTGTCCAGTCATGTACAACCACTTTAGGAATCAATGTGGTGGATTCTCAAAAAACTTGGAATAATTCTACCTCAAGACACTGCTAGGCAACTCCTGGGCATACACCCAAAAGATACCCTAATTTGCCACAGAGATACTTACTTAACTATGTTCACATCAGTTTTATTCATGATAGCCCAAAACTGAAACAACCTAGTGGTACATCTAACACTGGAATATACTATTCACTTCTTAAAGACATCATGAATATTGAAGGTAAATGGATGAAACATAAGGATATCATTCTGATTGAGGGAACCCAGACCCAAAAAGACAAGTGGACTCTAACCATAAAGTACAGGTAACCCACAATACACTCCACAGACCCAGAATTTAAACAAGAAGGAAGGCTCATGAGAGGTTGCTTGAATCTCATTTAGAAGGGGCAATAAAATAATCACAAGTGGCAGATGGAGGGAGGGATCTGGGTGGGAGAGCAGACAGGGAGGGTGAATGAGGGGCTTCAGGATCAGGTGTGGGAAGAAATGGGAGAGAAGTTCAGAGGGCCAGGAGAATGAATGGAAATATGCAGCATGGTGAGAATGGTGGTGGTGGGGAATCTCAAGGATATTCCAGAGACCTTGGATGGGGGATGCTACCAGGAATCAATGAGGGGGGGGTGACCTTAGGTGAGACTCATAGCAGTGGGGATGTGAAACATGAAGAGGCCACCTCCTGCTGCCAGGCCAGAACCCCATTTTAGCAATAAGGACACTAACCCACCCACAATATTTTCCACCTCAAATTTATTCTGTCTACAAGAAATTCAGGGAGAGGGGCTAGAGCAGAGACTGAGGGAATGTCCACCCAATAACTGCCCTAACTTGAGACCCATCCTGTGAGTAAGCACCAATTGCTGAACTCTACTAATAATTCTCTGTGATGCTTCCAGTCAGGAGCCTAGTGTAAGTGTCCTCTGAGAGCATCCAAACTGAAACAGATGCAGAGACCCACAGGCAAACATTGGATGGAGTTTGGAAACTCTTATGGAAGATTTGGGAGAAGAACTGAGGTCTCTGAAGGAGATAGAGACTCCACAGGAAGACCACAGATTCAGACATCAGAGAAACTTAGGGGATCTGAAAGACTGAATCACTAACGAAAAAGTAAAATGGGCTGGACCTAGGCCCCTGCATATATATAGCAGAACTCGATCTTCATATGGGTCCTCCAACAACTGGAGCAGGATCTATCTCTAAAGCTGATGTCTGTCTGTGGAATATGTTCGTCTAACTGGGCTGCCTTGTCTGGCCTCAGAGGGAGAGGATCCTCCTAGTCCTGCAGAAACTTGATTTGCCAGGGTGGGTGTAAACTGAGGAGAGGCCTCCACTATGTGAGAGGAGAAGGGGAGGGGGATAGTGGAAGGATTGTGTGACTGGGGACAAGACAGAGGAGGGCAGTGATTGGGATGTAAAGTGAATAAAAAATGCTAAAAAAATTCAAAGACATTCTAATGGGAAATATGAGGACAAAATCAGCAGACATTATTTTTACCTTGTCGTTGTATTTAGGAAAACAGTTGTGACTATTTGTAAAAATTCTGTTCATATGCACTTTATTGATATGTTCAATGTTCAATGTTCAATGAGGTTAGTATCTCAAAATTTCAGTTTCATTATGGTTAAAATGGATTCACACAAGTCCCACAATCATGAATACCTTGGAAGGCCTATCTCTTTCTGATTCTGTCTACTGACATCTCAATTGTTGAAACTTCCTGACTCAATGGCCTTTCAGATTGCCTCAGAAGGACATTTTCAACATGGTCAGGAGGACAAGCATCAGAGTAAACAACTTATCACTCACTGCTCCTAGGAGCCTAGGCCCCAGAACTATGATCTGAGCTGCAGTGGGGGGCATGGTCCTACACTCCTCTTCCAGGAGCTCATCTTTCTATGAACCAAACTAACCACCCATTATTATACCATTGGGAATTCCTAGGAAAGTCAATCAGCCTCCTCTATGTCAAGATTATAAAGTGAACACATACTAGCAGACTCAGTCTGCACTCATCTGCAGGATGAAGCCCTTGTACCCCAGGCTGTCCTGCTGCTCATGGTCACCCTGGCCTTCACCAAGTATCCAAAGGGTGAGTGTGGGGATCTGAAAGAAAGGGATCTAACCTGGGGAAGCCAAGGGACTCTACCTGTATGCACGTAGCACCTGGAAAGCTTACGTCTTCCCTAGCCCATCCAGAACTTCTGTTCCCTTCTCCATTTTGCATCTTCTCCCCTGATCCCTCCCTTCTTCAGGAACAGAGCTGTGGACTGGCATTGGGTCCTAGGGGAAGTTGACACCTAAATGTCCTCTGTATCTAGGTTCACAGTCTTTGAGCTCTTTACAAACCCTCCTAGCACAGCTTGGACTCCTAGAGCTCCAGTTCATCTCTGCCCATTATGTGGATGATATACAGATCCTAGGACTCAACAGCAGATCAAAGAGTCAAGGTGTGGAGCACTGGGCTCCATGAATGGATTAGCAGACCAGGTAACACTGGGCATTTTGAGAGAAACCAGTTCTTGAAAGAAACAATGAAAAAAGCTTCCCACATCTACTCCCAAATCAGAAATCTCAAATTTCAAGCTCCCCATGGGGTTTCCCAAGGATATCTGGAATGTGTTACCCCCAGAAAATGTGACCAATGGTAACTAGGCGGCGCACAGCTCAAGACACTGACCTGGGTTTCTGTGCAGTTAAAATCCAAATCTGTCCACTAAGAAAGGCTGGGGCAGGATGGCTGCACTATGGGACCTGGCCTGTTGGAGTTGCTGAGCGTGAGGGCTTTTCCAGGATATTACACAATCCAGAGGAGTACGGCTGTGATGTGCTTCCTGGAGAGTACTTCCATCACTGATTCCTAGGATTAATCATCAGTGACCAATACATTGCACTGAATAAGGACCTGCACAGCTAGACAGCAGTTGGCAAAATTTCTGAGATGCTCAGGTAAGAGCCGGAGTAATCAGGTTTTGCACAACTTGTGAAGCCTGAGAATTGTCAGGGAACAAAGAGAGGACATGAACAAGTAGCTCGCATCTCCTATTGACTCTGAGTCATTATTGAACCAGTGCAGTTCCCATTCCTGCCTTTCTCAGGACCTTCCTCGTGCTGAGGCAGGACCTCAGCATTGTCTGGAGGTTAAATGAGTGGAGTCTCTCCTTGAAGTGCTGTACTATGGGAAGGAGAATTTGCAGAGAACAGGTAAGGACAGAAACCACCCCACCTGCTCTGAGACTGGAGCTCCTGTATCTTAGGGATTCCTCCTCAACAGGGAGCCGCTGGAACACTAACTCACTCCTACATCAAAGGGAGAAGAGGGCTTGTCTGTTTCTGGATTCAATTAGAGAGAGGGACTCTCCAGATGCCTAAGCCTTCTCTTAGGACAGTTCAGTCTGTAAATTAAGCAACAGTTCCTTTCACTTGCATTGAGAACCTCTCTAAGGCCTGTTCGCTCTCCATCTCTATGACTTAATGGTCTGACCAGTGTTTCTGAGTTTTTCATCTCCACCCACTTAGAACCCAAAGTCCGAATTCCTAGAGGGAGATCCAGTATCTCTTGCTGTGTGTTAGCTCATGCTGATTCTGAAACCTTCCAAGGAATAGATTACCCCATCCATGTTCTCAATTTAGGCTGCTGTGTTGGGTTGTCCCCTTCCCTTCAAGCCAGCTGCATTTACCATATGGTTTCATGAGCTTTGTTGGATTGCCATGAAGAATGCAAAATGGCTTAAATTTTCAAAAGTTTACCTTAGATCTGCCCCAAATACATCCTGAGTTGATAGTCCCTGAACTTCTACCCTGCTGAAATCACCCTGACCGGGCAGAAGCTTGGAAGCAATGAGACACAAGACAGGAAGGTGGTGGAGGTCAGGCCTGCAGGGCATGCAGCCTTCCATATGTGGGTAGCTGTGGTGGTTCCTACTGACGAAATACAGATGTCATGTGAATCATGACAGGCTGCCCTGTCTCTCAGGGATGAGTAACACTATTATTTACTGGCACCCTGAGATGGGGTAAAGACTGGTTGTGAGTAAAGAGACTATTCAAAGAGTGGGAGTCCTTTTTGAGAACTGTAGAAGGATCAAGACTCAGATCTGGAGGTCAGAAGCCTCACAATTGTTTCTACTTCTTTCCATTCCCAGAGCCTCCTCAGCCCACCATACCCATCATGGCTATTGTTACTGCTCTGGTTTTTAGAGCTCTGCTTACAGGAGCAGTGGTGACAGTTCTGATAAGGAAGAAGACTAAAGGTAAGAAAGCGGCAGGGTCTGAGTTCATGTCTCCATTGGAACAATAAGCCCACACTGGGCCTGTGTCCTGCCACATGAAACAAAAAGTTTCACTTACGAAGTTCCTAATTCAGCCTGGGGCTCATGGGCTAATATTCATCTTATTATGAAGCATAAAGAAAATAATGAACAGATTCATCACTGCAGTGACAGAGGTAGCAGAGACCTGGTTCTCAGCTCTCAGTTCAGAGGGAAATTATCTACTTAGAAGAGATGCCCAGGAGTCCAGTAAGCTCTGTTCATGCACAGTCTTCCATCATGTTCATCTTGATCTTCAGTCACAGTTCAGCACAGGTATTTGAGATTAGAACTAGGAGTTTCTTCTAGACCCTTTAGATCCTGCTGCTTCCCTGACTTCTAATAAAAGGATTTATTACAGGAGTTATAGAGGAAATAGTCATATCCAGGCTTGCCAGTAATAATAGTGTTACTCATCCCTAAGAGACTTCTAGTAATACAGCAATGAGCCCACGGGGGAATCTCTGTCATTCCATAACTCCTCTTTTAATTTCATCTTTAAAGGCTTTGACTTAGTTTTGTTTTGCCTTCCACTGGGAGGTAAAATTCCTGGGATGTCTAGCTTTCTGTTATAGCATTAAAAAGTGACACTTTAAAGGGCCTGGGGTGCAACAGGGAGAGGGTCAGAGGAGAGAACCCTGAGGGATGGGGACTATTGGAACTGGGACATTTGAGTGTGTGATGAGCTGTTCAATATGTCACCATTTAAAGACACATATCAAGGTTTCTTCCTTGTTATTTTTATCTACAAGATAAGACAGATGCCTTAATGTAGTACTGAAACATAAAATATTGTGTCTGGTTTCTAGTCCTATGACGCCTTCTCTTTCTACATCTGATTGTGTCTATGTGTCTTTCTCCTCTGAGCACAGTGTAAGCAGGTCATAGGAAAGTACAAACCCCACCCCCACCCTTACTCTGTGTATTCCCCCCTCCCTCCTGGCGTCGTTCCTGCTCCAGCACAGGTGGGGTTGGGAAATCTCCATCCCTGATTGGCATTTAGCTTCCACTGAACTAGCACATCATGCTTCTTTCTTTAATTAAGCATTCGTGTATGGTTGTGCAACTTCTAGCCAGATTGTATGACTCAAGTCCAGTAAAACCTTCTGGAAGAAGAAGGTTCTGGCTCAGAACCTTATGAAATTTGTGTTTGCTGTGGGAAATCCACTCTCTACAGCCCATTGGTCGCACTCTGGAGACAAGAGAAGCCTAGGCTGTGCAGTTGTTGCTGGGTCAACTTGTGCTTTCGTATTGACCTGTGTACCTGTGTGATGTTGCTATCTCCTCCTCCTCTAGGTCATGTGATCAAAAGATCTCAGGCATTTTTAGGGCCTCACCCAGTGTTTGTGCTGTTCTCTCATGTGGGTACTTTGCCTGTTCAGGCCTGAATCTGATGTTAAATCAGGACATGTTTAGATTCATGTTTTAATAGGAATTATACTTGTTCTCAGTTCTGTGAAGGAGTCTGATGACATTATTTTCTCTTGTCAGCTGTCTCTGACTCTGGTAGGGATTGTTTCTGTCATTGTCCCACAATAGATCTCTGTGGCATTCTATGAAATTTGTTAGAGTCAAGGCCTCATTTCTTAAAACCCTGGGTGTTATAACACATTTCTAATACCAGTCCAGAAGAAGTTTTGTCAACAGAACATTTGCACGTTCAGGATCAACCTGTGTTACAGAGTGAAGACCTATTCCAAAGTACATCATTAAAAAAATAATTGAACAAATGAAAAACAAAATAATATATAGTGGACATAGCAGTTCTAGGCTAATATCAATCCAAAAAAATCACATGTAGCATTACATTTCCATAGAGAAATAGGTTGGTGTAAGGAAAAAGGTACGAAATAAATGATTTAGCTATACCTGATGATAAAATGCTTAAATCTTTAGAGGATTTCATAGCAGTCATTAGAGCATCCAATCACCTTTCATGAAATAGGAAACCATTTAACTCCAGTCTACAGAAAGGGGCATGGCAGACAGAAAATACATAGGGTTATAGCTGAAATCAATTGTATTTATGAAAAGACTAACATCGTTGACATATGTAGACTCTGTATGCAACACCTGTTGCTTACAGAGCCTGGTCCAGTTCCTATTGAACATTCACCAAGACAGACCATATTTGGAGCCCTAAGACACACTCCAGCATTTTCTCTTCCTTAGTTTTCGTCATCTCAGAAGCCTGGAAGAGTGTCGTACACATGACAGCTTCTTCCATTACTCTTAAATAGAACATCTTAGGAGCAGAGCCTTCTAAAGATGCAGGGGAGTCAAATTTCTAAAGCATGTGATGTGTTCTTCCTGCATGTGTGTTTGTGTGACCTGCCTCAGGTAGGGAGCACAATTCCCTAAAACCCCAGAATCCTTCAACAAGAAGATACAACAGTGATTCTCTGTCCAAGAAAAGATATGTGGGGTCATCTTCCCCATATACACTGATATCAGTATAAGTGTTCTCGCCCTCTTTTCTCTCATTGATGGCATGGGCAACATAACTACATATCCTGTCTCTACTCTTAGGTATCTATGCTAACTTTATTCCCTGGCCCACAAATAGAGGACCAGAGTCCAGCCTTGATTATGATAATGGGCTCATCCCAAACTGCCCCCCGGATTAACAGCCCATATGTTATTTCCACAACTGGGTATACAGGCCTGGTTTCTGGAATGCCACTTAGACCTCAGGCCCCTCAAGACAGAAAGTGACTCCTAGGATGACTCTCAGACTCAGTGAATGGACAGATTGTTTCTGAACATAGAAGCAGTAACAGAGGGTCACCTGGGCCTGTGGATGGACTACACCTATATGCCTACAACTTGAACTCTGACAGTAGAAACAAAGAGAGGTCTTTGAGGAGCCACGGAACTGATGAAAATCATAAGGTTCTGAATTCCCAAACATTACAGGTCCCCTCTAAGAGGTAGAAGAGCCTTGGATCCACAAGACCTATTTTGACAACAGGTGGTAGTTATTTTATATTATCGTCAATTAAATAAAGGTCTCAAAATTCAGTTCATAACATGGTCAGTAGAGATGGACAAAACCTACATAAAAATTTACCATTGGGATACATAGAAATTCTAAGTATCTGTAGATATCTTGAGTGTAAAAGGATGTAGAATGGATGACATATTGACCCCTGAGGAGGGACTCAGAAGGAAATTGTGACTCAGTTCAGCAGGACATGGATCAGGGCAAAGCAACTTGAGCAAAGACGCTGCTCCCAGAATGCCAGGCCTAAGAGCTGGGTTAGAGCGAGGAGATAGGTTCTAGAGTTCCTAGTTCCCAGGAGTTAATCTTTTCATTACCCAACTCAGCATGTTTGTCCCTCTTATTGGTAATTCTTAGACATGCCAATTACCTAATGCAGATGAAGGTCATAGGTGTGATCATTCCTGACTCAGTCCACATTTCTAAAGTAAACTGAGGACCCCTGTACCATAGACCCTTCTGATCCATGTCTCAGATCCAGAAACATATGCATGGGTCCAGAGTTCAGGAGGGAAAGAGTCTCTGCACAGAGGAGCCAGGACTCTGAGTGGCAGGGGTGGGTCACCCAGAAAACAGCGTTTCTGCTTTAACTCATCTGTCTCTCCCTAGTCACCCATTGGACAACAGGAATAAGAAGTGACCACCCAATCTACCTGACACATCTTCAGGGATATTACCTATTTGGAATGGTACCACATAGGAACCATTGGAGAACTATGAACAGGTTCAATCTGCAACCTACCTGGGGTACTATGAGTTGTGTGGGACAAAGAGAGACAACCCTTTTTCCAGGGTCCTAAAGGGCAGTGTTCATGCTGTAGAACAAAGCATTGGTGAAATCTCATAAAGATTATGGGTGAAAGCGAAGTCAGGTGATGGTTTACTAGGGTCCTTTGCATAGCCTCAATGGCAAGGTGAGCTGAGAACTGAGAGAAGTTTTGAGGACATAAAGGATTCCTACTGCTGACTCCAAATCAGGAATTTTATAACTTCCTCCAAAGCATCTCCCACTGGAGACCAAGTGAACAAACAGTTGCGCCTATGGGAGCATTTCTCATTCCGACATTGTTCTGTCTGTTGCTCTACCATTGCCGAGTTGACACAAGCTAGCTTTACACAAAAATGTAACCTCAGTGAAGAAAATACTGCCAGCAGGTATTAATACCCTTAGGCCAGTCTGTAAGGTATTTTCTAGATTTTTATTCATATGGAATAGCCCAACTTACTGCTGGAAGATGTTCCTGGATTATATATGAAAGCAGGTTGAATGAGCCAGTAAGCAGCAGTTCTCCACGGGATGGTTCTGCCTTTATGATCCTGCCTTGAGTTCCTGTTCTAACTTCCTCAGTGATAAAATGTGACCTGGGACTTGTCAGGTGAAATAAACTCTTTCTTCCTCAAGGTGGCTTTTGTAATGGTGCTTTGTCACAGCAATAGAAAAGCAGATTAAACAAACCTTAATTAGGCATGTGTGGCAACTTCACAACTACTGCGAACTTGTTATTGAGAGAGGACACTGATTTTTATGCTTACTTTTAGTTTTTACTCATGCATATGCTTGAGTGTGTCTAGTAGATGGTGGTCTATTAGAGATGGCTGTGAAATCTAGAAGATATCATCTAATCCCATGGACCTGTAATAACAAGAAGTTGACAGTGGACCTTTGATGGTACTAGGAAATGAACTCAAGTCCACTGCACAACCAAAAAGCATTTTTACAACCTAAGTCATCATTCCAATTCCAGGTTTGCAAAGTTTCCTTGCTTTCCTTTCCTGGATCCCAGGGACTGGAAGATGTTGACTCACATGGCAGATCCTTTGTCACTTATTAAGAAGTAAATGTGAGATGCAGACTTCCTAAATGTGGAGTCTGAATGAGGAAAGAAAGGTTGCTTGGGGATTTGATGGAGACCTTATCTCTCATGTGTGTATTGAGACATCTTCTCCTGCCCAGGACTGGAGGCTGGCCTTTCCCCCAGCATGTTCTAGAACCCACTCTATACCTGGGCACAGCACCAAACCTCTGGCAAAAACATGAAATCTGAGCCACAGCTGACCTCATAGACCTTGGATTCAGCAAGGAGGGAACAACTGAGGGAAAAAAAAGCTTTCTCGTTCTGCATGAACATAGCTTCCTGTTTCTCAGCCTACCCTGCAACAGCTATAGAGTCATGGATGCTACCTCAGATCACAGACCCACACTATGGCAACAAGATAAAATCAGGTCTCATAAAAGACGCCTATGTGTACAAAGATGTGACAAAAGAATGCTGATTCTGCATAGGACCCAAGTAAAAGATAAAAAGGGTGGTTGATGTTTGTACAAGGCCCCTGTGAACTTGCAGAATATTTTCCTGCATGTCAGGGTCTTTAGAGTATGTGGAAGTTTAGCCCAGTGTTATAGGGAGACCTTTGCGATTTTTGAGTTGGGAATCCTCAGAGATCTATCAGTAGTACATTATCTTTCTCAGCTCCTTCCATTTCCAGTCTTGGCCTTCTTGGGACATGGTATGCCTGGCTACTGACAGAGCAGCCAAGTACATCCTACATTTATTAATTGATCCCTCTTTTTTTTTTTTTTTTGGTTTTTCGAGACAGGGTTTCTCTGTGTAGCCCTGGCTGTCCTGGAACTCACTCTGTAGACCAGGCTGGCCTCGAACTCAGAAATCCTCCTGCCTCTGCCTTCCAAGTGCTGGGATTAAAGGCGTGCACCACCACCGCCCGGCTGATCCCTCTTTAAATATCTGTGAAAGTTATCACTAGGAAGGTCATCACAGATGGCCTCAGCATACCACTTAAAAATACATAACAGGACCGTGAGGTCTTGAATCCCCAGATCAAAGCAAGGAGCTGGACACTTTCTTGAGAGACACAAGGTTTTGCTTCCCTTCCCTTTCTTGATTCTGTCACACCAGCCTCTAGTCAAGGACACATATGGATGTCAACAGGACAGGCATAGGCATCAGGGTAACCAATTGGTCCCAAGACACCGCTGCCAGGATACCCGAGCCAGAGCTGCATCTGCAGCGGGGAATTATGTCTTTGGAGATTTGGGTCTTAGTAGTTAATCTTTCCATGACCCTCTAGGTCTCTGTACCTTCCAGAGTAATTCTTAGAGAAGTGAGTCAACCTCATACAGAAGCTCAAACTTGCATTGTGAATAAGAAACATTCTACACTAAATCTATATGATCATTTAGGAGGAAGAACTTGTCATCCTTAGTCCTCTTCTTCCTGCTGGCGGCCATGCTGTCCTTGTCTCCGACCCTGGCCAATAAGTGCAGGTCTTCAGAAAAAGAACCTTGTTGTGAATCTGCAAGGACTCTGTGCAGCACCACCACGTGCAAGTGAATCCTAACCTTGGTCCTAGAATTTCAGACCCTCCAGGCTTTGTATTTTATCTGTCCCTTCCTGGCTTCCTGCATCATCATCATGTCCAGAGCTCTGTGCCCTGTTCACCACCCAGCCTTGTGATCATTTTCAGGTCCCAGGAGGTGAGAAGGGTCGTATTTCATGTTGGTTTCTGGCTCCTACCCGCTGTGCTATTTCTTTTTATTTTCTTTTTTTAAAACATAGCATGTGTTCTATCTTTTTAAAGATTTATTTATTTATTTTATGTTTGTGAGTACACTGTCACCGTCTTCAGACACACCAGAAGAGGGCATCAGATCCCATTACAGATGGTTGTGAGCCACCATGTGGTTGCTGGGAATTGAACTCAGAGACCTCTGCAGAGCAGTCAGTGCTCTTAACCACTGAGCCATCTCTGCAGCCCCCATCTGTGCTATTTCTATGCCCTTTCCTCTGAGGCTGGCCTCCTGCAACCATGGTTCACATTCTGTGGCAGGTTATGTGTAAGACATGCAGATTTCAGGACACATTTTAGATAGGCTTACTCTCCTATTACAGGCTGAGCTGGGATGGTTAATGTCACTAGGTAGATAATAATGGACCAGCTCAGCAGGAGTATTTGAAAAATAGCTTTGGCCACTGATGTGATGAGCCTTATAAGAAGCATTTTTTTTTTTAATAACCTCTCAGCTTTTACTGGGTGTTTTCAGCTTTTGTATCTGCTCTTCTCTTCCCCTTCTTTCACTTTAATTACATTTTCACTTTTATTATGTGTATGGCTGCTTTTTCTCCACATTTGTCCATACACTCTGATTGTGCTTGGTGTAGCATTAAGTATTAAAAATCCTGGACTTATCCTCAAGAGACCTGAGACCCCAGGTAATGGAGTTGTCTGGTGGGGGAGGAAGCAAAAGGAGGAGGAATGCGATGAGGAAGTGTTGGCGGGAGGACCAGGGTGGGGAGCAATGTTTGGAATGCAAATATATATATAAATAAATAAGTAAATAATTAAATAATGATGATGATGGTAATAAAATAATAATAATAATAATAATAATAATAATAATAATAATAATAATAATAATGTTACCCTGGGTTTTTTCTACACCATTGACCAGTTATGTTTTGGGATGAAAGACACACACATTTTATATTTTAAAATATGCCTTGTGAAGCACAATAACTGGACAGCTGCCTACTATCTTTGCTGTTAGAACCTACTTTTGATAATCTGAAGTTATAACTTAGTATTAACTATGTTCCATCTGGGCTGCTCTTAACACAATTGGGCAGCTCTCTGGGCCACATTCTCCTGGCCTTTAGCCCATGGCTACTCTCATTTTCACTCCTTCATGTCCTTCTTCTTCCATGTCGGCCCCTCTCTTCTCTTCTCTCTTAAAGGTCCTCGCTCCCACAGCCCACAAAACTTCCACTCCACCTATGTCTCTTCTGCCCATCTATTGTCTAGCAGCATCTTTAGTCACCAGTCAAAATTAACTTGCGTGCAGGGTTCCAGGTGCTACAAGCAGACTCCATGTCTTGGGAGTCATCAATTACCATTACAATAAACAATATATAACAAAACCTCAACATCTTGGTGTCTGTGGAGATCTGGAAAGGTTCAGATCCCCTGTAACTGGAGTTAGATGGTTGTGTGTCAATGTGCAGGTGCTAGGAATTGAATCCAGGTCTCCTGGAAGAGCCATAGTGCTATTTATCACTGGGTCATCTGTCAGCCCCAAATCCCCACCCCTACTCCAATTCTTCCTGTTAAAATGTTTCCAACATTCTGAAGATCTTTGTCTTAAACAGTCCTCTGGTAACAACTTCTCACAGGGTCTGCACTTTATATAACCTACTAATCTCCATTCATGAAACGAGAACTTTTATTTTTTTGTTTTGGTTTGTAAAATTTCCTACTTTACTTTGCTAGTATTTTTTGAGTTCTTTATAGACCACTCCTCACTTGAGACAGCTATTACTGAACTTCCAGAGTCTTATCCCTTGTACATTCTAGTGGACTACTCCTGTGTGTCATGTTCTACTCCATCCTCAGGTAGTGGGCATCCCTACCTTGTCTGTTTTTGGTTTTTGTACCTCCATGGAATGAAACCTGTCTTCAGTACTGAGTATGAGTCTGCTGTCTTTCTCCTCAGGTTGTTTCTAGTTTCAGACAGCAGCAGGCATGTGTCTTTAATTGCCTCACAAAGCCATGGACCCTTGACCACACACATCCCCATGGATTTACGGTCATCAGAAGTTTTAGTGTCAAAGCTTTGTTTCTGATAGCTAGGATCTGTGGGAAAAAAAAAAGAGTGAATAGCAGAAAAAAAAGGACTTGACTAAAAGTGCGCATATTTGGAATAAAACAAAACTAGCTAACTAGCGACTCCTTCTGGCTCTCCAGTTTCATCTTTCAGATTCTGGCATGCATTAAATATAGTTATTAGGAGTCTCCATACCTCCTCTTTAGTTCTTCCCCCTTTTATTTTAATTTTGAGTTACTAATAAACTGAAGATTCCTGGACATCACTCACTCTTCTAATAGCAGTTACCTGACTTCCCTCAGTTTATTCTCTGGAGATTCTTTTAGATTCTGCACGTGTGTCTTCCCACATCATGGGTCTCTGATGCTTGAACTCCTAATTTTCCTAACCCTACCTTTCATGTGCTGCATTACAGGTTTGTGATGTGACTCACACTCTCTCTGTGAACTTTTAAAGGCTGTCTACTTATCCACGTCTAGAAGAGACTACATGAATTTAGCAAGTAACAAATACGGGTAGGATGTATACAATTATTGTGTTAATTTTTTGTTGTTATTGTTGTATGAGACAGGATCAAATGACGCTTAGGATGGTCTTTATCTCATGGTAGTTCTTTCCCTTCTTCTGATGTGCTTGCTAGGCTAGATGCATGATCAGACCATGTGCTCTTCCAATACATGAATCGTGTAAATATACTGCCAGAGAATTTTTTTTTGTTTGTTAAAAAGGGTATGAAGCCACATTTTGAGCAGTATTAGCTACGGAATCCATTCCCATTTAACAGAAAATTTCGAATTGCTTATTTGAAAATGACATGGAATGCCGCTCGTGCTAACCTCTGAACATTTGGGTGCATCAGCAGCTCTGGACTTCTCTGCCAGGGACTATGGCATTCCAGGAAACTACAAAGAAAGTTGTGAAAACAAGTAGCAGGACAAAATATATGCCCTGCAACACATGGCACTCACAGTTTCTGGTTCTTTTCTTTCTGCCCATCCTGCACTCCTTTAGAATATACTTGATGAATATATTCTCATCCCCCTCATTCAGAAAAGAGAATGGGTTCCCAAGCAATGAGTCACAGAGAGATGTGAGTAGTCATGTGGGTTACTAGGAATTTGAATTGGAAACTTCTCACATCTTTGAAAATTCAGGTGTGTTGGATGGTGTTTTACTGCGGCTGACTTGTGATGGTACATTGCATTTAAGCAGACACAGGTGAAGGTATGTTTTGCTAAAGTAAACGTGAAAGGACTCGTGATAAAGGATTTTTCCCTAACAACAAGCAAGTATTGGTTTGTTGCCTAGATGAGATGATCCATAGAGAGAAAAGCACACACAAAGAGATTTCTGGTGGTGTGCAGGAGGTTTCTTGCTGCTTTCATGGATTTGAGCCCATCGGCAGTGTATGATACAGACTCGTGGAGTTTTGCCTAGACACGCTCACAAGCTGAATCAAGACACAAGGAGAACATATGATGTTTGGAGGGAGTATGAATCAGACTCAGTGAACAGTGAAGGGGGTGAGGGGCTTGGCTTGTTTGCAGAGCTTGCTTTGCAATGCTTCTTGGTCTCACATCTTGGCTGATCTCCAATTCATTGAGAGAGGCATTGTGAAAAACTTCTAGTGTTCCTACAGGTCCTGATCCTACCTCTGAATCAAGCAGATTGACGTGAGGCCTATCCGTTTCTGCTATATCCTGCCACCGCTGCAGATACACATTTGCTATCTGAACACAATGGAACTGGACTGCTGGTATATTCGTGAAGTGTATGCTATTGGATTGAGCTGCTGCTGCTAGAAATGGAACTGCTGACTTCCTGACAACACAGGTGGGTTTCGCTCCAAAGAACAATCTCTAAACATGTCTACTTCCTGAGTATCTTAGTAACTCTTCTTTTCTACTGCTTCTGATTGTTGGTGGAGGAAATCAGCTGTCATGTGTCAGGTAACATGCTTGACTCAGGTTTGTAATTCCCATGGAGACAAGAAGTAAGGTTCCATCCTTTGCTTACTTTTAGTCCTTCTCTTCTGTATCAGAAAAGTCAGCACTGTTCCCATAAGCAGGGCTGTAAGAACCAGAGCAGTCACTATAGCCATCCATGAATGGGAAGGTGCATAGAGGCAGCTCTGGAAAGCGAAAGGAAAGGAAGTGAAGGCTCTGACCTCCAGCTCTCAGTCTTGACTCTGCTCCTGTTCTCCCAGAGGACCCCCACTCTCTCTGAATGGTCTCTGTGCTCACACTCAGTCCTTTCTCTATCTCAGGGTGATGGACTCAGGCAGCCCCTCATGATTCACATGACATTTGTAGCTCTGCTCTTCCCCAGGGCATCTCCAAGCTGCCCATATTTGGAAGGTTCCATCCTCTGCAGGCCTGGTCTGTACTACTTCCATATCATATGTCTGGTTGCTCCCATTCCTCTGCCAGGTTAGTGTTGATTTCAGTTTGGTAGAAGTTCAGGGCCTCAGCACCAAGCATCTCAGGGTGATTTTTTTTCTGTCAGGTCTGTCCCTAGGATTTACATGTACTTTAAGCCTGTCTGAGGGAAACCATTGAAAATTTAGAGCATTTTGCATTCTTCCTGAGGATCTACCAGTGATCAAGTTACCTTTTTATGGATGGACAGGGGAGCTAGCTTAAAAGAGGGCTGCCAACACCACACAGTAGCCTAAATTCAGGATATGGATGGGGTAATTAGGAAAGTTTGAGAATCAGCATGAACCAGAACAGAGGAGGTGCTATTCTCCCTCTAGGTATATGGACTTCTCACACTGACTGAGTGGAGATGGAGGACTCAGAAACATTGGAGTCAGACTACAGAGTCATTATGCATGGACATTGAACAGGCTTGTGAGAGTTCATATTTCAGAAAGCAAATGGAAGGTCCTGCTGTTTAATTGACAGACTGGACTGTCCTGAGTGAAGGCTTAGCCCTCTGGGACTAATCTTCAGAGGACAAGAGCTCCAGCCACAGAAAACATGGAACATTTTCTGTCCTAACCTCTTCTAAGCAAAATTCTTTCCCATAGTCAGTCTGTGTGAGGAGTGACTTCCCATATTCAACTTCCAGGTAAGTCGTTACAACTTCTGCCTAATCTAACCCTTCCCACAGTTGTCTGAGCCTCTCAACTGTCCTTCCAACTGCAGTCAAAGTCCTCAGGTCACCATTCATTGAGATTTAATTGGGGCCATTGATGCCTAAGAAATCTAAGAATCCATGACTGAAATCTCCTCATGGCAGTGCCTCTGAACTGTATTTGAGCTGCGAAGGGAGGGCCCTAGAGAGTTCTCCTGCAGGCATTCATCTTTCCATCACCAAACCCCAACGGCCTCTATCACTACCTTTGGGAATTCTTGAGAGAAACCAATCAGGCTCTTCCTTTCAAGATTATGAAATGAACCGATAATAGCAGAGTCTGAGTCTCAGTCTCCACTCTCTAAACAGGATGAAGACCTTTGTTACGGAGGCTCTCCTCCTGCTGCTGCAGGCTCTGCTGGCCCTGTCCAGCCATCGAGAGGGTGAGTGGGGTTGTCCATAGGGAAAGGACATTAGTAAACAAAGGACTCCAACTCTAGGGGTGGAGCACCAGGAAACTCTGTCTTCTCTGTAGCCCAGCCAGAAATTATATTCACTTCTCCATTTTACATCCTACCACTCCCCCTAGTTCTCTAATCCCAGCTATCCCCGGGGACTATGTTGTGGAGCATCATGGGTTCCTAGTGTGGGGTTAACATCTAAAGACTCACTATACCTAGGTACACACTTTCTTAGCTTTAACCAAGCTCTCTTCACCTGGCCTGGGCTGCCTGAGCCCCGATTCTTCTGTGTTGCCTTTGTGGATGACATACAATTTGAGAGATTCAACAACAGAGAAGGTGTTCAGCGGATGGAGCACTGTGCACCATGGATAGATCAAAAGAAACCAGCGTATTGGAAGGATCGCACAGACCAGGCCCTGAACTATTTTCAGCAATTCAGAGCAGTACTGGAAGGAATGCTCCAAATCTACGACTACAGTGTAATTGGTGAGTAAGCCCCAATCAGAAATCCCAAATTTATAGCTCTCCATGGGGTAGATCCTGTTGTCTATATCCAAGTATTTCCCCTGGAAAATGTGACCCATGGCTTGAGAGAGTGACAGACAGTACACTGTTCTGAATTTCTGTCCACTTTAAGACCAAATTAGTCCTCTTAGAAATGGCATATAGAAGAGACCAATTCTCTGCATGGTCCTATCACGTGTTGGGGCCTGTGTGAGTGTCTGAAAGTGGGTTCTTGTTCAGGATATCACACAATCCAGATGAGGTATGGCTGCTACGTCCTGCTTCAAGGTGATTTCAGTCATGCATTCCTTGAAGTATCATTCAATGACCACGATTACCTCAGACTGAATGAGGACCTGAGGACTTGGACCACAGTGGGCAAGGTTGCTAAGATACTCAAACAGTCGTGGGATTCATCAGATTTTATACAAGATTTGCATACTAACCTGTTCGGTAATTGTGTGGACACACTCTTCAGCGAGCTGGAGTATGGGAAGGAGTTTTTCCTAAGAAAAGGTAAGAACACACACTGCCTCATCTGTTCTGAGATGGTAGCACTTGTCCCCTGAGGATTTCTTCCCAGCAGGGACAAGCTGGAATACTAACTCTGTCTTGCATTAAAGGGCAAAGAGGGTTTGTGGGTTTTCTGAATCTACATGAAAGAGACTCTCTCTTGTGTTAAACATTCTTTTCCGAGAGTTCAATCTATGAATTAAACAGCAGTTCCTTCCATTTAATTTGTGAACCACCATCTCTTTCAGGCTTGTTCACTGTCCATGTACAATGTCTTTGAGGTCTAACCCCATTGTTTTTGAGTCTTCTATCTCCTTCTAGTCAGAACCAGAATTCAATATTCCTACAGGGAGATACCTCATTTCTTCCTCTGTCCTGGTTCATGTTGATTCTGAAATATTCCAAAGAATGCATAACCCAATCCATATCCTGAGTTTGGGTTGCTGTGTGGGATTGGTACCTCTCTTTCAAGTTAACTCTATTGTGTTCACACAAAATTACATGTGCATTGACTGATCCCCAGGAAGAATGACAAATATCTTAAATTTCTGATTATTTCTCGAAGATGCTCCTAAAATACACGTGACCCGTAAGGTCAGACCGGACAAGAAAATCACATTGAGGTGCTGGGCCTTCAACTTCTACCCTGCTGAAATCACCCTAACTTGGGTGACAGATGGGAGCAACCAAACTTCAGACATGGAGGTGTCAGAGACCAGGCCTTCAGGGGATGGAACCTTCCAGAAGTGGACATCTGTTGTGATACCTTCTGGAGAAGAGCATAGATACAAGTGTCATGTGAATCATGAAGGGCTTCCTGAGCCCATCACCCTGAGATGGGGTAAGGACTGGAAGTGAGCACAAACACTGTTTTGAGAGAGTGGGGGGTCCTTAGGGACAGCTACAGCAGAGTCAAGATAGAGAGCTGCAGGTCAGAGTCTTCACTCTGCTTCCCTTCATTTCCTTCCCAGAGCCTCCCGAGCCGACCATCTCCTTTATGCCTATTGTTATTGCTGTGATTCTTGGAGCTCTACTTATGGGAGCAGTGATGACTTTTCTGGTATGGAAATGGAGGACTAGAGGTAAGAGAGTGTCAGTTTCTTAATTCATGTCTCCAGGGAAATAACAGTCCCAAACTGAGAGAGTACCCTGCCACATGACAGCAGATTTCATCCACACAGCTGCAAATCATACAGGGCAGATGTGCTGAGAGTAACTCCATTGTGAATCATAAAGAAAATAATGCACAGAACCATAGCTACAATGACAGAGATGGCAGAGAACTTATTCTCAGCTTTCAGATGTTAGAGGGAGATTTTCTATTTAGAATAAACACACAGGGTTCCAGATATCACATTTCATGTACAGGTTTCCATCATGATCTGCAGTCACAGTTATGGACACTTATCTGAGCTAAAGACAAGGAGATTTCTAGAGGCAATCATCATCCTGCTGCTTCTTTGCCCTCCAATAATAGCATATATTTCCAAGGGTTAAACAGGAAACAGCTATGTTCAGTCTTGTCGGCAATCATAATTGTGGTTCATCCATGGGAAACATATCAATATAGAAAAGAGCCAATCTAATGCTCTTCTACTTTTCAGTGTGAGGTGAAATTTCAGGGATGCCCAGTCTTCTGTTACAGCATTAAGGTCAACACCCTAAGGAGCCTGGTGTGCAACAGGAAGAATGTCAGAGGATAGAACCCTGAGGAATGGGGACTCTTGAGATTGAGACCTTTTGAGTGAGTGATGTGCTGTTGACTATCTCACCACTAAAAGACACATTTGTGTTTCTTTCTTGTTCTTTTTATTTATAGATCAAGACAGATGTCTCAGTCCACCAAGTCATTAAATATTATGTCTGGTTACTCCTGCCATGGTGTCTTCTCTTCATACATCTGACTGTGACTGTGTTTGTCCTCTCTGAGCACAGTGTAAGCAGAATATGGGTAACAACAGGCCCCATCCCCACCCTTACTTTGTGTATTCCCCAGTCATCTCTCCTACTCCAACTCAGGCTGGGCAGGAAAACCGCCATCCCTGATTGGAATTCAGCTTTCACTAACATACCTACCATTTCATACTTCTGTCCTTAAGCACTTTATATGGTTGTACAACTTCTTGGCAGATTGTGTGATTGATTGATGCCCTAAAAATGAGTAAAACATGGTGGGAAAAAATAAAGTCTCAGAACTTATGAAATTTGTGTTTGCTGTGCTAAGTCTCTTACGGATTTGGTTGCTGTGTGGAGTCAAGGGAACCCTGGGCTGTGCACAGTTCCATCTTTCTATCTCCTAATCCCAGTCTTCCAGTACACCTGTTACTGTGGGTCATGTGATCAAAAGATCCCAAGCATTTTTAGAGCCTTGTCCATGTATGCACTGATTTCTCATGTCAACAGTCAGTCTGTTCAGGCCTCAGTCTGATGTTAAATCAAGAAACATTTAGATTATTGTTTCAACATGAATTACCCTTGATTTCAGTTTTATGTATGAGTCTGGTGTCATTGTCTTCTGTTGTCAATTGTCAGTGATATTATTAGGAATTTTTCTGTCAGTGTCCCACAATTGTCTCATAAAGGATAACCTTTTCTTGGGCCTAGCTTATATGTCCAGAAATTCAGTCCATTATAATCATGGCAGGAGGCATGACAGCATCCAGGCAGTCATGGTGCTGGAGGACCTGTGACTTCTACATCTGGATTTGAAAGCAAGTAGGAAAGACTGGCACCTTTACGTAGCTAGGAAGAATGTCCCATTCAACAGTGACATTCTTCCTCCAACAACTAGGTCACAACTCCTCCAACATGGCTACCATGCAGGGTTTGGAATCAGCTGCCACTATAATATATTGAACCTCTGAACCTGTAAGACAGTCCCAATAAAATGTTGTCCTTTATAAGAGTTTCCTTGGTCATGGTGTCTGTTCACAACTCTAAAACCCTAATAGAGTGGCCATAATATGGGTAGTTGATACTTTTGAAAGTCCTCCATGAATGCACCGAGTACTGTGCTACATGTCTGGGGTTTGAGGATCTCTAGAGTGTCAGCCTGGTATAATAGGGAGCCAGAGACTCTGGAAAGATTTTTGAGTTGGAGATCATCAGAGATTTGTCAGTAGTGCATTGTCTTTCTCATCTCCTGCCACTACTACCCTTGATCTTCTCTGAACATGGTGTTCATGTTCACTGAGGGACAGACAGTTTCATCCTAACGTTCTGGATCTTTCTTCAGAACTCTTTGATCTGTGATCACCAGGAAGCAAAGGCTTAGTGAGGAGGCCTTAGTCCACCATTAAAGACCATGACACAACAGTGAGGGAATGAAACCCAGAGTGGGAGCTAGAGCAAGACACTCCACTGAGAGACATAGACCTTTGCTTTCCTTTCCTTCATTGATACTGTCAGCCAAATTTGATTTCTTTATTGTTTCTACTTCTACTTTTAGATCCTGGATAGTTTTGCTCAGTTCCTTCACTTGACTGTTTGTGCTTTCCTATAATTCTTTAAGGTACTTTTGTGTTTTCTCTTTAAGGGCTTTTACCTGTTGACCCATGTTCTCCTGTATTTCTTTAAGGGAGTTATTTAAGTCTTTCTTGAAGCCCTCTATCAGCATCATGAGATACAATTTTAAATCCAACTCTTGTTTTTCCAGTTTGTTGGGGAATTAAGGACTTGCTGTGGTGGGAGAACTGGGTTCTGATGTTGCCAAGTAGTCTTGGTTTCTGTTGGTAGGGTTCTTGTGCTTGCCTTTCACCATCTGGTTATTTCTGGTGTTAGTTGGTCTTGCTGTCTCTGGCTGGAGCTTGTCCCTCCTGTGGGACTATAAGCCTGTGTATATATTCCTGGGAGACCAACTCTCTTCTGGCAGGGTCTGTGCACAGAAGGTTGTGGAGCTGCCCAGCTCCCTGGTGCAAATGTCAGCCTGAAGACCTCCTTTCCAGTTGCTTCACTAATCGTCTGCCCTGTGTGCTTCTAGCTGTTCCCCTTCAAAGAGAAGTTGGAGATCTCACCTCAGTGCTCACAAGTGAAAGCTCTGCTGGGAGATCACTCTCTCCTGGCAGGCTGTGCCCAGAAGGCTGTGTAGCCACCCATTTCCCAGGTGCAAATGGCCATAAATAGACTTTTAGAGAGACATTTTTTTTAAGTACAAAAGTTATTAAACTGCTCTTTAAGCAGCATTATTTTCCATTTTATTAAACCCATTTCCATTGAAAAGAATAAATGCCAATAATTTAGAATTGCTTACCTGGGGATGACATGGAATGTGGCTCATGCTAACCTCTCAAAATTCAGGCAAACCAGCAATTCTGGATTCCTGTCCACAGGGACTGAATATCATTCCTGGAAATAAAGAAACTCTCATAAAGAACTTGTCCAAAATTGAGACACTGCAGCAACTGTCATTCACATCCTCTGGATCTTGTCTTGTACCTACCCTGCACTCCTTCTAAACATGTGTAAGGAATGTATTCTTTCTCCCTCTGATAGTCAATGTGGATTAATAAGTATCACAACAATATGTTCTCTAGTCAGCTCCACAAAATATAAAATCTAAGCCCTCAAAGGAACAATTGAATTTTAGACACTTGAATTCCTCACTCTAAATTTAAAATCTTCTTGTGCTTACAAAATTTGATGTGAAATTTGTGGTGATATGGATGCGGATTCTGCATAGGACCCATGAAAAAGATAAAGGAAAGTACACCTGTATCCTTAATCTCAGAGATATTAAATGATAGTCATAATATGGGTGGTTGACATTTGTACAAGGTCCCCGTGAATGTGCAGAGATTTTGCTACATGTCTGGGTCTTGAGAGTATGTGGAAGTTAGCTCATTGTCATAGGGAGACACTCTAGAGATTTTCGAGCTGGGGATTATTAGAGATCTGTCAGTAGTACATTATCTCTTGGCACTTCTTTCTCGACCTTTTAGGGACATAGTGGGCAAGACCATTGCCAGAGTAGCTAATTCCATCCTAAATTTCTTGATCCTTCAAATGTCTGTGATTTCTGATTGCAGGAAGTCAAGTCTTGGTGCAGATGTTTTCAGCATACCACTTAACGTCCATGATATTAACGTGCAGAAATAAAGCTCCAGGTCAGGAACCAGAGTTGGAAACTTCAGTGAGAGACACAAGTCTTTCTCCTTCCCCTTTCCCTTTTCCCCATTCCCCTTTCCCCTTTCCCTTTTCCCTTTTCCCCTTTCCCCTTTCCCCTTTCCGCCTTCCCCTTTCCCCTTTCCGCCTTCCCCTTTTCCCCTTTTCCCCTTTCCCCCTTCCCCCTTTCCCCTTTCCCCTTTCCCCTTTCGGCCTTCCCCTTTTCCTCTTTCCCCCTTCCCCCTTCCCCCTTTCCCCTTTCCCCTTTGCCCCTTCCCCCTTTCTCCTTTCCCCTTTCCCCCTTTCCCCCTTTCCCCTTTCCCTTTTCCCCTTTGCCCCTTCCCCCTTTCCCCTTTCCCCCTTTTCCCTGTCCCCTTTCCCCTTTCTCCCTTTTCCCCTTTGCCCCTTCCCCCTTTCCCTCTTTCCACCTTTTCTCTTCCCTTCCCTTCCCTTTCCTTTCCTTTCCTTTCCTTTCCTTCATTATTTCTGTCAGTCAGATCAGGTTCTGGTCCAGTACACAGAAGAATGTCAACAGGACAGGTATAGGCATTGGTGTCCCCAGACACTGATACCAGGATACTCTGCATCTGCAGTGGGGAAGCAGGGCTCTGGAGATTTCTCTCCTAGTAGTTAATCTTTCCATTACCCTCTAGGTCTCTTTACATCCCACAGGAATTCTTAGAGAAGCTTGTCAGACTCATATAGAAGCTCAAATTTGTATTGTGAATAAGCACTGCTCTGGACTAAATCTGTACCATCATTTAGGAGGAAGACCTTGTTACCCCTGGCACTTCTTTTGCTGATGGCAGCATTCCTGGCTTTCACTTTGACTCTGCCAAGTGAATGTAGGTCTTCAGAAAAAGAACCTCCTTGTGAAACTGCATGGACTCTGTGTAGCACCACCACATGCAAGGAAACTTAGCCTTAGACCTAAGTTTCCAGATCCTCCAGGCTATGTATTCTATCTGTCCCTTCCTGGCTTCTTGCATCATCCATGTCCAGAACTCTGTGCCCTTTTCACCACCCAGCACTGTGAACATTTTCAGATCCCAGGAGGTGAGAAGAATCCCATTTCATTTGGCTTCAGGCTACTACCAGCTGTGCTTTTCCCATTCCCTTTCCTCTGAGGCTGGCCTCCTGCATCTGTTGTTCATATTCTGTTGTAGGGTATATGTAAGACATACAGATTGTGGGAAACCATTGAGATTTGAACTTGCTCTCTGTACTGACTGGTTTTGTGTGTCAACTTGACACAGGCTGGAGTTATCACGGAGTAAGGAGCTTCAGTTGGGAAAGTGCCTCCATGAGATCCAGCTGTGGGGCATTTTCTCAATTTGTGATCAAGTGGGAGGACCCCTAGTAGGTGGTGCCACTCCTGGGCTGGTAGTCTTGGGTTCTATAAGAGAGCAGACTGAGTAAACCAGGGAAAGCAAGCCAGTAAGAAACATCCCTCCATGGCCTCTGCATCAGCTCCTGCTTCCTGACCTGCTTGGGTTCCAGTCCTGACTTGCTTTGGTGATGAACAGCAGTGTGGAAGTGTAAGCTGAATATCCCTTTCCTAGCCAACTTGGTTCTTCGGTCATGATGTTTGTGCAGGAACAGAAACCCTGACTAAGAGACTCTCCCACTACAGGCTGAGCAGGGATGGTGAGTGTCAATAGGTAACTAACAATGGTTCAGCACAGCAGGAGTTTTTGAGAAATAGCTTTGTCCACTGACATGTCCGAGGCTGAGGGGAAGCATTTTCCACAATCTCTCCTGCTGCAGATGTTTTCAAGTTTTGTATCTCCTGTTTTCTTCCACTTCTCCCCCTTTGACTAAATTTTCACTTTTATTATTATTTATATGGCTGTTTGTCCTGCACCTATGTCCATACACCCTGATTGTGCCTTGTGTAGCATTAAGTATTGCTTTAGTTCCTCTGAGAAAAGTTGCAAAATACTCACAGGAACAATATAGGAGACAAAGTGTGGAGCAGAGACTGAAGGAAAGGCCACGCAGAGACTGTCCTACCAGGGATTCATCCTATAAACAGTCACCAAACCCTGACACTATTATGGACGACAAGAAATGCATACCAAAAGGAGCATGTCATGGTTGTCTCCGGAGGGGCCCTGTCAGAGCCTTACATATACAGAGGCAGATGCTAGCAGCCAACCATTGGACTGGGTGTGAGGTCCCCAATGGAGGAGTTGGAGGGTGGTCCGGAGGAGCTGAAAGGGTTTACAGTCCCATGGGAAGAACAATAATGTGGGCCACCGAGACGCCCCAGGACTCCCAGGGACTAAACCATCAACCAAGGGATACACATGGTTCCAGTCAAAAATGTGGCAGAGGAATGCCATGTTGGGCATCAGTGGGAGGAGTGGTCCTTGGTCCAGTGAAGGCTCAATAGATGCCCCAACAAAGGAAAATCGAGGGGGCGGGAGATGGGAGTGGGTCGGGTGGAGGGGCACATATACTTGGAGGCAGGGGGTGGGAGGAGGAGTTGGGGGTTTTCGGGGAGGGGGGAAACTGGGAAAGGTTTTAGCATTTGAAATGTAAATGACGATTATATTCAATAAAAAAATAAAAAAGTTATTATACGTAAAAAAAAAGAAAATTTTGGCACAGGGTTTTTTTTTTCTGCCTTTGACCATTTATGCTCTTGGAGGAAAGAGACACACCTTTTATAGTTTTATATATGCCTTATGCAGTACAATAGCTGGGCAGCTACTGGCCCTCCGTGCTATTAGAATTTTCTTTCCTATCAATAACCCCAAATTATCACTTACTATTTACTGTGTTCCATATGGGCTGCTCTTAACCCATTTGGGCTGCCTCTGGGCCATGGTCTCCTGGCCCTTATCCCATGGCAGATCTCATATTCCCTCCTGCAAGTTTTTCTTCTTCTACACTGGCTTTCCTCCTCTCCTCTCACCTCATGGTCCTCTCTCCCATAGGCCAGCACACCCTCAATCCGACCTTGGTCTCTTCTGCTGACTATTAGCAGTGGGCATCTTTATTCACCAATCAGAATTAACTTTAGGGCAGTGTTCTAGAGGATACATGGATGCTCCAAGTCTTGGGATCCAGAAGTTATCATTACAATGGACAGTAAAAGACAAAACCTCAACAGCCTGGTGTCTGTGGAGATGAGAAAATGTCTTCAGATTCCCTGTGACTGTAGTCAGATTGTTATCTGTCTATGTGCAAGTGCTGGGAACTTAACCCAGGTCTTCTGGAAGAGCACTCAGTGCTCTTTATCACTGGGCCATCTGTCCAGCCCTTAATTCCCACCCCCTACTCCAAGTCTTCCTGTTAAAAAATTTCCAAACTTCTGCAGTTTTCTGTCTTAAGCAGGCCTCTGGTAACAACTTCTCTCAGGCTGGGTAGTTTATAAACCCACTAATCTCCATTCATGAAAGGAGAAAATTAGTTTTGTTTTGGTTTGTAAAATTTCCTAGTTTACTTTGCTAATATTTTTTGGGTTCTCCATAGACCATTCTTCACTTCAGACAGCTATTACTGAATTTGCAGAGTCTTTCCCCTTGTACTTTCTTGTAGACTCGCCCTGCATGTCTTTTTGTTCTCCACCCTCAGGAAGTGGGTATCCCTGCCTTGTCTGATTTTGTATTCTATACCCATGGAATGAGATCAGTATTCAGTACTGAGTATACGTCTGCTATCTTTCTCCTCGGGTTGTCCCTAGTTTCTGACAGCAACAGGCATGTGTCTTTAATTGCCCTCCAAAGCCATGGACCTTGAACATACACAATCCTATTGTCATCAGAACTTTTGGTGTCAAAGCTTGTTTTCTCACAGAGGTAATAAGCTAGAATCTTCCAACACAAAAAGACAATTAAAGAGACAATTACAATAAACAGCAGAAAAATGACTTTATTAACTGTGACCGTATTTGGAAGAAAAGCAAACCACTTCAGAGACTCCCTCTGTCTCTCCAGGTTCATGATTCACATTCTGACACGTGTTTCAGGTTTAACCATAGGTATTGTGGTTCCCTACTTCCCCTTCTAGTTCTCCTTTTTTAAATTTTAAATTTAATAATAAACTGGAGACTCCTGGACATCACTCACCTCTTCTGGTATAACAGTTACTAATTTCTCCCAGCATATTCTCTGGAAATTCTTTAAAACTGTGCATGTGTGTCCTCCCGCACCATGGGTCTTTGATACTCAAACTTCTGATTTTCCTAACCCTACCTTTCAGGTGCCAACATTACAGGTGTATGCTCTTACTTTTAAGTATTCTGTCTACTTATCCATGTCTATAAGAGACTGCATGCATTTAGCAAGTGCTATGTACAGGTAGGACATGTACAACTATTGTGTTAAATTTTTATTGTTATTGTTGTATTGAGACAGGAGCTGATGTAGTTAGCATGGTCTTTATCTCATGGTTTTTCTGCCCCCTCATTGGATGTGCTGGACTAAATGCATGAATGGGACTTGTGCTCTTCCAATATGTGAAACGTGTAAACACACAGTCAGAGAACATTTTTTTTTTTTACTTAAAAGGTTATGAAACAAGTTTTTGTGCAGTATTAGTCTCTGGTATGGAATCCATTCCCATTTAATATTTTCAATGGCAAAAAATTAGAATTGCTTATTTTAAAATGATAAGGAATGCATCTTATACTAACTTCCCAACATTCAGGAATATTGGTAGTTCTGGACTCCCCTCCACAGGGACTATGGCATTCCAGGAAACTGCACACAAAGAAAGTCATTAAACCAAATAGTAGGCCAAAATAGAGGCCCTGCAACCACTGCCGTTCACAGCTTCAGGTTCTCATCTATTTACCTACTCTGCACTCATTTGGAATATACTTAATGAATATATGCTCATCCCACTTATTCAGAATGGAGAATGGGATCCCTAGAGCTGAAGTCACAGAGAGTTGTGAGCAGGCCATGTGGATAGTAGGAATGTGAATTTGAAAATTCTGGTTTCTTTTCTTTTCTCTTCTTTCCTTTTCTTTTTTCTCTTTCTTTCTTCCTTTCTTTCTTTCTTCCTTCCTTCCTTCCTTTCTATGTATTTACTTTTCCTTTATTTTTACACTACAGATTTTATTCTCCTCCAGGTCTACCCCACAACTGTTCTACATCCTATACCTCCTCCCTGCCCACCACCAGACCTCTAAACTCCCTGGGTCCTCCGGCCTCTTGAGGGCTAGGTGCATCTTCTCTGACTGAACCCGGATCCTGCAGTCCTCTGCTGTATATGTTTTGGGACCTCATATCAGCTGTTGTATGCTTTCTGGCTGGTGGTCCAGTGTCTAGGAGATCTCAGGGCTCCAGGTTAATTGAGACTGTTGGTCCTCCTACAGGGTTGCCCTCCTCCTCAGCTTCTTCCAGCTTTTCTCTAATTTAACCACAGGGGTCAGCTGCTTCTGTCCATTGGTTGGGTGCAAATATCTGCATCTGACTCTTTCAGCTGCTTCTTGGGTCTTTCAGAGAGCAGTCATGATAGGTTCCTTTGTGTGAGTGCTCCATAGCCTCAGTAATAGTGTCAGGCCTTGGAGCCTCCCCTTGAGCCTTGGGCCTGTTGTTGGACCTTCTTTTCTTCAGGCTCTTCTACATTTCCATCCCTGAAGTTCTTTCAGACAGGAACAATTATGGGTCAGCATTTTGACTGTGGAACGACAATCCCATCCCTCACTTGATGCCCTGTCTTTCTGCTGGAGGTGGGCTCTACAAGTTCCCTTTCCCCAATGTAGGGCATTTCATCTAAGGTTCCTCTCTTTGAGTCCTGAGAGTTTCTCACATCCCAGGTTTCTGGTACATTCCAGAGGGTCCCCCCAAGGACATGCATGGTATGTACTCACTAATAAGTGGATATTAGCAAAAAAAAAAAAAAAAGAAGTGCTGAATACCCAAGATACAGTCCATAGAACTCAAAAATGTCAACAAGCAGAAGGGCCCAAGTGAGGATACCTCAGTCCCATGTGGGAGGGAGAAGAAAGCAACCACAAGGGGGGAGGGAGGGACATGGGAGGGAAAGGAAATGTGTTGGGCAGAGAGGGGAACATGATCGGGTAGTGGTTGGGGGAAAAGGACTGCAATCCCTGAGGGCCAGCAGAAAGAATAGAAATGTACAACCTTGGGAGGCAGGAGGTTGGTGGAGGACCCTCCAGAATGAAGCTACATTTTCTTAAATTCAAAGAGAAAAAAAGTTTTAAGACACAACCACCCATTATTAAGTAGGAACAATAAGAGTACTTTAGAGAATGTAAACATCCAAAAAAGATCTTTTTTTTCCTCCATAACTATGTTTTGAAAAATGGTTAGTTCTCTTTTAAAATATCATTCTTTCACTGAAGTAGTTACAAAATCTTCAATACGGCAAATGACTCAATGTCCAGTTTTTTTTCTCCAGCCCTTCTCCAATCCCTGAGCTCTATCCAGCTTCAAGCTAGTGAACCTTCCTGGGTTCCCAGGAGGAGTGCTAGGTTCTCATTGTCACTCGATACTGCTTCCAGTTCATACTCCATGAGTTATTTACATATCAATGTGTCCAGCAAGGACCTCTGAGAACCTAGTTTTGTTGCCTTAGAATTTGTTAGATCATGAGAAGTTTGGGGACCTACACTCACTGAACTCAAACAAAAGAGTCAAGTGCCTGGTTGGATGAAGGATGAACCAGAGTAATAGGAGATGGAGATAAAGAAAGTACAGGGATCTGAACTGTTTGAGGGAGCCTGTGAACCTCTAGTTCCAGACTGAAGATTGTGAGTAAGAACTGCTGTAGAAGTCTCCACACCAACAACTTGAGAGAATAACCTGGAATTTTATCCTCAGGTTATGCTATAGGTAGTAGACATAGTAGAAACACTGGACCTGAATGAGCTCCTGGGAAATGATTTAGTTTCCATTTTAGTTTATGTCCAAATCCCACAGGCATGAAGGACATAGCAGGGCCACGTAGGTGACGTGACTGTGGTATCTAGCATAGGAATGTTCACAATCTAGATGTGCAGTTGCCTAGTAGCTGCCCTGTAATGTTATCTATGGTAGTTTGAATAAGAATGGAGTCTATAAGGTCATATATTTGAAATCTTGTTCCACAATTTGTGGGACAAATTGTCAAAGATTAGGAGATATGCATTGCTGGGTGAAGTGTGTCAGACTTGGTGGGCTTGGGAGTTTCAAAAGCACACATTAAGGCTAGTGGAACACACTGTGTCTCTGTGCTTGCAACTTGCAGGTCATGTGAGTTCTCTGCTACTTCTCCAGCACCATGTCTGCCAGCCTGATTCTACGCTCTTCCCCCAAGGTGAAGGTAAGGAAGGAAATCCTCCCATTTGCTCTGAAATTGGAGCTCCTGTCTCCTGAGACTCCTGCTTAGAAGTGAGTAGCTTGAACAGTTATTACGAATGGCATAAAAGGAAAAGCATACTCCTGGGTATCCTGATTCAACATGAGAGAGGAGCTCTCCAGAGATATCACGCTTCTCTCAGCTCAGGTTAATTTGTTAATTAAGTAGCAGTTCCTTTCCATCTGCAATGGAAACTGTGGCCTCTCTCAGGCTTGTTCACTGTCCAAACACAATGACATTAGAAGTCTGACTCTGCAGTTGCTCCGTCTCTTGAGGCCCTGTGCAGAGAGAATCAGAAGCCTGGATTATTTAGAGCTAGATATAGAGGCCCTTTATCTGTACTGGTTCATGCTGATTCTGTTTATTTCTCAGTATAATTTATCCGGATATTTACTTTGGGTTGCTGTGTGGAGCATGTACCATTTCTACAGCCTAGCATTTCCTTTCTCTCTAGACATGGTCTCAGGAGCACAGTTGGCTTTCCAGGATAAAATCTAAGTGCCTCAATATTACCCATTTTCTCTTCAGAACCCCTTTCAAACACTTGTGATGTATGAACTTGTATGCTGAGGAAAATCAGCCTGAAGTGCTGGCCCCTGAACTTCTACTTCCTGTTTTAACCTGAGCTGGAAGAGAACAACCAAACTCATGTCATGGAGCAGGTGCTAACCAGGGCTGCAGGGGACGGAAACTTCTATCAGTGGACAGCCGTGGCTATGGCCTCCTGGGAGAAGCAAGATGCATGTTATGTGAATCATGAGCTGCTAACTGAGCCCCTCACCCTGAGAAAGGAAAAGAGTGTCTATGAGCACACAGCCCATTGTCTGAGAATATGGGAGCCCCTGAAAGTACTGCACCAGTTAGTACTGAGAGACAGAGGTAAAAAACCTTATTCTAACTTCTGTGCCCCTCGGTCCACCAGCTCCGTCAAGGTAAATGTTTCTGGCAGGTTCTTGGTGGTCTTTGTATGGAAGCTGTGGTCACTTTATGATAAAGAAGGGCAATACAGGAAAGAGTGGTCAAGGTCCATGATTTCTCTAAGAGGGATTTCAATCATAAGCTATGTGTATGTGCTATGTCCCTACGTACAACATTATTATCATGTATAAGTGCTTGCTCTACCTGGGGCATATGTGAAATACATAGAAAATCATAGGCAGATTCATTGTGGTGATGATGGAGGTGATACTTACCTGGGGACAGTGTAAAAGGAAAGGTGCTCCTGAGAACAGTTGGTCATATTCATATTCAGTGCATCATCTTGTTTCCATCCCTTACTTGGGTCACAGTTATGGAAATTTCCCTAGGACAAGGAACAGGGGATTCCTCATGTCCTTTATACCTCTGCTGCCTTCCTGGCATGCCACCGAGACCAATGGAAAGATCTACAGAAGTTGGAACAATGAATATGCTCAACTGTCCTTCTGGTGTATAAATTACTAAGTAATATGAACTGGAAGCAGTACATTCAGTGAGACCCCAGTCCTCCACCTGGGATTCCTGCCAGGTTCATTGGCTTTGAGCAGGGCAGGGGTGGAGAAGAAAAAATGGACAGTAATGACCAGCAGGAAAAGCCAGGAAAATTTGGTAAGGTGACACTGGAGGCAAGCACTGTTAGGTGGTCCAACTTATCAAACCAATTCCCTTCAGATGTGACACTCACAGGCTTTGGACTGGTTCTGGGTCAGAGCCTTCTTCCATAGGAATTGGGGGACATAGAGTATCATGGTCCTGAACTTGAGTAATGGTAAGAGATTGACTCCATACATTTCCCATTTCATGTCATAAGTCTGAAATCAGGAAGGTTGCTTGCCTTTCCTTGAATTCTCTATGGGAGGGACAGGGACATGAGGATGGGAAATGGGAAGATGAACTCCTGGGAACTGTATCTATACAATCCTGTTTGCCTTCTCAAACCCACCTCTGGGGAGTGGTAACCTGGAAGTTGTGTCTGGGGACGAGTTATTTACCCTATTTCTTGTGCTGGACATTTTGAAAACAACCTTCTGAGTCTAGTTTGTGGGAGAATAAGTCAGCAGTTCCCAATCATTTTTATGTCAGGATCTCTACAAACTTAGAACGTGAATGGACCTCGAGGTAATTTTGCATATGTGGATATTTATCATTCTGTAAATCCAAACTTTCGAGACATTTGCTTTATTCAAGATACAACAATATCAACAAACCAGACTCCCCCCAGAGCTCCTAGGGATTAAACCATCAACTAAAGAATACTCATGGAGGGACTCACTGCTCCAGATGCATATGTAGCAGAGGATGGACTTATCTGGCAGCAATGGGAGGGGAGGCCCTTAGTCCTGTGAAGGATCGATGCCCCAATGTAGGGGAATGCTAGAGCAGTGAGGCAGGAGTGGGTAAGTGGGTTTGGGAGCACACTCATAGAATCAGGAGGCAGGGGGAATGGGGTTGGGGATTTTTGGATTGGAAACCAGGGAGGGGGATAACATTTAAAATGTAAATAAATAAAATATCCAATAACAATAAAAAAGATATATTGTAACACCTTGAATTTTTAAGTGGGCCTGGATTCCAAAAATGGAGACTACTACGGCTCAGAAATTTGTTTCATACCTCTTTAACTAAAAATGATCTCTAACAACATATTTAGTAATTCACATATTGGAACAGCACATAGTCATTTCATTCCTCTAATTCAGCACTTCTGAAGAAGTGGATAAATACTATGAGATCAAGGCCATCCTAAGTTACATAAATTCCTGGCCCAGTACAACTGTAATCAGTATAAAAATGCACACAGTAATTGCATGTTTTCTATCTGTATGTGTCGCTTGCTAAATTCGTGCCATCTCTTATACATATGGATAAGTAGACATGTTTCAAAACTTTGCAGAACACTCGTGAGCAACAGGACACACTAAGTAATGCCAGCACTTGAAATATAAGACTGAGAAAATCTGAAGTTCAAAAATCAGAGCCCAGGATGTGGGAAGCCACAGGGGCAGTGTCTGAAAGAATCTCCAGGGAATAACTGGGTGAAAATATGCAACTATTATTAGAAGAGGTTAGTGATGGCCAGAAATCTCCAGATTTCTGCTCTAGCCAGAACTTCAAGTACTATATTGAATAAGTATGGAGAGAGAGGGCAGCCAGGGGTAGTCCCTGATTTTAGTGGGATTACTTCAAGTTTCTCTCCATTTAGTTTGATGTTGGCTACTGGTTTGCTGTATATAGCTTTTACTATGTTTAGGTATGGCCCTTGAATTCCTGTTCTTTCCAAGACTTTTTAACATGAAAGAATGCTGAATTTTGTCAAATGCTTTTTCAGCATCTAATGAAATGACCATGTGTTTTTTTCCTTTGAGTTTGTTTATGTCGTGGATTATATTGAGGGATTTTCATATATTGAACCATCCCTGCATCCCTGGGATGAAGCCTACTTGATCATGGTGAATGATCGTTTTGATGTGTTCTTGGATTTGCTTGGTAAGAATTTTATTGAATATTTTTGCATCGATATTCATAAGGGAAATTGGTCTGAAATTCTCTTTCTTTGTTGGATCTTTGTGTGGTTTTGGTATCAGCGAAATTGTGGCTTCATATAACGAGTTGGGTAGTGTTCCCTCTGTTTCTATTTTGTGGAATAGTTTGAAGAGTATTGGTGTTAGGTCTTCTTTGAAGGTCTGATAGAATTCTACACTAAAACCATCTGGTCCTGTGCTTTTTTTGGTTGGGAGACTGTCAATGACCACTGCTATTTCTTTAGGGGTTATGGGACCGTTTTGGTGGTCTATCTGGTCCTGATTTAACTTTGGTATTTGATATCTGTCTAGGAAATTGTTCATTTCATCCAGATTTTCCAGTTGTGTTAAGTATAGGTTTTTTTGGTAGAATCTGATGATTTTTTGAATTTCCTCAGTTTCTGTTGTTATATCTCCCTTTTCATTTCTGATTTTGTTAATTTGGATACTGTCTCTGTGCCCTCCGGTTAGTCTGTCCAAGGATTTATCTATCTTGTTGATTTTCTCAAAGAACCAGCTCCTTGTTTTGTTGATTCCTTGTTTAGTTCTTTTTGTTTCTACTTGGTTGATTTCAGTCCTGAGTTTGATGATTTCCTGCCTTCTACTCCTCTTGGGTGTATTAGCTTCTTTCTGTTCTAAAGTTTTCAGGTGTGCTGTTAAGGTGCTAGTGTATGCTCTCTCCAGCTTCTTTTTGGAGGCACTCAGAGTTATGAGTTTTCCTCTTAGCACTGCTTTCATTATGTCCCATAAATTAGGGTATGTTGTGCCTTCATTTTCATTAAATTCTAAAAAGTCTTTTATTTCTTTTCTTATTTCTTCCTTGACCAAGGTATCATTGAGTAGAGCATTTTTCAGCTTTCATGTGTATGTGGGGTTTCTGTTGTTTTTGTTGCTATTTTAGACCACCTTTACTCCATAGTGATCTGATAGGAGGCATGGGATTAGTTTGATCTTCTTATATCTGTTGACGTCTGTTTTGTGACCAATTATATGGTCAATTTTGGAGAAGGTACCATGAGGTGTTGAGAAGAAGGTATATTCTTTTGATTTAGGATGAAATGTTCTATAAATATCTGTTCCATTTGGTCCAAAACTTCTGTTAGTTTCACTGTGTCTCTGTTAAGTTTGTGTTTCCCTTATCTGTCCATTGAGGAAAGTGGGGTGTTGAAGTCACCCACAATTATTGTGTGAAGTGCTACGTGTGCTTTAAGCTTTAGTAAGGTTCTTTTACAAATGAGGGTGGCCTTGTATTTGGAACATAAATGTTCAGAATTGAGAGTTCTTCTTGGTAGATTTTTCCTTTGATGAGTATAAAGTGTCCTTCTGTGTCTTTTTTGATGACTTTTGGTTGAAAGTCTATTTCATTGGATATTAGAATGGCTACTCCAGCTTGTTTCCTGGGACCATTTGCTTGGAAAACTGTTTTCCAGCCTTTTACTCTGAGGTAGTGTTTGTCTTTGACACTGAGATATGTTTCCTGTATGCAGGAAAATGTTGTGTCCTGTTTAAGTATCCAGTCTGTTGGTCTGGATATGTTATGTTTGTGTGGTTATCTTCTTTTGGGTTTGTTGAAAGAAGATTAATTTCTTGCTTTTTCTAGTGTATAGTTTCTCTCCCTTTGTTGGTGTTTTCCATTCATTACCCTTTGAAGGGCTGGATTTGTGAAAGATACTGTGTAAATTTGGTTTTGTCATGGAATACCTTGGTTTCTCCATCTATGGTAATTGAGAGATTTGCTGGATATAGCAGTCTGGGTTGATATTTGTGTTCCCTTCGTATCTGTATGACATCTGCCCAGGTTCTTCTGACTTTCATAGTCTCTGGTGAGAAGTCTGGTGTAATTCTGATATGTCTAACTTCATATGTGACTTGACCTTTTTCCCTTACTTCTTTTAATATTCTTTCTTTGTTTAGTACATTTGGTGTTTTAATTATTATGTGACGGGAGGAATTTCTCTTGTGGTCAAATCTATTTGGAGTTCTGTAGGCTTCTTGTATGTTCATGGGCATCTCTTTCTTTAGGTTAGGGAAGTTTTCTTCTATAATTTTGTTGAAGACATTTATTGGCCTTTTAAGTTGGAAATCTTCACTCTCTTCTATACCTATAATCCTTAGGTTTGGTCTTCTCATTTTGTTCTAGATTTCCTGGATGTTTTAGGTCAAGAGCTTTTTGTATTTTGCATTTTCTTTGACTGTTATGTCAATGCTTTCTATGGTATCTTCTGAATCTGAGATTCTCTCTTCTATCTCTTGTATTCTGTTGTTGATGCTTGGATCCATGACTCCTGACTTCTTTCCTAGGTTTTCTATGTCCAGAGTTGTTTCCCTTTGTGATTTCTTTATTGTCTCTACCTCCATTTTTAGATCCTGGATGGTTTTGTTCAATTCCTTTACTTGTTTTGTTGTTTTTTCCTGTAGTTCTTTAAGGGCTTCTCCCTGTTTACTTGGTTCTCCTGTATTTCTTTAGGGGAGTTATTTATGTCCTTCTTGAGGCCTTCTATCAGCATCATGAGGTGTAATTTTAAATCCAAATGTTGCTTTTCTGGTGTGTTGGGGTATCCAGGACTTGCTGTTGTGGGAGAATTGGGTTTGGATGATGCCATATTGCCTTGATTTCTGTTAGTAAAATTCCTACATTTGCCTTTTGCCATCTGGTTATCTCTGGTGTTAGTTGGTCCTGCTGTCTCTGGCTGGTGCTTGTCCCTCCTTTGTGCCTGCAAGCCTATCTCAGCACCCCTGAGTGACTGGCTTTCCCCTGGCACAGAGTACTCAAAATCTCCTATTATTTCTAGCTACATGGGATTACATTCCCTCTTATGGATTCCACAGGCATCTCTGATCGATTGACATGAACTACTCATACATACACATGAATACAAATATTCACATAACTAAAACCTAAAGTTAAGCATAAAAACCAAAGCACTGTCTCTAAAACAAGTATGAGATAGTTCTGAAGTTGCCATACATGCACAACGATGGTTTGTACTAGTTTGTTTTTATATTGCCATGACAAAACACCATGACCTAAACAAACATGAGGAAGAAAGAGCTTAAATATCTTACAGATTACAGGTCACATTTCATTAATGAGGAAGAGAGCTGAAGAAGTCAAGGCAGGTAGTTGGAAGTAGGAACACTCCATGGAGGCTTCTTCTTACTGAGTTGATCATCCTGCTTTCTATATTATTCAGGATCACCTGCTCAGCAGTGAGTTGGGACCTCCCAAATCAATAAAAATCTACAAATAGCCTTATAGACTTGCTCATAGGCAATCTGCTGGTGGTATTTTCTCCAGTGAGGTTCCTTTTCCTGTATAAAGGTAGCTTGTGTCACATTGACAAACCTAAACAACAGCCAGGACATAGTCTGAATGAGAAATACCCCATAAAGGATCGATTGATTGCTCAGTTCATCCACAGCTGATGGTCCTCTGAGGGGAAATTATGAAAGTTTCTGAGCTTTAGCCCAGCGGGTAAATCATTCATATTCTGCAAATATTATCTCAGAGCTCACAGCTCACCCTCACATTGAATCCATGCTAAATGCTGTAGTCAACAGTAACCTGACCTGTCCCTTACCCACGATCAGGATAATTTTCACCTATTGCTTGCCTCCCCCACATGAACACTGTTTCTTGTGACTCTCCAAAATTTTCCTCTTTGTTCCACTGAACTCATTCTCCCCAAGGATGGTTTGCAGATTGAGGCTGTTTGTAGTTCTCTGAGAGTTTCTAAATGATACCATTTCCTATTTTTATGTAAGTGCTCTCACCAAATTCCAGTTAGATTTAGTGATACTGCAGATCCCAGCTCTCGAATGAGAGAACTCAGAGAATCCAGTTGAGTCACAGCAGAAATGCAGTATCCTGCATGATGCACCCCTGCCAGTCTGAGCCCTGGCTTGTCTGTACAGAGATCATTCCCTCATGAACTCTGGACTCACAGATATAGTTGTAGAGCCAAGACCAGAAGGGTTTAACCTATAGTGTTCCTCAGTTTTCCTTGGGAGTACAGCCTGAGTGAGAACTGTTCTCCCTTCACTTTATAACTTTCATCTACATTAGGTGACTAATGTCTCTAGAAATTACCAATAGAAGGTACAGGCATGGTGACTTGGGTACTGGAAGGATGAACTCCTGGGAACTAAAACCTGCCTCCTCCCTCTAACCCAGCTCTTGGGCCTGGAACCCTGGAAACTGTGTCTGGGGACAAGTTGCTATTCTTGATCCTGACCTCCTGGCCTGAGTCACAACTGCCTTTTAAGTCTTACCTCAGGGACCAAAATACCTGTAATTCTAGATTATTTTAATCTCAAGACATTTATACATAACTTAGAATTTCTTCATATCTCCTAGGTAAATTTGTTTATGTGGACTATATAGTCACTTCATAGTCACTATGTTGGCATTTGAATTTTAAGAGCCTTATTTCTTTGAAGAAAATATAAAATGACTGCCAACCAGGGTCAAAACAGCTCTTGTGAATCCAAGGGAGACCTGTTCTTATTGGAGGAGACTTGCAGGTTTTATAATTCTGGAACTTGTGATTTTCATCAGGTCAGTGGTTCCTCAAGGACTTCTCTTTCTTTTCTAATGTCATTGCTGGCATTGCAGGATCATGAATAGAGTCAGGCCTATTGTGTTACTGCTTCCATGTTCAAGACCAATCTGTGCCCGAATATGAAATTCCTCCTGGGAGTGACTTGCTGAAGGCTTGAGGTCCATGCTCCAAGTGCATTTTGATAAACTCTATTCATTATTAATATGACCTTGATAGCACCTCAACAATTGAGGCAGAGCCCTATGCATTTTTATATCATCCATAGCACATTACTGAGTGAATTTCCTCAATCCATTTTTCTATCTGTTGGACTGCTTAGCTCCCAGCTATGTACTCTACTACTTGCCTTTGAGTCTCTCATGGGTTATTTCTGCTTCATCAGCCTGTCCTCAAGGTCCACTTCTCCTGGTCATGGTCTCGAGATCTGTCTTTTCCTCTATCTATCTTCTTCTTCCTGCCCCTCTTCTTCCTCCATTCTCTCTCTCATCATGGACCCTCCATGTGACCCTCAGCCCTGTAGGTGAAAACATGCCTATCACTATTCTCTCAGGTAATTGGCAGTAGCCACTTTGAATTAAACAATAGCTTTAAATTTGGGAGCAAGGTTTACACAATAGAGACTGGTATACCTGAAAGTTCCCTCCCCAGGGGGCTAGGAGATCTTGGGTGACAGTAATTAGCATTTGAATACACAGCACCACCAGACCAACCTCAATACTGTGTGGACCCCAGAGCCCAGTCTGGATACCTTGTTATGGAAATAGCACATGGAGTGAGAATCTGTGGCAGTGAAAGGGGAGCCCCTATCAGGCTCAAGTTTGGACCCTGGTCCTCTATGTGGGGGCCAAGAGCTTGCATTAGCATGGGTACCTAAAGGAAAATCAGGGACCCTCAAATAGTGAAAAAAGGACACCTCTACTGACATCAGGGAATATGGACAGCTGACCCCACGTGTCCTCTTCTGGATAGAGCATAGGCTCTCTGTCCTCTTGCTGAAGGACTCTAGGGTTTGCAGGGAAATGTGTTCCTTATCTTAGGCTGGTAGCAGCCACACATGCAGGAAAGATCCTTCACATGCTTCAGAAATATGACTTCCTTGTCTCTTCAGGGGGCTCTTATACTAGGAGGTTCTCCTTAAGGAAACTGGGAGAGGTATTCATGTACATGACACTCTTCTAGGTCTCTGGTATCCAGAAGGGAAAGCTAGAAAAAAATACTGATGTGTGCTTAGGGCCCTCAAATATGGTCTCTTCTGGTGAGTATACAACACTGAAGCTGAATCTCTATGTCAGGCACTGAATATACAGTCTACACATGTAAAAATGTTAGTTTTTCTTATACTGCTATTGATTTCAGCTGCAGTCTTTGTTATTTCTTCTCTGCTGTGTCCCATTCTGCAGACCAGAATTAACATAGGATAACTTAACTAAATTTTGAGGAGTTTCCAGTTCCCTGAAAGATGATGGGTTGATCTAGTGACTACATTGAAATTCTCTATAGATGTAAACATTTTGTCATCAGGTATTGCCAAATTTTTTTATTAATCATGACTTTCCTTACACTCACCCCAAACTCTCTTATTCTATATGAAATGTAAATACCTGAGATTTGTTTGGATGGGCATTAGCATGGTAGAGCTATGTCCACCATATTCTATTTGGTTTTTAATTTGATCATTTATCTTTTAATGACTTACTTTTGATCATGTCCTCAATATATAGCCCAGGTTATCTTGAACTAGCAAACATTCGGTTTACAAAGCCTCTTCTTTTCTGGCAGTGGAGACATGTAAAGACACCTAGGGCTGTCAAAAATCAGGCTTGGACTCTAGAAAATTTGATAGAGAGTATCCCACTACAGAGATCTTTTGTGGGATAATGACAGACACACTCCTTACTCAGTTAAAAAGGGAAGACAATGACAGGAATCACATACATAGAACTGAGAACAAGTACAATTTCTGTTGAAAGCAGAATCTAAAGTACTCGGGATAGAGGATCACACTCAAGTCTGACCAGGCTGAGTGGTGAGAAGAACAAATAGCACAGACACTGGACAAGGCCCTAAAAATATCTGAGATCTTTTCATCACATGACCTAGAGCAACAGGTGTATCAAATCCATAGGGATTAGGAGATAGCAAGATGCCACAGGTGGAAAGGGACAATGTGAAACCCAGGTGGCTCTTTGTAGTTGTAAACCTGGCTATTACCTGGAATGAAATACAATCTAGAATTGAAGGGCATATCTTTGATCCAGATCTTAAAGCAGACTGGCCATGAAAAGCTTAGGCCCAGGCAAGGTAGTACATGCCATTAATCCCAGGAAACTGAGGCAAACATCTCTGAGTTGGAGGCAAGTTTCAAATACAGGCATGGTGGTACACACATTTAATCTGACCCATACATTCTTCTGGAGTTCTATATAAGGAAAATGGAAAACAGAAGACTCACTTTTCTTCACCTGCTTGCACTTACTTGCCACCACATCTGTTAGAACTTAAATCTTCAGGATTCTAGCTTTTACAGAAGACCAGCTGAAATGTCTTGGCTCGTGGAGTGAGCAACTATTAGATTCTTGGTTTTTCCATTCACAGCTGTTGGGTTAGTTGGACTGCAGACTGTAAGTCATTACAAGAAATTACACACACAGAAACACAGACACACAGACACACACACAGACACACAGACACACACACACACTCCTTAAGTTGTGAGCCTCTAGAGAATGCTGAATAATACATCAGAAGACAATTGCGCAAACTCAGACCTTGCATGATTCTGTATAGACACCTATATAGAATGTATTTATCACAACAATCACAGAATTCATAAGGATCTGAGCCTTTATTTTGTTTATAAATTTTTCTCACCTTCAGGATATTAGTTGATCACACAATCTGGCAAGGAGTTGCACAACTATATTCAAATGCTTAATTAAAGATAAGCATGAAGTTGCAGCTCAGCGAAAGTTAAAGTTCAATTAGGATGGAGGTTTCTCAGGCTTGCCTGTGTTGGAGTTTGAGAGATGAAGGGGAACACACACAGTAAGGGTGGGGATGGAGTTTGTTGCTGCCCATGACTTCTTACATACTGCTCAGAGAAGACATACAGGTAGTTGTAGTCAGATGTAGAAAGAGAAGGCACCAGGTCTTGAAGCCACAATGGAGGAGAATCCAGAATAGATATTGTTTGTTCAGTACCACATTTAGGCAACTGTCTTACCCTGTAGATAAAAAGCACTGGAATAAATGTGCTTGAATGGTGACACACTGAACAGCACATCACATGTTCACAGTATCCTAATTCCAAGAGTTCCCATACTACAGGGTTTTGTCCTCTGTGCATCTCCCTCCTGAATACCAGGCCCTTTAGGGCATTACTTTTTTAATTCTGTAACTAGGAACTTTATCTCCCATTGGAAATCTAAGTAAGACCAAGTCAAATACCTTGAAGATAGAACTAAATGAGATATAGGCTGGCTGAGATTCCCCATGGGCTCCTTTCTGCATTGTTATAAGTAGTGCACTGAACAGCCACCACTGTTATTTCTGGCAAGACTGAACATAGCTGTGTATTGTTTTACTCTTGGAAATAAACCCTTTTATTAGAGCTGGGGGAGGCAGCAGGATCCAGAGGACCTAGAATAATGAACTGATTCTTATCTCAGATAAGTGTCCAGAACTGTGACAGCAGATCCAGATAAACGTGATGGAAGACTGTACATGAAGAGGGCTAACTCGACTCCATTCTATTGTATTCTAAGTAGGAAATTTCCCACTGACTTCTGAGAGCTGAGCCACAGGTCTCTCTCATGTCTGACACTGCAGTTACGCATCTGTGCACTCTTTTCTTCATGCTTCACAATGGAGTTAATGTCAGCAATAAACTGCTATCAGCAGTAAATGCAAGTATTGCAGGTCAGCCATAAATCTGCTGTCATGTGACAGGACACACTCACAGCTCAGGTGTGATATTCTTATGGAGACATGAACAAAGATTCCAACCTTTGCTTACTTTTAGTCCTTCTCTTCCACATCAGGAAAGTCACCATTTTCCCCAGAAGCAGGGCTCTAAGAATCAGAGCAGTCACTATAGCCATGAATGGGAAGGTGCACAGAGGCAGCTCTGGAAAAGGAAAGTCAGCAAGTGTGAGGGCTCTGACCTCCAGCTCTCAGTCTTGATCCTGATCTAGCTCTCTCAAAGGACTTGCACTCTCTCTGAATGGTCTCTGTGCTCACTCCCAGTCCTTTCTCTATCTCAGAATGATGGGCTCAGGCAGCCCCTCATGAATCACATGACAACTGTATCACTGCTCTTCCCCAGTCCAGCACCACACTGCCCATATATGGAAGGTTTCATCCCCTGCAGGCCTGGACTGTACCACCTGCATGTCCTGGGTCTGGTTGCTCCCATACCTCTGCCAGGTCAGTGTTGCTTTCAGTTTGGTAGACATTTAAAGCCTCACCAGCACCTTAGGGTGCTTTTTCTGTCATGTCTTTCTTTAGGATTTACATGTATTTTAAGGGTGTCTGAGGGAAAAAATTGAAAATTTAGAGCATTTTATGGTCTTCCTGAGGATTCATCAGTGATCAAGTTACCTTCTTATGAATGGACGGGAGCGTTGGCTTGATAGAGGGGTGGCAACATCACACAATAGCCTAAATTCAGGATATGGATGCAGTTATCTGCAATGTTTGTGAATCAGCATGAACCAGAACAGAGGGGAGATGCTGGATCTTCCTTTAGAAATATGGACTTCTCATACTGACTGAGTGGAGATGAAGGACTCAGAAACATTGGAGTCAGACTACAGAGTCATTATGCATGGACATTGAACAGGCCTGAGAGAGGTCTTGGTTCACAAAGCAAATGGAAGGTCCTGCTGTTTAATTGACAGACTGAACTGTCTGAGTGAAGGCTTAGCCCTCTGGGACTAATCCTCAGAGGACAAGAGCTCCAGCCACAGAGAACATGGAGCATTTTCTGTCCTTACTTCTTATAAATAGCAAAATTCTTTCCCATTGTCAAACTGTGTGAGGAGTGACTTCCCATATTCAACTTCCAGGTAAGTCTTCACAACTTCTGCCTAATCTAACTCTTCCCATCCCACAGTTTTCTGAGCCTCTCAACTGTCCTTCCAACTGCAGTCAAAGTCCTCATGTCACTATTCATTGAGATTTAATTGGGGCCATTGATGCCTAAGAAATCTAAGAATCCATGACTGAAATCTCCTCATGGCAGTGCCTCTGAACTGTATTTGAGCTGCAAAGGGAGGGCCCTAGAGAGTTCTCCTGCAGGCATTCATCTTTCCATCACCAAACCCCAATGGCCTCTATCACTACCTTTGGGAATTCTTAAGAGAAACCAATCAGGCTCCTTCTTTCAAGATTATGAAATGAACAGATAATAGCAGAGTCTGAGTCTCAGTCTCCACTCTCTAAACAGGATGAAGACCTTTGTTACGGAGGCTCTCCTCCTGCTGCTGGAGGCTCTGCTGGCCCTGTCTAGCTATCGAGATGGTGAGTGGGGTTGTCCATAGGGAAAGGACCCACCTTAGCAAAGAAAGGACTCCAACTCTAGGGGTGGAGCACCAGGAAACTCTGTCTTTTACCCTAGTCTAGCTAGAACCTACATTCAACATTTTATATCCTACCACTGCCCCTTGTTTCTTAATCCTACCTATCCTTGGGGGCTGTATTGTGAAGCACCATGGGGTCCTAGTATGGGGTTAACATCTAAAGACTCACTATATCTAGGTATCAACTTTCTTGGCTATTTCCAAACTTTTTTCACCTTGCCCGAGCTGCCTGATCCCCAGTTCATCAGTGTTGGCTTTGTGGATGACATACAGTTTGAAAGATTCAATAGCAGAAGAGATAGTCAGAGGACAGAGCACTGTGCACCATGGAAAGATCAAAAGAAACCAGAGGATTGGAAAGATAGCACAGATGAGGTCCTGGGCTATTTTCAGGATTTCACAGAGGTACTGGAATGGATGCTCGAAATCTACAACTACAGTTCAACTGGTGAGTGAGTCCCATTCAGAAATCTCAAATTTCCATCTCTCCATGGGCCTGCTCCTGGACTCCATGTCCAAGTTTTCCCTCTGGAAAATGTGACCCATGGTTCAAGAGAGACATGGGACACTTCTGACTTTCTGTCCACTTAAGACTAAATCAATCTACTTAGAAAGGTCCTATGGAAGTTACCATTTCTCTGCAGGGTTCTCTCCATTGTTAGGGTCTGTTGGAGTGGCTGAAAGTGGATTCTTCTTCAGGATATTACATAATCCAGAGGCGGTATGGCTGCTATGTTCTGCCTCGAGGGCATTTCAGTCACGGATTCTATGAACTAGTCTTCAATGACCACGATTACCTCAGGCTGATTGAGGACATGACGACTTGGATAGCATTTGGCAAGTTTGCTGAGATTCTCAGGGAAGAGTGGGATACATCAGGTGTAACACAAAATGTGAAGAATTACCTACAGCATCAATGTGTGGACACACTTCTCACAGAGCTGGAGTATGGGAAGGAGATTTTACTGAGAACAGGTAAGGAAAGTCAGTACCCCATCTGTTCTGAGACAGGAGCTCCTGTCCCCTGAGGGTTTCTCCTAAGCAGGGTGAAGCTGAAATACTAACTCTATCTTTCATCAAAGGGAAAGAGGGCTTGTGGGATTATTGAATCAACCTGAAAAAGGGACTCTCCCTAGTGCTAAGCATTCTCTTAGGAGAGTTCAGTCTGCAACCTAAGCAGCAGTTCCTTCTATTTAATTTGTGAACCATAATATCGTTCAGGCCTGTTCACTGTCAATGTTCAATGACTTTGAGGTCTATCCCCAGTGTCTTTGAGTCTTTAATTTCCTCCCATTCAGATCCAGAATTCAATCCTTCTACAAAGAGATATAGCATTTCCTCCTCTGTCCTGGCTCATGTTGATTCTGAAACATTCCAAGGAACAGATTACCCCACCCATATCCTGAATTTAGCTCATTGTGTGGGCTTGGCACCTCTCCCGCAAGTTAACTCTACTATTCATCCACACAAAGTTACATGTGTATTGATCAATCCCCAGGAAGAATGCTAAATGTCTTACATTTCCAATTGCTTCCTGCAGTCACCCCCAAAATACATGTGACCCGTAAGATCAGACCAGACATGAAAATCACTCTGAGGTGCTGGGCCTTGAACTTTTACCCTGCTGAAATCACCCTAATTTGGAAAAGGGATAAGAGCAACAAAACTGCACACATGGAGGTGTCAGAGACCAGGCCTTCAGGGGATGGAACCTTCCAGAAGTGGACAGCTGTTGTGGTTCATTCTGGAGAAGAGCATAGATACATATGTCATGTGAATCATGAGGGGCTGCCTGACCCCATGACCCTGAGATGGGGTAAGGACTGGAAGTGAGCATAGACACTCTTCTGAGAAAGTGGGAGTCCTCAGGGACAGGTACAGCCGGGAGAAGATAGAGAACTGCAGGTCAGAGTCTTTACTCTGTTTCCCTTCTTTTCCTTCCCAGAGACTCCTGAGACTACTGTCCCCTTTATGTCTATTGTTATTGGTGTGATTCCTGCACCTCTACTAATTGGAGCAGTGATGACTTTTCTGATATGGAAGAGAAGGACTAGAGGTAAGAAAGGGGCAGGGTCTTAGTTCATGTCTCCATGGAAATAACAAGCCCAAGCTGTGAGAATGCCCTACTATATGACAGCAGATTTTATCCACATAGCTGCAATTTGTACAAGGCAGATGTGTTGAGAATACCTCCATTATGAATCATAAAGAAAATCATAAACAGAATAACTAAAATGACAGAAATGGAAGAGACCTTCTCAGCTCTCAGATGTCAGAGCGACATTCCCTATTGAGAATAAACACACAGGGATCCAGATAGCACATTTCACGTACAGGTTTCCATCATGTTTATCTGGATCCGCAGTCAAAGTTATGGACACTCATCTGAGGTAAAGACCAGGAGATCCCTCTTGGCCATCTTCATCCTGATGCCTCCATGACTTCTAATATGAGATCATGTTTCCAGTTTAAACAGGAAACAGCTATGTTCAGTCTAGTCAGTAATAAGACTTGTCACTCATCCATGGGAAACATATCATTATAGAAAAGAGCCCACTCAGTTTGGCTTTGCTCGCAACAGTGGGGCAAAATTCCTCAGATGCCCAGCCTTCTGTTACAGCATTGAAAACTGACACCCTAAAGGGCCTGATGTGCACCAGTGAGAGGAACAGAAGACAGAATCCTGAGGGATAGGGACTCCTGAGATTAGGACCATTTGAGTGAGTGATGAACTGTTGTTTATGTCACCACATCTGAGTTTCTTCCTTATTCTTTTTGCCTACAGGTTAAGATAGAGCTGGTACAAGAGCCATTAAACACTGTTTCTAGTTTCTTCTCCCATGGTGCCTTCTCTTTCTACATCTGATTTTGACTACATGTCTGTCTCCTCTGAGCACAGTGTAAGGAGGTCATGGGTAGCAACAGGCCCAATCCTAACCTTTAATGTGTGTATTCCCCATTCATCTCTCATATTCCCACACAGGCAGGACTGGAAAACCTCCATCCCTGATTAGAATTTAGCTTTCACTAATTGACCTAACACTTCATGGTTCTGTGTTTGATTAAGCGTTTGTATATGGTTGTGCAAACTTCTTGGTAGATTATGTGATTGATTGATGTCCTAAAAATGAGTAAAACTTGAGGGAAAAATAAAGGCTAAGAACCTTATGAAATTTGTGTTTGCTGTGCTCAATCCACTGCCTATATGGCATTGGTTGCAGTGTGGAATCAAGAGTGTCCTGGGATGTTTACACTTGCTGTTGGTTCCACCTAGGCTTTCATGTTGTCCCTTTCCTCCTGAATAATTTTTCTATCTCCTAATCCCAATCTTCCAGTACTCCTGTTCCTCTGGGTCGTGTGATCAAAAAGTCTCAGCCATTTTTCAGCCTTGTCCAGGGTATGTGATGTTCTCTCATGTGGACAGTCAGCCTGATGTTAAATCAGGAGAAATTTAGATTATGGTTTCAACATGAATTATACTTGTCCTCAGTTTTGTGTATGAGCCTGGTGTCATTGTCTTCTGTTGTCATGTCAGTGATAATATTAGGAAGTTTTTCTGTCATGTCACGCATCTGATCTCTGTGCTATTCTGTCAAAGTTGTGAGAGGTAAAGCCTGGTTTCTGACAGCCTTGGGTAGTATAACATGTCTGACAAATCCAGAGTTTGACTTGCCAACAGGATGTTGGCAAGTTCAAGATCAACCTGAGCTACATATTGAGGACCTGTTCTAAAATAAGGCATTAGACAAATAAATTCAAAACTAAATGGTATATGGCGGACACAGCTCTACTATGCTAACGTTAATTCAAAGAAATCTGAATTAATACTTGCTTTTCTTACAGAAAGAATGTTTAATGTAAATTAAGTTTTATGGAAGAAACCAAAGGGTTCAGCCTACATAGCTCACTTCTTTATCCTGAGGCTCCTTTAGGTATCCGTGCTAGCCTAACCTCCTGGTCCACAATTAGATGACAAAGTTCCAACCTTAATCATGATCAGGACTTACCTCTCACTACCCTCAGATCCACATTCCATGTGGTATTTCCAAAACAAGGTATCCAGGCCTGGCATCTGTTATGCCATTTAGACCTCATGCCTTCAGTCAAGAATGTGACTCACAGAATGAAATTCGGATTCAGTGAATGGACAGATTGGTTCTGAACATGGGAGAACAGAGGGTTGCCTAGGGCCATTACCAGACTACCCTTGTGCCTGTGATTCAAGCTATGACATTAGAACCAAGAAGAGATATTTGAGGAAATACTGGCAAGATGAAGATCAGAGGGATAAAAAAATTACAAAACATGCAAGTCTCCATTAATAGGAACAAGTATGTGGAACCACAAGACATATTTTGACCCAGTTTGAAGTTATATATTATTTTCACTAAAATAAGGTTTTCAAATTTCAGTTCCCCACATAGTCAATATATTCGAATATAGTCAACAGAAGGAAATTTACCTTGAGGATACACAGAAAATTGTGTGTGTGTGTGTGTGTGTGTGTGTGTGTGCATATATATGTATATCTATACAAGTATAGATATACATATATATACAAGTATATATACAAGTATAGACATGTTTAGAATAAAATGGTCCAGAATTGTGGACATGTTGGTCTCTGAGGTTGGACTCAGGAGAAAATTGTGACTCAAGTCAGTTGGACATGGATCAGGGTAAAGCAATATGTCCCCATACACTACTCCCAGGATACTGGCCCCAAGATTTAGGTTAGAGTGAGGAGGGAGGCTCTAGAGTTCCTAGATTTCAAGAGTTAATTACATTACTCTTGAATGTGTGTCTTTCATTCGCGTATTCAGAGAATATGAGCAGTAGCAAGGAACTCCTGCAGGCATAGCTGGGGAGATTAGAGCAGAGCAATACTTCAGCAACATTCATGACTAACATTCCCATTGGTAATGTCTAGTAGAGACACCAATTCCGTAATGCACATGAAGGTTATAAAGTGAGGTGAGACAAGTCCTGACTAAGCCTGTACTCCTAAGCAAAAGAGGAATCTCTTGACCATGGACTCTTTTTGATCCCTGTCCTTGATCCAGAATCATATGTGTGAGTCCTGAGTTCAGGAGGGAAAGAGCCTCACAGAGGACTCAGGGCTCATATTGACTATGGTGCATTACCTGGAAATCTGAATATTTGCATTTAACTCAACTGACTTTTCCCTGTTCCCCAATTGGAACTGGGCTCTTCAGTGATCACCAAATCTGACATTTCTTACAGTCTGTTACATAAAAAAAAAAAAAATAGGAAATGGTATCATGTAGAAACTATCAGAGAACTACAAACAGGCTAAAACTGCCAACCAACTTTGGGTAATAAGATTTGTGTGGTACAAGAATATAAACACTCTTTGCAGAGTCAGAATGGACAGTGTTCATTTCAGGGGTGCAAGTGGGAGGTGAACAGTCATTTAGTGTATGGGTCAGGGATAGACCAGGTGACTATTAGGGGTCTTAGCATGGCTTCAATGTGAACTGTGAGCTCTGAGAGATTTGCAGGGCATGAAGGATTCCTTCTGGTAGGCTCCATATCAGGAATTTTCATAACTTGCCCCAAAGCCCCATCAGATGGGGATGAACTGCGCAAACAACTGAGCCTGTACAGGACATGTTTATTCAGACCTTGACCTAGCTATTGTTTTGGTTTTGTCAATTTGCCACAAATTTATTTTATGCAGGTAAAAGGAAACTCGATGGAGAAAACACCTTCATCAGATTTCCTCTAGGCAAGTATGTAAGGACCCGAATCACTGCTGGGCATGTTCTATTGGATTATATATGAAAGCAGGATGAACAAGTCAGTAAGCAGCAGTCCTCCATAGAGTGCTCCTGTGTCCATGTTCCTCCTTTGAATGCTTAACTCACTGTTGAAATGCAACCTGGGAATTGTCAGATGAAGTAAACTTTCATCCTCATATTTTTGGTCATGTTGTTTTGTCATAGCCATATCAAATCAGGGTAGTCTGAACAACAATTGACCATTTATGACAACTTCACAACTAACTGAAACTTGTTTTGGAGAAAGGCACTTTTTCTGTCATCAATTTTAGTTTTAGCTTCTTTATGTGTGGTACATTCCAATCGATTCGAGATGCCTTTGCAATCTGGAAGAAAGCATCTAATCCCACGGAGCTGGAATAACAGGAGGTTGTGAGTGGCCCTTTGATGATCCTTGGAAACGAACCCAGGTCTACTGCTCTTTTAAGAGCTAAACCTTCCTTCCAATCCCAGGGTAGTGATATGTACCTGCTTTTCTTTGCTGGATTCCAGGGTCTAGAACAATTTGGCAGAATCTCACCCACCTACTGAGGAGTTGTGTGAGAATGAAGTTTGGATTAGGAAAGGCAGGTTGCTCGTGGTTTAGAGATCTTCTCAAGTCCACAAGATAATGAACCTTGAAGAAATGCCACATGTGATAATTTTGCAAAGTACCAAATGTAAAGCACCACAAGGTGGCTAGTGTGGTGGGTCCTGCCATTTATCTTTAAGTTTTAATGTTTCCCACAATCCATATTTTTTTTACCTATATGGAACCAATGAATATGGACCATGGCTGCAGGAGTCCAGTCTCAGAGGCACCTGCGTAGAAAAGTAGAGTTGGTAGAAGCATAAAGCCACCTTATATTGAGACCCCCCCCCCACTCTCCTGGGAATTGAGAAAGGCCACTAGACTGGGTGGTGGACAGGACACATTACTCTCGACCTAGATGATGCAGAAAATCAGGCTGGGACAGCCTAAATGGAGAGCCTTGAGGGTCTGGCTAGGGTCAAGGCTAGGCTTCCCTTGCTTGTGAATGTACTATACATTGTCCTTGCAGCTTCAGAATGAGGTTCTTTCTCTGAAGACCTGCACTTACTTGCCAGAGACTGAGTCAAGGCCAGCATGGCTGCCAGCAGAAAGAGGAGGGCTAAGGGTGATGGCATCCTCCTCCTAAATGATGGTACCTATTTAGTTTAGAATGGTTGTCTTTCACAGTACAAGTCTAAGCTACAGGATGAGGCTGATTGGCTTCACTATGAATTCCCAGTGGGAGGTACAGTGTCCTGACATGCTATGGAAAGATTAACTACTAGGAGACAAATCTCTAGAGCTCTGTTTCCCTTCTCAAATTCAGCTCTGGGCCCTGGTATCCTGGGAGCAGTGTCTGGGGACAAGTTGCTTACTCTAATTTCTTTAAATGTCTGTTGACAAGATCCTTCTGAGTCCTAGGCCAGATGCTGATCTGGCTGACAAAATCAAGATAGGAAAGACAAGCAAAGGCCCTATATCTCTCAATGAAGTGTCCATCTCTGTTTCATGATCCTGGGGTTTCATTCTCTCACTGTTATGTCATGGTCTTTCCTAGGAGGCTTAAGCTACATATAATAAGATTTGGCTTTCTGGTGATTAGAGATTATAGAGATTTGAAGAAATTTAGGAAGGAGTTGTCTGCTCTGCCAGTTCTTATGCATGCCATGCTCTTATGATATCAAGTATAGAAGTGAGCAAATTTGAGAAATGTAGTGTACTTATCTTTCTCTGATATCTGATGATTTCCAAAGTTCTCTCCAATGTCTCCCTTTGACATCAGCCTGATGTTCTGTAATCCCACAAGACCCAGAAATACATGTTCTGCACATTCATTAGAAACCATCTAAAATCAATCAAACATGTTACATTTTAATTTCTACAATATTGAGGAACCAGGTATCCTTGCCCTTATCCTTTTCTTGGGTTCTATGCAGATGCAGCCTCCTTTTGCCATATCTTTGTTCACTTTGGCTTCTTTTATTAAATCTGATCTTCTGTTGGTACTTTAGTTTGGATATGTGTCCTTGGGGAGCTTCCTTTGCTTTGTAGGTATTGCATGGCAATTTTCCAGGTATACAAGTCTTAGTTGTATAAACTTCCTTCCAAAATTAAGACATTGGTTAAACAAAGCGGTTACAGGCAAGTACTGGGAGGAATAGAGGAAGGTAGGTTTTTGCAAACAGGATTGGGGGTCACATGGAGAGACCAGGGAGAAAGAGGGAGAGAGAGGGAGGGAGGGAGGAAGGGAGGGAGAGAGAGGGAGGGAGGGAGAGGGAGGGAGGGAGAGGGAGGGAGGGAGAGAGGGAGAGAGAGAGAGAGAGAGAGAGAGAGAGAGAGAGAGAGAGAGAGAGAGAGAGAAGAGAAGAGAAGAGAAGAGAAGAGAAGAGAAGAGAAGAGAAGAGAAGAAGAAAAAAGGTGAGGGCAGGCTGATGGAGTAGACATAATCTGGGCAAGACTCAAAGAACAAGTACTTGACTTGGGCATCACATCTGGGAGACTAAGAGTTTAACACATATAAAAATAGATTACGGTAATTCACCCAGTAATTTTGCTAAAGCTGATTTATAAATCTGTAAAACTCTGTCTCGATTATCGTGGGACTGTCGAAGTCATATTAGCAACTATTAGAGTTTACTAAAATCCATTCACAACTTAAATTTCAAGCCCTTCATGCAAGGAAGTGACTCCCAGGATGAATCTCAGATGCAGTAAATGCACAAATTGACCCTCAGCATGGGAACAGTAACAGAGTGTCAACTAGGGCTATGGCCCAATTTTACTCCTGTGCCTGGGATCCAAGCTCTGATGTTAGAACCAAAGAGAGGTCTTTGAGAATCCACTGACCTGATAAAAATCAGAGGATCAGAATTGACAAACCCTGCATGTTTGCTTTAAAACTAACAAGTTTCCTTGGATCCACAAGACCTATTTTGACCCCAGGTTGTCTTTACTGAATGTAATCTCAATGAAATGAGTCTCAAAATTCCATTTTCAACATAGCCATTATGGATAGACATAATCCCCAGAAGCATACTTACCTTGGAGATACACAGAAATTTTAAATGTGTACAGACATCTTGAGAGGAAAATGGTCTAGAATTGTTAACTTATTGACCCCTGGTTTGGAACTTATTAGGATATTGTGACTCAGATCAAGAGCACATGGATCAGTGTAAAACAACTTGTCCCTAGACATTATTCCCTAGGATACCAGGCCCAAGATCTTGGTAAGAGTGAGGTGGAAGCTTCTGGAGTTCCTGGTTTCCAGAAGTTAATTTTTTCATTACCAAACTCACCTTGTCTCTTCCTACTATTATTGGTAATTTCTAGAGACACCAATCAGCTAATGCAAATTAAGGTTATACAGTGAAACAGCCAGTCCTGATCCAGCCTGTCCTTCTAATGCAATATGAGGACCTCTATACCTGGAACCTACATGATCCATGTCTTAGATCCAGAACCATATGCTTGAGTCTAGAGTTGAGGAGGGAAAGAGTCTCTGCATAGAGGAGCAAGGGCTCAGACTGGCTGGGCTGTGTCACTCAGTAATCTGCATTTCTGTTTAAATTCAACTTCACTTTCCCTGTCCCTCCATTGGAAACCTGGGCTCTCCAGTGATTACCAAATCTACCTGGCATTTGTTGAGGGCTATTATATAAAATTAGGAAATGGGATCATGTAGGAACCATCAGAGGACTATAGAGAGGCTCAATCTGCAAAACAACCTTGGGTAATAGGAGTTGTGGGAACCAAGGTGAGAAGACCTATTTTTCAGAGTCCCGAGGGACAGTACCCATACAGGAAGGCATTCCATAAGTGAAAAGATACCCTGAGTATGAATGAGAGATCAATTCACTGTGAACCAGAATGCTAAACATGTCCTCAATGTCAAGGTAAGTTGTGAGCTATAAGATAGGGTTTGCAGGACAGGAAGGATTCTGCCAGCTAGACTCCAGATCAAGATGTTTTGTACCTTTTCCCAAAGTCCAATGAGCTGATGACCAAGAGAGGAAATAATTGAGCCTATTGAGGGCACTTCTCATTCAGCCCATGTCCTGGCTGATGTTTAATTTTATCAGTTTGACAATAGCTACCTGTATACAGGAAAGGAACCTCAAGGGAGAAAATATCTCCATCAGATTGGTTTTGGCAAGCCTGTAAGGTGTTTTCTAGATTAATGATTGACACAAGAGGGCCCAACCACCTGACGGTCAGGTGTTCCAGGATTAAATATGAAAGCAGAGTGATCAAACCATTAATCAAGACTTGTCCATGGAGTACTCTGCCTCCATGTTTCTGTCTTCAGATCCCAAGCTAACTTCCTCACTGATGAAATGTGACCTGTGGCTTGTCAGATGAAAGTTAATTTTCATATGGTGTTTTGTCACATCACTAGTAAAGCAAATTAGTACAAACCACCATTGCGTACGTACTGAATTTTCACAATTAGCCCAAACTAGTTCTTGAGAGTGAGCCCTGGTTTTTATGGTTAATTTTACTCTTTTCATCCGTGTATGTTCGAGTGTGTGTGAGGTGAATGCCAATCAATTGAAGATGCCTGCAGAGTTCAGAAGAGAGCATCTTATCCCATGGAGCTGTAATAACAGGAATTTGTGATTGTCTCTTTGATGAAGCTTGGAAATGAACTCAGCCCCATTGCAAGAGCAGTAAGCCCTTTTAAAAGCTAAGCCATCCTCCCAATACCAGGGTCATAATTTCTGCTGACTTTTCTTTTCTGGATCTCAGGGTCTGCAACAATTTAATTCACCTGGCAGATTATCAACTAGTTACAGAGGAGTAAATCTGAGAAACAGACCTCCTAAACGTGCAGTCTGGACAAGGAAAGGCAGGTTGCTTGTGGATTTGAATGGAGGTATCTTTCATGTGTGTATTAAGGCATCTTGTCCACCCCAGTTCTACAGATCTTCCTCTAGAAAGTCCCAGAGACCCTCTAAAACTGGGACATATCACCAAGCCTCCGGCAAACAGCTGAAATCTGAGCCACATCTGAACTTACAGCCTTTGGATTCAGCTCGGAAGGGACAACTGAGGTAGAGGAAATCTTTCTCATTCTGTACCACCACTGCTTTGATGGTGTCCGCGCCGCCACGGTACTGAGTATCCGGGCGTAGGCCTGGGGGATTAACAGAAAACACAGACTCAGGTCATTCTTGTGAGGAGAATGCCAAAGCTTTACTGAAGGATCAGCAATTTATACTTGTGGCCCGGTGAAAAACAACAGGAAAAAACAATCATAGCCATAGGTCAGGCACCTGGGAAGTCTCTATCACACAGAGTGGGAAAACAGAAATCAAGCTAAGCCTCAGGATGTTCCGCTCTCAGGAAACCTGTGCAGACAGCTCAGCTGGGGGCGGTGAGCTAAGCTCATGATGCCCAACAGGTCTCCCTTTTTTATAAGAAGGCATAGCGTCTGTCTTAGGACACCTTCTGTCCAACTCCCATTACCTATCTCTGGGAATCTCTGCCAGTCCCAGAGTCCATGTCTTAGGTTGGTGTGGACTGCAAAGCAGTTGCCTGTCATGAACTAACTATTCATGATATAGGCTGAGCAAAATTTGAGCAGATGAATTATCCTGTGCCAAAGACATAAGCACTTGTTCAGTTACTGCTTTGGACTGGTTTTGTTATTTGCACGTATGGTTTAGAAGGAACAATCCCAATGCAGCAGCTCCACAAGCCAAAAGCCCTAGTGCCATGGACTCAGTCCATTCTTTAATCAGGGGTGACAAAGTCTCTCTTATGGCGATACAAGGTGACAGGGAGTCTTCATCATTTAGAGGCATAGGCACAATTCCAGGAATTCTCACAACCACAGCGGCATCTTCATACTCTCAGCAGTTTGTCAATACACACAATCTGCTAGAACAATTCAATTTCTCGTCTTCTTCCTGTTCATTAGAGACTTTCCAAACTACCAAAAAGAAAGGGTTAAAACACATGGTTTAGTATTCTCTCTTTCCTGGGTTGGGTCATGCCACGTGTTGTTGTTTAAGATAACTTTTTGTTACCAATGTAATAATTTTTAATCATGCCCAATAACTTATAAGCCAATACTCTATAGTCAAGACATGCAAAAACATAAAGATATATATATATATACCAATCAGAAAAATGAAGCGACTACATGAATCTTATAAATTTAAATCAAACAATTTTTTTTCTAGCTGTAATTTCAAGAGAAAAAGCACTTTGGACCCAATAATCACAATTGCAGAGATTTCTCTAGGAGAAATAACTATCAGCCTACTTGCCCTAGAACTTGAGAAGCTGCTGGCCCTTTTAAAAGCAGCTTTTTCTCCAGCTGTGCTTGACTCCTAGCTGAATGCAGGGCAGCTTAAATCAGCCTCCGCTATGTAAACTGAAACTGGATCAAGAGATGGACTGCAAGATAAAGTTTTTACCATTTTTTCTTTTTAACATGAAACATAGAACAACAATCATTCAAACAATGAAACAAAGACAAACACAAATTGACATGGGGACAAATTGGTACACCAAAGACAAACAATACAAAGAGAGGGAAGAGTACTTGTTGTAATCAGTACTAAGAATATCTCCAGTAGGGTCCATAGAGGAAACAGGACATCTCTAGATTTCCCCTTGTCCCTAGGAAAAGTGTTGAAATCCATTTTCCTTCTCTCTCATGTTTCTAACATTTGTTTTTTGTTTTTTACTCTTTTTATTTTATTTTATGCCCTATTCCTCTTGCCTGATGCAGTACTAGACTGGGGACAATTTGCCTAATAAAATTCGCCGTCCCGATTCACTGTAACACCCTAGCTGATCTCAGCGTCATCAGGCCTATGCTGATTCAGTCTAGCCCGTATCCCTTTTGCACCCCTGCAACAACAGCCTTCAAAAGATGACATTTATAGTGCTAACATTAATGCTGTATGTTGCTTACCATGCCAGATACGTAACTTTTTTCATTCCTGTGGCACTCCACCCAAGATAGCATCCCTCAGTTGGTTTCTCCATTTCCAAGCCCCAATTTTGGGCACCAATCTGTAACTGCTGTTTCACTTTGCTCCCCGCGCCGTATTTTTCCCCAAGGCATTCCTCTCTCTTTTCGAAAGATCCTGTCAGGTGCTCCTCTTTCCCAATCTCGGTGGGACCTCCACTTGACTGCTCTGCGCCTCTACGGTACCAAGTATCAGGCATAGGCCTGGGGGATTAACAGAAAACACAGACTCCGGTCATTCTGGTGAGCAGAACGCTAAAGCTTTACTGAAGGATCAGCAATTTACACTTGAGGCTGGGTGAAAAACAACAGGAAAAACAATCATAGCCATAGGTCAGGCACCTGGGAGGTCTCTATCACACTGAGCGGGAAGACAGAAATGAAGCTGAGCTGCAGGATGTTCCGCTCTCAGGAAACCTGTGCGAACAGCTCAGCTGGGGGCTTTGGGCTAAACTCACCGATGCCCAACACTGCTTCCCACTTCCGAGCCTGTCATACAACAGCTATAGAGCCATGAAGATTCCCCAGGCCACAGACCCAAACTATGTCTCCTAGGAAAGATCAGACCGAATAATAGATGTCAGTGTGGACACGATGTGTCAGAAGGAGGCTGCGTCTTCATAGGAACCAAGACAAGGATAGGGGCAAGGACACCTGGGTAATTCATCTCAGAGATATTAAATGGTGACCATAACATAGAGTGCTGTGGGGAAGGTCTCAGGCTTATGGGTCTGCAGGGGCAGGAGGTGGTCAGCCTGGTTTGCTAGGGAGACACAGGAAAGATATTTAGTTGGAGATCATTAGAGTTCTGTCAGTAGTACATTATATTTCTCAGGTATGACACTTGGATTGGCCTCCCAGGGACCTGTTGTGCATGGTCACCAACAGAGCAGCCAACTCCATCCTAAATTTCTCCAGAACTCTGTGATTTCTGATCATCAGGAAGCCAAGGCTCAGTCTGAGTGGTCTGAGCTAGCCTGGAATGGACCATGACATTGAGTGAAAGTGCAAATGAGGAACCAGATCTAGGCACTTCAGTGAAAACATAGGCCTTTGCTTTCCTTTCCTTCTTTGATTCTGTCAGCCACATCAGCTTCTGTTCTAGGACTTAGAAGGATGTTGTCAACAGGGTAAGTGCAGGGATCAGGGTAAACAACTGGTCCCCAGACAGATCTCCCTAGATACCAGGGCCCAGAGCTGAATTTGAGGTGGGAATGCAAGGCTCTAGGGATTCCTCACCCAGTACTTAATCTTTCCATGATTGATTACACCGTTTATCTATCACTCCCACTGAGAATTCTTAGAGGAGGCTGAAGATCAGTTACAAAATAAGGAAGGACCTGTGCAGACCCTGTACAGGTCTGCTGATTCTAAGTAATATCCTCTGAGGCTTTCCTTCTGCAGCCCTAGTTCTCATTGATAGAGAAATATAAAAATGATTGATTGATAGGTAGACATACATACAAACAGACAGAGACAGACACACAGACAGATAGAGACAGGGACACAGAGGGAGCAACGGAAAGAGACAGAGACAGAGAAAGACAGAGACAGTGAGACACAGACAGAGGGAAAGAGAGAGGAGACTGAATAACAGAGAGACAGACAGAAAGGAATTAAGAAAGAGAAAAAGGAAAACACTGAGAAGAAAGCAGAGAGCAAGAGAGAGAATACAAACAAGCCTATAGACTGACAGAAACAGAGAAACAGAGAGAAGGGATACACTCATACAGAGAAAAAGTGTGTGTGTGTGTGTGTGTGTGTGTGTGTGAGAGAGAGAGAGAGAGAGGAGAGAGAGAGGAGAGAGAGATGATGATGATGATGTCCCATCATCCTACCTCCTGAGGTAGACACCATCCCTGCATCATCTGTTTTTGTTTCCTGTATCTACAGGGAATGAGACATATTTTCAGTGCTGACTATGAAGGTGGTGTCTTTTTCCTCTGGATCTCTTTAGATACTGACAACTGGGATGTGTCTTTCATTGCTCCACAAAGCCAATGGACCCTTGAGCACGCACATTTCTATGGTGCTGTCGCCATCAGAAGTTTGATGGCCAAAGCCTTATTTCTGAAGGCAGTAATAAAGCTAGGATTGTCCAACACAAAAAGGCAATTAATAACAGAAGACCATATAAAGCATAGAAAGGAAGTTTATTCAATCTGGCTATAGTGAGAAGAGGAGCAAACAGGTCCATAGACTCCCTCTGACTCTCCATGTTCATCTTTAGGATTCTGACATGAGGTAAATGTTTTATTATAGGGAAGGAGGACTTTTGCTCTACAATTTTTGCACCTAACTTTCCAAATTAATTAGGAATTTCTGGTGAGCACTTGCCTCTTCTGATAAAAGTTGTCCAACATTTCCAAGCATATTTCCTGGAGATTCTTTCAGATCATGCTCATGTGTTCTCCATCATGGGTCTATGATTCTGAACCTATGATTTTCCCAATGTATCTTCCAAGTGCTGGAATTACAAGTGTATGCTCTGAAATACAATCTCTCTGAGAAGTTTTAAAGTCTGTCTACTCATCCATGTCTATAAGAGATGGCAAGAATTTAGCAAGTGATATATACAGGTAGGAGGCGTTCAAATATTATGAGAATTTTTGGTGTGGTTATTGTTGTATTAAGACAGATTCTCATGTAGTTTAACATGTTTTCAGTCTACTGGTATTTATGACTTTTCTTCTGAACTGGTAGGATCATGAGCATGGAACCATTATAACTATTCCACCATGCGAATTGTGTAAATACTTTTTGAATATGTTTTAGTGGAAAATGTATTAAATAGCTTTTTAAGCAGTATTCACCTCCATTTTATTGAATTCATTCCAAATTTAAAAAATTAATGTTGGGCTGGAGTGATGGCTCAATAGGTAAGAGCATTGGTTACTCCTCCTGAGGTCCTGAGTTCAACTTCCTGCAACCTCGTGGTGGCTCACAACTATTCACAATGGGACTGAGGTCCTGTTCTGGCATGCAGGTGTATATGCAGATAGAACATTCATTTACATATAAAATAAATTGCTTAGACTGGGGATGACATCATCAGAAAAGAATCAAGCTAACCTTAAAAATTCAGGCATATCAGCAGCTGTGGAACTCTGTCCACAGGGACAGAATGGCATGCCAAGAGACTTAATGAAACAAAACTCACTAAAATGAGGAAGAGTACAAACTAGAGACCCTGAAGCCACTGCCATATATAGTGATTCTCTTCTTTTTCCCACTCTGCACTCCTTTGGAATAGAATTAACGGACTTATTCTTATCCCCTTTGATGTGCACTGTGAATCAACCTATAGCCCACCAATCCCATCCCTAGTCATCTATAACAGCAATAAAATCAAAGTCCTCAGAGGGCTGCAGGGACCTTAGGGAAAACCTTTACCATGCTGATCAAAAGTTCAAGGGAAACAGCTTCTCTGCCCTTTTCCCAATAATATCCCCCTTCTCCTCCAGGTGAGCAGGTCCCTGCAGTGAGCTCTCCTGGTTTATGTGCCTACTGGGTGTTTGACCTGGGAATGGTTGGGCTAACTTTTCTTGCCACTGATATGCTCACAATACCTGTGGACCTTCTACACCCTGCTGTCCAAGCCTGGCCTCCCAGAGCTTGTGGTCATTACCTTCAGCTAAGTGAGCCAAACGCCTTTTGTGGAATTCCACAGTGAGGTGGATATTCTCAGGATTCAGTCACTGGTACAAGGGGTAGAGAAAGGGGATTGAAGGCAGAATAGGCAGAGTCCTGTGCAGTCTGTCACTGAGTATACTTGAGGATATTGCTCCAGAAATAGAAACAGAAGCAGGATATGATGTGTCCTGAGTCACTAGGACACACTCAGAGTCAACACCATGCATAGGATCATAGTACCTCAGGTCCTCAGGCTCATATTAACTCAGCAGATTTTATCTCGGCCAATTTGGACTCCCCTCATTTAGAGTCATGTCATGTCAGAAAACTTCACCAAAAGAAAGCCTGACTGAACATTACTTCTCAAAAGTCTAGTCACTGAAGCCCCTTCCTTACACATTGGGTAGAACTATTCTTCCTACCCATGTTGTAATTTTTGCAACATGCTTAAGGAATTTATGCTTTTCTATTATAAATATAATGTGTGAATGTATCATTTTTCCTCTCTGCCCTTCTGCAGCCCACTACAGTAAACACTACATAGCTAAGATAATCGATACATAGATAAGACTCTAACAGCAATGCTTCTCTTTTTTGTTACTTGTGTGTCAATTCCTGAACCTTTTTTACTCCTGGACTATCTTATCTTTTAGTACTTTGTGTTCTGGTGTTAACTCCCTAAAGTGATAATCTCCAGGATCAGCTTGGTATAACTTTGGCTTGCAACCCTGACTTGTGCATGCGGGATGCAGTATTCATCATAGTCTGCCTTAAGCTCCTGCTCATAGGCCTGTTGTTACTCTGCATTGTGGACGGCTCTGTATTGCAGGAAACCAAAGTCCTGCTCATAGGCCTGTCAGTGGTTAGTTGATGAACATTTTTTCTCCTGCTTTGGCTGGGAGGATAAAACAGTAGCTGGTTCAAGGTTTTCAGAAGACCATCTCTGTTCAATGTTGTACTTTTTATTAGTTTTGAAGTTTTCAGAAGCTTTGTTTCCTGTGGACATAAAAACAAGTCCGGGACCCTAATGAAAAACATTCACCAACTACCTTTCTGATATTAACATATCATGACAGTATACAGGATGACTTAATTCCACGGTTTTATTTTATTTTATTTTTGGTCTAATTCCCAGTGTCTCTCTGCTGCCCTTATTTTCTTGTTACTGTTCAGAAAATTTAAACTTTAAAAAGCACAATTTAGAATATCCATGGGGGTTCTTTTATCCTTTTGCTTTAAAACCACATTCTCTAAGGTATAATTAGGTCTTTTCCACACTGCTTGTCCTGAGGAAATGAATGGCATACCTGTCATGTACTATATATTATGAAATATAAAGAATTGCTTCATCTTACTGGAGACATACGTGGGAGCATCATTAGTCCTAATTTATACAGGTTTCCCCACAATAGCCATTATTTCTATTAAATGTGTGATTACAGAAGCACCACTTTCGGAACTCAAAGCAATGGCTCACTGATAGCCTGTGCATGTATCAGTGGTATAGTGTGCAAACTTTAGATTCCAAATTCTGCAAAACTAAACACGTTTATCTGCCAGATTTCATTTTTTTGGTGCCTTTAGGATTACTTCCTGTGTGTAATGGAGTTTATTTATTTATTTTATTTTTTTTTTGGTTTTTCGAGACAGGGTTTCTCTGTGTAGCCCTGGCTGTCCTGGAACTCACTTTGTAGACCAGGCTGGCCTCGAACTCAGAAATCCTCCTGCCTCTGCCTCCCAAGTGCTGGGATTAAAGGCGTGCGCCACCACCGCCCGGCTGTAATGGAGTTTATTTGTAAGAAAAAGAAGCAGGACATTTTCTTTTAAATTCCTTGGCTTGTTGCCAGGTGATAGAATTTTTTTTCTATAACCTTTACTGTTAACATGATGTTTTCCATGAAAAACTGAGGATTCTAAACACATTTCCTATGAATAATTCATCAATTTCTGCATTTTTTGTTCTAATGTACCTGGAAAGTCTGTATGAGACTGAATATGAGTGATATATGAAGGATAGTTTCTATTTCTGATTGTGTGTTGCAGTTGCAAAATAATAAAGTTAATTTTGAATTATCAAAAATAAATTCTGCAAAATTAAAAAAATAAAATAAAATTAAATTAAAAAAAAAATAAATTCTGCAGCTTCTATATAAAAACCACTCTTCCTGCATATTGAGTGTCATAATTATATTAACATTTTCAGGAAAATCTTATTATACCATAAGTATTGCACTCAGCTCTGATTTTTGTACTGAAGTATATGGGCTTTGAATTAATTTGCTTATATTTTTCTGACATATAAGTGACTATTCACAATTTACTTGCATCAGTATGAAATGTAGGTGCTTCAGAGATTAGTTTTTCTTTTACAATACCTAGGAGAATACAATTAGTTCTTTTAAAAACTGAAGATGGTTGCTTTTAGGATATTTGTTATTAATTTCTCCCAAATAGTTACTAAAAACTCTCAACCAATCTTCATTGATTACCTATCATGAAATGATTTCAACATTATTGTAAGGCACCAAAATTTCTGGAATTTAACTTCTTGAATTCTTTGTATATATTGGATATTAGCCCTGTCAGATGTAGGGTTTGTAAAGACCTTTTCCCAATCTGTTGGTTGCCATTTTGCCCTATTGACAGTGTCCTTTGCCTTACAGAAACTTTGTAATTTTATGAGGTCCCATTTGTCAATTCTTCATTTTAGAGCATAAGATATTGGTATTCTGTTCAGGAAAATTTCCCCTGTGCCCATGTGCTCAAGGCTCTTCTTCCCCAGTTTCTTTTCTATTGGGTTCAGTGTGTCTGGATTTGTGTGGAGGTCCTTGATCCACTTGGACTTGAGCTTAGTACTAGGGGATAAGAATGGATTGATTTGCATTCTTCTGCATGGTGACCTCCAGTTGAACCAGCACCATTTATTGAAAAGGCTATCTTTTTTCCACTGGATGGTTTTAGCTCCTTTGTTAAAGATCAAGTGACCATAGGTGAGTGGGTTCATTTCTGGGTCTTCAATTCTGTTCCATTGATCTACCTGCCTGTCTCTGTACCAATACCATGAAATTTTTAACACTATTGCTCTGTAGTACAACTTGAGGTCCGGGATACTGATTCCCCCAGGAGTTCTTTTACTGTTGAGAATAGTTTTAGCTATCCTGGGTTTTTTGTTATTCCAGATGAATTTGACAATTACTCTTTCTAACTCTATGAAGAACTGAGTTGGGATTTTGATGGGGATTGCATTGAATCTGTAGATTGCTTTTGGCAAGATGGCCATTTTTACTATATTAATCCTGCCAATCCATAAGCATGGGAGATCTTTCCATCTTCTGAGGTCTTCTTCGATTTCTTTCTTCAAAGACTTGAAATTCTTGACATACAGATCTTTCTTTCTTTCTTTTTTTTTGATATTTTTTATTAGATATATTCTTTGATTACATTTCAAATGTTATCCCCTTTCCTGGTTTCCCCCTCCCCCCAAAATCCCATAAACCATCTCCCCTTCCCCAATCAACCCTCCCCCGCTTCCCTGTCCTGGTATTCCTCTACACTACAGCATCAAGTCTTTCCAGGATCAAGGGCCTCTCCTCCCTTTGGTTTCTAACAAGACCATCCTCTGCTACCTATGTGTCTGGAGCCATGGGTAATTCCATGTGTACTCTTTGGTTCCCTGGGAGCTCTGGGAGTACTGGGTGACTCATATTGTTGTTCCTCATACAGATCTTTCACTTGTTTGGTTAAAGTCACACCAAGATACTTCTTATTGTTTGTGATTATTGTGAAGGGTGTAATTCCCTTACTGCTTTCAATATTCTTTCTTTGTTTAGTGCATTTGGTGTTTTAATTATTATGTGATGGGAGGAATTTCTCTTCTGGTCAAATCTATTTGGAGTTCTGTCAGCTTCTTGTATGTTCATGGGCATCTCTTTCTTTAGGTTAGGGAAGTTTTCTTCTATAATTTTGTTATAGACATTTACTGTCCCTTTATTTTGGAAATCTTCATTCTCTTCTATACCTATAATCCTTAGGTTTGGTCTTCTCATTTTGTCCTGGATTCTCTGGATGCTCTGGGTCAGGAGATTTTTGCATTTTCTTTGGCTGTTGTGTCAATGCTTTCTATGGTATCTTCTGCATCTGAGAGTCTTTCTTCTATCTCTTGTATTCTGTTGTTGATGCATGCATCCATGACTCCTGACTTCTTTCCTAGGTTTTCTATGTCCAGAGTTGTTTCCCTTTGTGATTTCTTTATTGTTTCTATCTCTATTTTTAAATCCTGGATGGTTTTGTTCAATTCCTTCATCTGTTTGGTTGTTCTTCCCTGTAATTATTTGAGGGCTTCTACCTGTTTACCTGTGTTCTCCTGTATTTCTTTTAGGGAGTTATTTATGTCCATCTTGAGACCTTCTATCAGCATCATGAGATGTGATTTTAAATCCAAATGTTTCTTTTCTGGTGTGTTGGGGTATCCAGGACTTGCTGTTGGAGGAGAATTGGGTTTGGATGGTGCCATGTTGCCTTGATTTCTGTTAGTAACGTTCCTACATTTGCTTTTTGCCATCTGGTTATCTCTGGTGTTAGTTGGTCCTGCTGTCTCTGGCTGGTGCTTGTCCCTCTTGTGTGCCTGTAAGCTTGACTCTACACCCCTGGGTGACTGGTTCTTCCCTGGCACAGAGTGCTGTGGCACTGCCCAGATCCTGGGTGCAGGTAGGGTCCTGGTAGACCCTGCACCAGGTGTTCTGACACTCGTGTATTTCCTGCAGTCCTGGCTGTACCTGCCTGCTCAGTTGCAGGAGTGAAGATGGGGACCTTACCTCTAACCCTGGGACTTCCTGTAGAGCAGATGTCCCCTGGCAGGATAGGTGCACAGACGGTTGTTGAGCTGCCTAGCTCCTGGGTGCATGTGGGGTCCTGGTGGACTGTGTCCCAACTGTTCTAACACTCGGGTATTCCCTGTGTTCCTTGCTGTACCCATCTGCTCAGTCACAGGAGTGAAGATGGTGGCCTTACCTCTAAATGAGAGACTCCCTCTAAATGTGAGACTCCCTGCAGAGCAGATCTCCCCTGGCAGGATAGGTGCACAGATGACTGTGGTGCTGCCCAACTCCTGGGTGCATGTGGGGCCCTGGTGGACCATGTCCCAGCTGTTCGGACACTTGGGTGTTCCCTGTGATCTTGGCTGAACTCACCCGCTCAGTCAAAATATCACTATTTGCAGATGATATGATAGTATACTTAAGTGACCCCCCCAAAAACTCCTAAACCTGAAAAACAACTTCAGCAAAGTGGCTGGATATAAAATTAACTCAAACAAATCAGTAACCTTCCTGTACTCAAAGGATAAAGAGGCTGAGAAAGAAATTAGGGAAACGACACCCTACACAATAGTCACAATACCTTGGTGTGACTCTAACCAAGCAAGTTAAAGATATGTATGACAAAAACTTCAAATCGCTGAAGAAAGAAATTGAAGATCTCAGAAGATGGAAAAATCTCCCATGCTAATGGAATGGCAGGGTTAATATAGTAAAAATGTCCATCTGGCCTAAAGCAATCTACAGGTTTAATGCAATCCCCATCAAAATTCCAAATCAATTCTTCATAGAAGTAGAAAGAGCAATTTCTAAATTTATCTGGAATAACAAAAACCCCAGGATACTGAAAACTATTCTCAACAATAAAAGAACCTCTGGTGGTATCAACATCCCTGACCTCAAGCTATACTACAGAGTAATAGTGATAAAAAATGGCATGGTATTGGTACAATGACAGGCAGGTAGATCAATAGAATAGAATTTAAGACCCAGAAATGAACCCACACACCTGTGGTCACTTGACCTTTGACAAGGGATCTAAGACCATCCAGTGGAAAAAGGGCAGCCTTTTCAACAAATGGTGCTGTGTCAACTGGCAGTCATCATGTAGAAGGATACAAATTGATACATTCTTATCTCCCTGTACAAAACTCAAATCCAAGTGGATCAGGGACCGCCATATAAAACCAGATACACTGAATCTAATAGAAGAGAAAGTGGGGAAGAACCTGGAGCACATGGGCACAGGGAAATACTTCCTGAACAGAATACCAATATCTTACGCTCTAAGATCAAGAATTGACAAATGGAACCTCATAAAATTGCAAAGCTTCTGTTAGGCAAAGGACACTGTCAATAGGACAAAACGGCAACCAACACATTGAGAAAAGATCTTTACCTATCCTACATCTGATAGAGGGCTAATATCCAACATATACAAAGAATTCAAGAAGTTAGACTCCAGAGAACCAAATAACCCTATTAAAAAATGGGGTACACAGCTAAACAAAGAATTCTGAGCTGAGGAATATCAGATGGCTGAGAAACACCTAAAGAAATGTTCAACATCCTTAACCATCAGGGAAAAGCAAATCAAAACAACCCTGAGATTCCATCTTACACCAGTCAGAATGGCTAAGATCAAAAACTCAAGGGACAGCAGATGCTGGAAAGGATGTGGAGAAAGAAGAACACTCCTCCATTGCTCGTGTGATTGAAAGCTGGTAAAAACCACTCTGGAAATCAGTTTGGCAGTTCCTCAGAAAATTAGACATAGTACTACCTGAGGACCCAGCTATACCATTCCTGGGCATATACTCAGAAGATGCTCCAACATGTAATAAGGACACATCCTCCACTGTGTTCATAGTAGCCTTATTTATAATAGCCAGAAGCTGGAAAGAGACCTGATGTCCCTCAACAGAGGAATGGATACAGAAAATGTGGTACATTTGCACAATGGAGTACTACTCAGCTATTAAAAACAATGAATTCATAAAATTCTTAGGCAAATGGATGGAGCTAGAAAATATCATCCTGAGTGAGGTAACCCAACCGCAAAAGAACACACATGGTATGCACTTGCTGATAAGCACTTTGGTTTGTGGTTTAGTCCCTGGGAGCTGTGGGGGTACTGGATGGTACATATTATTGTTCCTCCTGTGGGGCTGCAAACCTCTTCAGCTCCTTTGGCCCTTTCTCTAGCTGCCCAACTGGGGACCCTATGCTCAGTCTATTGGTTGGCTGTGAGTCATGGGTATTTTAATCCACCTTTCAAGAAGGATCAAAGTATCCACACTTTGGTCTTCCTTCTTCTTGAGCTTCATATGGTGTGTACTTTGGATCTTGCCTATTCCGAGCTTTTGTGCTAATATTGACTTAGCCAGTTCGGGTCTGAGTGTGATGTTAAATTGTGTTATGCTACCATTCATGCTTCAACAGGACTTATACTTGTTTTTTGTTTTGTGTATGAGTGTGGTGTCCTTGTCTTCTGTTGCCAACTGTCACTGACACTAGTAGGAACTGTTTTTCTCATTGTCCTTCAAAAGATCTCTGTGCTATTCTATCACCTTTGATAGAGTCAAAGCATTGCTTCTGACAGCCCTGGGTGTTATATCATGTTTGTAACACCAGCACAGAGGATCCCTTCTCAAGAGGATGTTTATAAGTTCTTGATCAACTTAGGCTACATAACTGAGGACCTGTTCCAAAGTAAGACATTAAAAATATAAATGAATAAACTGTAAATGTAATAGTATATGGTGAACATACGTCTACTATGGTAGGACCCATGCAAAATAATCTCAAGTAGTATTTGCATTTCATATAGAATGTAGGTTGATGTAAGGAACGATGTATGGAATAAACAAATTGGGCAATAACTGATGGTAAGTTCTTAAATCCCCAGATGATTTCACAATGGTCATTAGAATATTCACTCACCTATCATGAAATGAGAAACCATTCAAAAGAAATGAATGAAGTTAAGATACCCTGTTATCCTATGTTAACTGCAGTCTACACAGCGGGTCATATCAGACAGAAAATAAGGAGTGCTGTTACTGAAATCAATAGCATTATTAGAAAAACTAACATTGTTGTGTAGACTATGCAGGTAATGCCTGCTGTGTAGAGATTATGCTCTACTTCTTTTTAATATTCAGCAAGACAGACCATATTTGGGACCCTATAGCACATGTCAGCATGTTCTCTTCTCTTCTCTGGTTTTCTGCATGCCAGAGTCCTGGAAGAGGTTCATGCTAATGACAGGCTCTCCCACTTTCCCTGAAGACAACTTCCTAATAGGAGTGCCCCTTAAAGAGGCAGGGAAGTCAGGTTTCTGGAGCATGTAATGGGTGCTTTGTGAATGTGTGTCTATGGGACACGATTCCTGCCTTACGCAAGAAGCACATTTCCCTGAAAACCCTATAGACCTTCAACAACATGACACAATAGAAATCCTCTATCCAATAGACAACATTAGCTTTCCCATATACCCTGACCTCAGTAGGAGTGTCCTGGTCCGCCCTTCTCCACCTGAGGACTCAGCATACATAGCTCCCTTTGTTATCTTGGAGCTCACTTTAGGTATCCATGCTAAACTAAACTCCCGGATCAAACATAGACAACCAGGGTCAAATCTTGAGCATGATTTAGGGACTCAATCTGATTGCCTCCAGATTAACACTCCATGTGGTATTTCCACAACAAGGCATCCATGGCTTCTTGGATGCCACCCAGTATTGATGTTGTTCTGGTGCTGCTATGTATTAAATGCTAAATATTTGCTCCCAAGAGCCCATTGCCCACTGAGGAGTAAATATTCAGATATACCAGTGTTTTCTGTATATACTTTGTTCCAAAATTTAAAACTATTCTTTAAATAAAAGTGGCTATAGCCTAATACTGGAGAGAATAGAAGTAAATGCGTTTTGAGCTATAGAGCTAGGAGTCTCAGGGAGACCATGAGAGAGAAAAGCAGGCAGAAGAGGGGATCAAGAAAGAAGAAAGATACAGGAGACAACAGCCATGATGCCAGATGGATCATGAGCATGTAGCCAGGAGAACTGGACCCTGAGGACAGGCTAATGAAGCAGAAATATCCTGGGGCAGACTCAAACAGCAAGTACTTAGGGAGCACAGCTGGGGAACTAAGCATTCTAACATATAGAAAAATAGATTAGGGTTTATTTATCCAGTATTTATGCTAAAGCTGACTAAAAAATACATAGAATTACTGAGGGACTGGCCAGGGCATATTACTAGCTAATAGAGTTTATTAAAAATCCACTGGTCTGATTTATATCACAAGGATCAGAATTCAAAAGCCCTGCAAGTCTTCTCTAAGAGCAGTAAGTGTCCTTGGATTCAAAAGATCTATTTTGACCTCAGGTGGCAGTTCTGTTATCTTCAATGAAATGAGGGTCTCTCAAAAGTTGGTTCCCACTCTTCCACTGCTGGTGGGATTGCAAGCTGGTACAACCACTCTGGAAAGCTATCTGGCGGTTCCTCAGAAAACTGGGCATGACATTCCCAGAGGATCCTGCTATACCACTCCTGGGCATATACCCAGAGGCTTCCCCTGCATGCAATAAGGATACATGCTCCACTATGTTCATAGCAGCCTTATTTATAATAGCCAGAAGCTGGAAAGAACCCAGATGTCCCTCAATGGAGGAAAGGATTCAGAAGATGTGGTATATTTACACAATGGAATACTACTCTGCAATTAAAAACAATGAATTCACGAAATTCCTAGGCAAATGGTCAGAACTTGAAAATATCATTCTTAGTGAGGTAACCCAATCGCAAAAGAACACACATGGTATGCAGTCACTGATAAGGGGATATTAACCGGGAATCTCGGAATACCCTAGACACAATTCGCATATCAATAGATTTCCAAGAAGGTGGAAGGAGAGACCCCTGGTCCTGGAAAGGCTGGATGTAGGGGAATGCCAGGACAGAGAAGCAAGAGGGGATTGAATGGGGAACAGAGGGAGGGAAGGGGGTTTATGGGACTTTTGGGGAGGGAGGAAACAGAAAAGGGGAAATGATTTGGAATGTAAATAGAAAAACTTAGAAAATAATAAAAAAAGAATGTAAAAAAAAAAAGTTGGTTCCCAACATAGTCAGTATGGAAGGATAGAGACCATATAAGGAAATTTACCTTGGAGATACACAGAATCACTAAGTATGTGCAGATATGTTGAGAGGTAAATGGTCTAGAATTGTTGATATATTGGCCCCTCAGGTGGGACTCAGAAGGAAGTTGTGACACAGGCCAGGAGGACATGGATCAGGGTAAAGCAACTTGTCCCCAGACACTGCTTCCAGGATAGAGGCCCAAGAGCTGTGTTAGAGTGAAGAGGCAAGGTCTAGATTTCCTAGTTCTCAGGAGTTCATCCTTCCATGGCCTAACTCAACATGTCTGTCCTTCCTACTGGTAATTCCCAGAGACAACAATCACCTAATGCAGATGAAGATTATAAAGTAATGTGAGATCAGTCCTGACTCAGCCTGTACTCATAAAACAAAATGAGGACCCTGCACCCTGCACCCTTCTGATCCATGTCTCAGATCCAGAACCATATGCATGGGTCCAAAGTTGAGGAGGGAAAGAGTCTCTGCACAGAGGAGCCATGGCTCAGACTGGCTGGTGTGTGTCACCTGGGAATGTGCATTTCTGCTTTAACTCAACCTGACTCCCCCTTTCTCCCACTGGTGAAGTGGGCTCTAAAGTTTCACCAAATGTAACTGGCATTTGTTAAGGGCTCTTACATTAAAATAGGAAATGGCATCATGTAGGAACCATCAGAGAAGTACAAAGATGCTCAGTCTGCAAACCAACCTTGCGTAGTATAAGTTGAGTGGAATAAGATGACTCCCTTTGCAGAGACCCAAATGACAGTGTTCATGTGGGGGTGTGACAAATGGGAGGTGAAAGGTCATCCAGAGTATGGGTAAAAGACAGGTCAGGTGACACTTTACCAGGACTCATATGAAGTGGAAATGTGCACTGTGATGGAAGCTTTGCAGGACATGAAGGATTCTTTTAGCTAGGCTCCTGGTTTGAAAGTTTCATTATTTTCCCCAAATCATCATCAGCTGGGGACCAAGTAAGCAAACACTTGAGCCTATCAGGGGTATTTCTCATTCAGATCTTGTCCTGGATGGTGTTTCATTTTTGTCAATTTGACAAAAGCTACTTTTATACAGGAACCTCAGTAAAGAAAAGGAACCTCAATAAAGAAAATACTGCTAGTAGATTGCCAATAACCAAGACTGTAAAGTATTTTCTAGACTTCATTGATATGGGGTGACCCAACTCACAGCTGGGCAGGTGTTCCTAGATTATATATGAAAGCAGGCTGAGCAGGCAGTAAACAGTAGTTCTCCAAGGAATGCTCCTGCCTCCATGTTCCTTCCCTGGGTTCCTGCACTAACTTCCTCACTGATGAAATATGAGCTGAGACTTGTCAGATGAAATAAACTCTTTCCTCCTCAAGTTGGTTTTGGTCTTGTTTTTTTGTCCCAGCAATAGAAAATCAGCCTAATATAGATCACCATTGGGCATGTATGGCAACTTCACAATTACTCCAAGCTTGTATTTGAGAGAGGTCACTGGTTTTATGGGTAATTTTAGTTTTGACTCCTATGGATATTTGTGTGTGTGTGTGTGTGTGTGTGTGTGTGTGTGTGTGTGTAGTACATACCAGTGAATTGGATATGCCTGTGGAATCCAGGGGAAGTCATCTAATCCTGTGGATTAGTTGTAATAATGATAGGCCCTTTGATCATACTGGGAAATGAACTCAGGTCCCCTGCACAAGCAGCAAGCACATTTAAAAAACTAAGCAATCCTTCCAAACCCATGATAGTGATCTTTGAGTCCTTTCCTTTGCTGTATCCCAGGGCCTAGAACAAGTTGATTCACCTGGCAGATTCTCAATCATTTACTGAGGAGTAAATCAGAGAAGGAGGCCTCCTAAATGTGAGTAAGGAAAGGCTGGTTGTTTGCAGATTTGATAGAGATCTTCTCTGTGTGTGTTTATTGAGACATCCTGACATGGCCAGTCCTGGAGACCTTCTCCCTTGTACTTCCCACAACTTAGTCTACACCTGGGACACAGCACCATGCCTATGGCAAAATGATTAAATCTGAGCCACATCTGATCTCACTGCAATTGGATTTAGCAGGGAGGGAACAAATGAGGTAGAAGAGGTCTTTTTCATTCTGCATGGCCGTGCTTTCTGTTTCCCCATCCTTCCATGCAACAGCTATAGAACCATTGAACCTGCTCCATGTTGCAATCCCATATTGTGCCACCAAGATAAGATCAGACCTAATAAATACGTCCGTGTGAACACAAATGTAGCAGGAGGTGGCTGCATCTTCACAGGATTCAATATAAGGTTACGGGCAAGAACACCTGGGTCCTTAATCTCAAAGACGGTAAATGGTAGCTATAATGCATGTGATTGATTGATATTTTTAGAAGATCCCCCGTGAATATGCATAGTGTTGTGGAGATGGCCTGTGTCTTCAAGTTCTGTGGAAGGTCAGCCTGGTATCATAAGACAACACTAGAAATCCCCTAACACAAAGAAGCCCCTAACACTTCTATTCTTGGCCTTCTAGGGACATGGTATGCATGGCCACTTACAGAACAGCTAACTCCACCATAAATTTCTTGATCTTTCTTCAGATCTCTCTGATATGTGATAACCATTAAGCCAAGTATTAGTACAGGTGGCCTCAGCTGGCCAGGAAAGGACCCTGATTTAACAGTGAGGAAACGAAACCCCAGATCAGGAACAAGAGCTGGACACTTCAGTGAGACTTGCAGGCCTTTGCTTTCCTTTCCTTCATTGATTCTGTCAGTCAGATCAGTATCTGAGCAAGGACTCCGAGGGATGTTGTCAACAGGACAGGTATATTGATCAGGGTAAGCAACTTGTCCCTGGACACTGCTACTAGGATACCAGAGTCCATATCTGCATCTGAGGCTATGTAACAGTGCTCTAGAGATTCCTCACCTCGTAGTCTTCCTACGACTGATTTTGCCAGGTGTCTGTCACTCCCATTGTAAATTCTTAGAGAAGTCAAGCAACTTCAACTTGAAGATCAGTGTTATATAACTTAGGGCAAGTGTGAACCCTGGCCAGTTATGCTATTTCTAATTTCTATGTGGCTTTCTCTAATGCTGGCATTATGCATTCTTGGTTCATATTAAGAGAGAGAGTGGGTAGGGGAAAGAAATTGTAGTGTTTGTAGAGATAGCTCTGTGACTACGAGCTGTTTGTACTCTTGTAGAGGTCCAGGGATATTCATGCTTCTCTAACTTTCAGGACAATATGGTATTCATGGAGGTACATAGACATATATGCATGCAAAACACTCCTATGCATAAGTGAAAAAGAAAACAAATGTATCTCTTCAAAAGAGAAAATTTAAAATTTAAAGAATGTCTTTCATTATATTATTACATAGACACTTGTCTTTAAAAGGACCACACAATCACCAGCGAATGATGAGTATTATGTGCAACTCTAATATGTCAATGAGGTCTCAGTCAGTAATATCTTAATTATAGAATGTATTGATGCACATAAATATAGTTACTTCTGCAAATCCATACAGATACTCAAAAAAACTAAGAGCAGGGGATATTGTTCAGTGGAGTCCTTGCCAAACACACAGAATGCCTTGGGCACCATCATTCCCCGAACCTCATAAAAACATACCAAACAAAATACCATAATTAGTTACAGTGGGAAAGCTTGTAAAGCAGTTCCTGAAGATTCAAGAGACTCCTCAGCTACATGTTAAGTTCCTGTCCACACAAGGCTACATCAATCAATATTTCACAAAAAAAGAGAAAATTAAAATGCTGGCATACTCCCAATTACAGAAAAAAAAAAGAGAGTTAATATAAAAATTTGAAATGGGGCTTGATGCCAGAAGAAGCAGATGAGGGCAAATTTCCAGGTTGGACTTTCCAGATGGAGACCTCAGGCAGGTGCTTCTGCTCTGAAGGCCAGCACTGGGGGGGTGGGGGGGAGTTCCATTCCTAGCACCTGCACATCAACACACAACCATCTAATTCCAACCACAGGGAATCTGAAGCCATTTTCTGGTTTCCACAGCCACCAGGTACAATCATGGTGCTTGGACATCTGTGCCGGGAAGAAAAACAATGTCATACACATAATAAAAATGAATAATATGTATTAATTAATGGGGGAAAAGAGAAGGGAGCAAGAGATAGAAACAATGAAAATAACCACAACAAGAGAAAATATGGAAAATAGTCTCCCTTCAGGACTCAGCCTGATCAGTGGCCAAAGGCAATTTTGAGATAGTTCTGTTTAGCTCATCTATTGTTATCTACCCAGTGACACCCACCATCCCTGCTCAGCCTATAGAAGCAGAGCAAGTCCAAGATCTCTATTAGTTCCCACAATCTGCATGTCTTACATATAACCCAACAATGAATTAGACCCAGGGCTGCAGGAGGCCAGCCTCAGAAGAAAGGGCATCGAGATAGCATAGCTGGCAGGAGCCTGAACCCAATATGCAATGGGACCCTGCCCTCCTCCTGGGACCTGAGAAAGTTCACTAGACTGGGTGGTGAACAGGGAGCACAGCTCTGTACCTGGATGATGCAGGAAGCCAGGCGCAGGCAGCCTAAATGGGAAGCCTGGAGTTTCTGGTAGTGCCAGGGCCGAGGCTAGGCTTCCCTTGCCTGTGGTGGTGCTGCACATCATCCTTGTGGCTTCAGAATGAAGTTCTTTCTCTCTCGGTATCTGATACCCACTTGCAAGAGTCAGAGTCCAGGCCAGCATGGCTGCCAGCAGCAAGAGGAGGGCTAGAGGTAACAAAGACTTCCTCCTAAATGATGGTACAGATTTAGTCCAGAATGATTTTTATTCACCATACATTTCTGAGCTTCTGGAAGAGGCTGTTTGGCTTAGCTTAGAGTTCCCAGTGGGAGGTACAGAGACCTGAAGGGTCATGGAAAGATTAAGTATAGGGGACAAAGCGGCAAAGCCTTGCTTCCAGGCTGCAGATTCAGCTCTAGGCCCTGGTATATTGGGAGCGGTGTCTGGAGAGAAGTTGCTTTCCCTGATTCCTATACCTGTCCTGTTGACAACATCCTTCTGAGTCCTAGCCCAGATGCTGATCTGACTGACGGAATTAAGGAAAGAAAGGAAAACAAAGAACGTGTCTCTCTGTTGCTGATCTGGAGTTTCATTGCCTACTGTTATGCCATGGTCTTTAACTGGTGTGCTGAGGCCTCCTTCACTAATCCATAGCTTTCTGATGATCAGAGACCACACAGATCCTAAGAGGATCAAGAACTTTAGGATGGAGTTGGCTGCTCTGTCAGTGGCCGTGCATACCATGTCCATAGGGGACCAAGTGTACAAGTGGCAGGAAGTGAGAAATATAATGTACTGTCATAGATTTGTCAAGATCCCCACTCAAAATTTTTCCTGTGTTCTTCTATGACACCACCCTGACCTTCCACAGACCCTCAAGACACAAACATGCAGCCCACTACTCTGCACATTCATTGGGAACCTTTTAACATTATCCACCACTCATGTTATGGCCACCATTTTATATTTCAGAGACTAAGGACCCAGGCTTTCTTACCCTTATTCATTTCTTGGGTCCTATGTAGTTGCCGCATCCTTTTCCCACATATGTGTTCACGGGGGCATCTTCTATTAGATCTGATCTTATCTTGGTGCCACAGTTTGCATCTATGGCCTGGGGTCGCTCTGTAACTGTCGCATGGCAGGGTGTCAAATAGGAATCGATAGTCATACATAATGAGAAAGACTTCCTGTATCTCAGTTGCTCCCTCCTTGCTGAATGTAAAGGCTGTGAGGTCAGCTATTGCTTAGATGTCATCTTTCCTTTTGCCAGAGGCTTGATGCTATATCCCAGGTATAAAGGAGGCTCTGGGACTTGCTTGGGGGTATGTCTCTAGGACTGGGCTGGACAGGTTGTCTCAGTACATACGAGGTAGAAGATCTCCATCAAATCCACAAGCAACCTGCCTATTTTTATCCAGACTCCACATTTAGGAGGTCGGCTTCTCAGATTTACTTCTCAGTAAGTGATATATAATCCACCAAATGAATCAGTTTTTCCAGGCCATGTGATCCAGCATAGAAAAGATGGCAAAAATCACTACCCTGGGATTGGAAGGAAGGCTTAGCTTCTGAAAGTCCTTAGTGCTCATGTAGTGGACCTGAGCTCATTTTCAAGCATGATCAAAGGGTCACTCCTGTTATTCCAGCTCCATGGGATCAGATTCGTCTGAATTCTATAGACATCTCCTGTCGATTGGAGTGTACTACAGAAAAATACACAGAGTAAAAAACTAAATTGACTATAAAAACCAGTGCCCTCACTCAAAAAAAGATTTGGATTAGTTGTGAAATTGACAAGTATGACCAGTGGTGGTCGTACAAGTCTGCTTTTTTATAGCTGACAAAAACACCATGACAACAAATGACTTGAGGAAGAAAGAGTTTATTTCATTTGACAAGTCCAGGTCACACTTTATCAATGAGGAAGTTAGACCAGGAATTCAAGAGAGGAACATGGAGGCAGGAGCATTCCATGGAGGACAGGCGCTTACTGGCTTCCTCAGCCTTCTTTCCTATATAAGCCAGGAACACTTTCCCAGCAATGAGCTGGTCTGGTCCAGAATTACCTAGAGGTATACTGACTGAGGAATATTCACCATTGAGGTTCCCTTTCCTGTATAAAGGAAGCTTGTGTCAAATTGGCGGAACTAAAACACCAGACAGAACAAAGTTCTGAATGAGAAAAACCCCTATGGGCTCAACTATTTCCTCACTGTGTCCCCAGCTGATGGTGCTTTGGGGGAAGTTATGAAACTTCCTGATCTGGAGCCTAGTTGGAAGAATCCTTCATGTTCTTCCCTCACAGCTCAAAGTTCACCTTCACATTCAGACCATGCTAAGCTCTCTTGTAAACAGTCACCTGTCCCTCTCACAAACTCTGGATGAACTTTCACCTACCATTTGCCTCTCCCACATGAACACTGTTCCTTGTGACTCCCCTTGTTCCACACAACTCATACAACCCAAGGTTGGTTTGCAGATTCAGCCTGTTTGTAGTTCTTTGATCCCTACATTGTCCCATTTCTGACTTTTATGTATTAGTCCTCAACCTATGCCTGTGAGATTTGGTGATCACTGCAGAGCCCAGCTCTCTAGCGGAAGAACAGGGAGTGTCCAGTTGAGTTAAAATGCAAACACAGATTCCAGGGTGATACACACCAGCTAGTCTGGGTTTCTCTCTTTCCCTCCTCATGTCTGGACTCACACATATGGTTATGAAGCTAAGACATGGATCAGAAGTGTTCAGGGTGCAGGGATCCTCATTTTGCTTTACAAGTACAGACCGAGTCAGGACTGGACTCACTTCGCTTTAAAACCTTCATGGGCATTAGATGATTGGTGTGTCTTGGGATTACCAATAGGAGGGACAGACATGATGAATTGGGAAATGGAGGGATTAACTCCACAGAACTTGGAATTCTATAACTTGCCTCCTCATTCTAACACAGCTTGTAGACCTGGAATCCTAGGAACATCGTCTGAGGGCAGGGTGTTTTACCCTGATCCATGTCCTCCTGGCCTGAGTCACAATTTCCTTCTAAGTCCCACCCCAGGGACCAATATGTCAGCAATTCTAAGTCATTTTATTCTCAAAGTGTCTACACATACTTAGAATTTCTGTGTATCTCCAATGTAAATTTGCTTATATGGACAATATCTTTCTATTCTGACTATGTTCAGAACTGAATTTGAGACCCTTACTTTCTTGAAGATAATATAAAATAACTGCAATTTGGGAACAAAATAGATCTTATGGATTTAAGGACACTTGTTCCTATTATAGGAGACTTGCAGGCTTTGTAAATTCTGACCCTTCTGATTTTCATCAGAAGAGTGGTTCCTTAAAGGCCTTACTTGTTTTCAAATATCAGAGCCAAGATCTCAGGCATGTGGGTAGAGTCCTACTATAGCCCCAGGCTATATTACTACTCCCATGCTAAAGCCCCATCTGTGCATTCACTTTATCTGAGATTCATCCTGGGAGTCACCTTCTTCCCTCTAGGGCTTGAGGTCTGAATTGTAAATGGATTTTGATAAACTCTATTAGTTACTAATAGGACCTGGAGATCCCCTCAGTAATTGATGCAGAGTCCTATGGATTTAAAAATCATATACAGCACAATACCTGAGTGTATTTACTGTATCTGCCTGCAGTTACATTGAACGGGTTACCTGGAAGGAAAGCTGGGGATATGTAGGAAGGCGGCGAAAAGAGATTGAGACCAAGACAACACCTGCTGTTCAAGGTCTCAAGGCTTAATGGAGGACTCCAAATATATAGGCAGAGGAAAACCCTTCCCCCAAAGGCTGGAAACTTCTCCACAGAACTGGTTCGGTTGCTCCGCAGGTGACTAGTGTCTCTCAGGAAACTGCAGGTCCTTGGAGAACAATGGGCTTCACCTTGATCTGACTGCTCCACCCTAGGTGGAGGGGATTATGGCTAACACAGAAGTTCCTGTTCAAAGACTGAGAGAGGAACTTCACCTTAGTCCATGTCAAGTTCCTGCCAGGTGGTATGGCACCCCAATAAGGCTCTCTACAATTTACCCTAATCCATTTTCTATATGTTAGACTGTTATTTCCCAGCTGTGCTCCCCAAGTACTTTCTGTTTGAGTCTTGCCAGGGCATTTGTGCGTCATCAGCCTTTCCTCAGGGTCCGCTTCTGGCCACATGCTCGTGTTCCATCTGGCCACATGGCTGCCTTCTCCCTCTCTCTATCTTCTTTCTCTTTCCCATCTTCTTCTTGCTTTTCTCCCTCCTCATACCTACCTGTGAATCTACAGCCCTGTAGATAAAAATCACCTACCCCTAATTTTGCAAATAATTGTCTCTGGCCATTTTTATTTAACCAATAGCCTTAAATTTGGGAATATATTTATACACAAAAAATTGACACATGAAAATTCAGTCCTGGGGAAAACACATCTTTGGTGACAGTATTTATCATTTGAATACACAGCAGCACCAGACCAACCTCCACACTAAGTGGCATCCCAGAGGTCAGTCCTGGATACCTTGTAATGGAAATACCACATGGAGTGTGAATCTGGGGGCAGTGAGGGGTGAGCCACTGACTATGCTCAAATTTAGGCCCTTGTCCTCTGTTTGGGCCAGGAGGTCAGGTTAGCATGGATACCTGAAAGGAACAGCAGAATAAAGAAGGAACCTATCTAGGCTATGCTATAAGGTAGAGGAGGGTGAACCAAGACACCCCTAGATACATCATGGAATATGAGGAGCCTAAGCCTGCATATTCTCTCTTGAATAGTGAATGGCTGCTGTATCATGTTGTTGAAGGTCTAGAGGGTTTAGAGAAAAATGTGTTCCTTAACTAAGACAGGTAGCCTGTCCCACAGAGACATGTGCAGGAAGAACCCATCTCATGGTTTCAGAAAACTGACTTCCCTGCCTTTTCAGGGAGCTCTGCTACTAGGATGTTCTCCTTAGGGAAAATGAGAGTGACTGATTTATACATGACCTTCTTCTAGACCTCTGAGTCCAGAAAACCAGCAAGAGAAATTGCTGAGGTATGCTTCATGGCCCAAAATACAGTTTGCCTTGGTGAATGTTCTATGGGAACTGGAGCAGAATCTCTATGTGGCAAGTATTGTATACAAAGTCTACATGTCAACAATCTTAGTATTTCTGATGATACTATTGATTTCAGTTACAGCCCTCCATATTTTCTGTCTTCTAAGCTCCTTTCTGTAGTCTGGGTTCACATAGGATAACTTTATTTCATTTTGAAGGGTTTCAAGTTTCATGAAAGGTGATGGGATGCTCTAATGATTACTATCAAATATTTTAGTTATTTAAGCACTTTATGATCAGGTACTATCAAATTTGTTTATTCCACACAACTTTACTTACATCAAACTAATTTCTACATGAAATGCAAATACTACTTTCAATTTCTTTGGACTGGCATTAACATATTGAGCATAGTCTGTTTCGTTTTTATTTGTACATTAATTTTTTTAATGTCTTAATTTGATGCAGGTCCTCATTATGTAGACCATGTTAATCTTGTATTTGCAAATATCACATTGACAAAGCCTCACCTGTGCTTGTATTACACACATGTAATAATCCCAGCCTTTGAATGTAAAAACTTTGAAAGACTAGAAGTGATTGGTTGTGGGTCAGTGACCGAAACACTCCTTAATAGTGTCAGTGACAGGGCTGGAGAGATGGCTCAGTGGTTAAGAGCACTGACTGTTCTTCCAGAGGTCCTGAGTTCAAATCCCAGCAACCACATGGTGGCTTACAACCATCTGTAATGAGATCTGATGCCCTCTTCTGGCGTGTCTGAAGACAGCTATAGTGTACTTACATATAATAAATAAATAAATATTTAAAAAAAATAGTGTCAGTGACAGTTGACAACAGAAGATAATGACACCAGACTCACACACAGACCTGAGAACAAATATAATTTCTGTTGAAACAAGAATCTAAATGTCTCCTGAGGGAGCATCAGACTGAAGCTGGAACAGGCTGAATGTCGACATGAATGAACAGCACAGACACTGGACAAGGCCCTAAAAATGCCTTAGATCTTTTGATTACATGGCCCAGAGGACAAGGTGTATTGAAAGAATTGGAATGGAGAGATAGCAAGATAACACAGAAGGAATGGGACAATGTGAAAGGTCAGATGGACCTAGCAACAACTGTTCACAGTCCAAGGCTTCCTTGACTACACACTGCAACCAGTGTCCTAGAGGTTATGGATTTAGCACAGCAAACACACAATTCATGAGGTTCCGAGACTTTACACTCTCCATCATGATTTAGTTATCTTTAGGACATCAATATATTACTCAATCTGGCAAGAAGTTGCACAAACATATATAAATGCTTAAATAAAGACATAACCATGATGTGGCAGTTTAATGCAAGTTAAATTCCAATCAGTGATGGAGGTTTCCCGTACTGCCTGTTTTAGAGCATGAGAGATGATAAGGGAATGCAGGTGGTAAGGGTGGAGATGAAGTTTATTGCTGCCCATGACCGGCTTAATACACATAGTCATAGTCAGAGGTAGAAAGAAAAGACACCAGATCTCTAGCAGGATCTAGAGGCCACAATGGAGGAGAAGCCAGGACAAATATTGTATGGCTCAGTACCACATTAAGGTATCCATATTATCCAGTATATAGAAAGTACAAGAAGGAAATTCAGGTAAATACTTTTAAATGGTGACTTACTGAATAGCTAATCACACATTCAAGCCCTCTCAGTTCCAAGAGTTTCCATTCTACAGAGTTCTATACTCTGGTCCTCTCACTATTGCACACCAGGCCCTTTAAGGTGTCACTTTTTTAATGGTGTAACAGAAGGCTGGATGGATAACCTAAAATTTTAACCTCTCAGTGAAAGCAAAGAAAGACCTGGTCTAACCTGTTTATGACAGAATTAAATGAGGAGATAGGGGCTGGCTAATTTCTCATGGGACCCTTTCTATATTAATGTAAGTTTTCAGGGATAAGTCACCAATATTATTTCAGGCAAGACTGAACATAGTTGTTTCTTCATTAACTCTTGGAAATAAATTCCTTTTATTAGAGGTCCTAGAGGCAGCAGGATCTAGAGTGCCTAAAGAATCTCCTGGTCCTTATTTTAGATTACTTTCCAGAATATGACTGCAGATCCAGAGAAAGATGATGGAAGACTGTACATGAGGAAGGCTAACTGGACTCCTGTGTATCTATTCTAAGAAAAAAAAATTCCCTTTGACCTCTAAGAACTGAGCATCAGATCTCTTCCACCTCTGTCACTACAGCTATGAATCTGTCCATTATTTTCTTTATGCTTCACAGTAGACCCAATGTCAGCACATCACCCCCAGGCTGAATTAGCAACTGTGTGGGACGAAATCTGCTGTCATGTGGCAGGAGACCATCACAGTTTGGGTGTTATATTCTAATGAAAGCATGAACTAAGATACTCTGAGTCTTCCTTACCTATAGCCCTCCTCTTGCATATCAGAAAAGTCACCACAGTTCCCATGAGCAGAGCTCGAAGAACAAGAGCAGTAACAATAGCCATGATGGGGATGGTGGGCTTAGGAGGCTCTGGGAAGGGAAAAGAAGGGGAGGAAGGGAAGCAACATTCGGGCATCTGACCTCCAGCTCTCAGTATTGGCCCATATCTAGTTGTTCCAAAGGACTCCCACTCTCTCTGAACAGTCTCTGTGCTCATTCCCAGTCCATACCCCATGTTAGGATGATGGGTCAGGTACATGAGTTCTGCACCTCTGCTCTTCCCTAGGAAGCACAACCACAGCTGCCTACTTCTGAAAGGACGGTTTCATCCCCTGCAGGCCTGGTCTCTACAACCACGATGTCCTGGTTTTGCTTTCTCCCATCCCTCTCCCAGGTCAGGGTGATTTCAGGAGAATAGAAATTCAGGGCCCAGCACCTCAGGGTGATTTTCCTGTCAGGTCTGGCCTTACAGATCATGTGAATTTTAGGGGGTTATGAGGGAAACCATTAAAAACTTAAGTCATTTCGCTTTCTTCCTGAGGATGCACTAAAGCTCAATGTTGTTTTATGAATGGAAGGGATAGTTGAGTTGAAGGAGAGGAGCCAACTCCACACAGCAGCCTAAATGTAGATATGAATGGGGTAATGTATTCCTTGGAAAGTTTCAGAATCATCATGAGCCAGCACAGAGCAGGAGATGCTGGATCTCCCTCTAGGAATATGGACTTCTCCTTCTGACTGGGTGTAAATGAGAGACTCAGAAACACTGGGGTCAGACCTCAAAATCATTGTACATGGACAGTGAACAGGCCTGAGAGAGGTCATGGTTCACAAAGCAAATGGAAGGAACTGCTGCTTAACTGACAGACTGAACTGTCCTGAGAGAAGGCTTAGCCCTCTGGAGAGTCACTCTTATGTAGATTCAGGAAACTCACAAACATGCTTTCCCCTTTGATGCAAGACATAGTTAGCAGTTCACCTGCTCCATGCTGAAGACCTCAGGGGACAGAAGCTTCAGTCTCAGAGCAGATGGGCATAGTTTCTGTCCTTAACATTCTTAGCAAAATCTCCTTCCCATACTCCAGCTCTGTAAGGAGTGAGTCCACGCATGCACCCTTCAAATATGTCTTTGGAGTTGGTGTATAACCTGACTCCTCCCACAATTATCTGAGCATCTCAGCTGTCTTGCCAACTATGGTCCAAGTCCTCAAGTCCTCATGAAACTTGATGTAATCATGGCTTTTGAAGGGTGATTCTAAGAGTCCATGACTGAAATATGCTTGAGGCGACACATCTGTGGTGGATATAAGCTGTGAAAGCAGGGCCCTAGAGAGGTCACTTTCAGGCATTCACCTTTCCATGACCCAACACAAACACTCTCTATCACTATCACTACCTTTGGGAATTTTTAAAAGAAACCAATCAGCCTCCTCCGTTATAAAGATTATAAAGTGAACGCACACTACTCTGTCTCTACCCTTAAAACAGGATGAAGACCTTTGTTATGGAGGCTCTCCTGCTGCTGATCCTGGTGGTGCTGGCCCTGGACAGCTATCTAGAAGGTGAGTGTGGGTATCTATAGAGAAAAAATCCTACCTGGGAAACAAAGGACTCCATCCGTGTGGATGCAGCACCATAAAAGTCCATCTTCTCCCTAGCCAGGGAGAAACTTTGTTCCCTTCTCTACTGTGTATTCTGTGCTTGTCCCCTGTTCCCTGCTCCCAGCTATCCTCAGTGGCTGTGTTGTAGAGCACCATAGGGTCCTAGTGTAGGGTTAATATCTAAATGCTCACACTGTACCTAGGTTCACATTTTGTTGGCTTTTTCCAAACTCTCTTGACCTGGCCTGGCTTCTCGGAGCCCCAGTTTATTGTTGTTGGCTTTGTGGATGACACACAGTTTGAGAGGTTCAACAGCAGAGCAGATTTTCCTGCGGTGGAGCACTGTGCACCATGGAGAGATCATCAGAAGCCAGAGTATTGGAAGAACCGCACACAGGTTGTCCTGAGAGATAATCATTTAATGCGACAATTACTGCAATTAACACTCCACATCTACAACTACAGTGCAGTTGGTGAGTGTACCCCAATCAGAAATCTCATATTTACTGCTCTCCATGTGGTTGACCCATTTCTCCATGTCCAAGGTTTCACCTTGGAAAATGTGACCCATGGCTTGAGAGAACATTGGGACACTATCCTGATATTTTGTTCACTTTTAGACCAAATCAGGCCACTTTGAAAGGGCATATGGGAGGGACCAATCCGGACAAAGGCATTATTATGAGTTAAGGCCTGTTGGAGTGACTGAGAATGTGACCTTGTCCAGGATATTACACAATCCAGAGGAGGTATGGCTGCCATGTCTCACCTGAAGGGTCCTTCAGTCATGGATTCTTAGAAATAGCCTTCAATGACCAGGATTACATCATGCTGAATGAGGACCTGAGGACTTGGACCACAGTTGGCAAGGTAGCTGAGTTTCTCAGGCAAGTGTGGGAGAAGTACGGCCTTGCACAGGCTATGCAGAATTATTTTCAAGCTGTATGTGTGAACTCCCTCCTCACAGAGCTAAAGTATGCGATGGAGACTTTGCTGAGAACAGGTAAGGACAGAAACTGCCCCATCTATTCTTAGACTGTAGGTTCTATCCCTTGAGTATTTTTCCTCAGCAAGGAGCAGCTGGTTTACTAACTCGTCTTGAATCAAAGGAGAAAGAGCATTTGTGAGTTTCTTGAATTAACACAAGAGAGGGACTCTGCAGAGGGCTAAGCCTTCTCCCAGGACAGTTCAGTCTGTCAGTTAAGCAGCAGTTCCTTCCATTTGCTTTGTGAACCATGACCTCTCTCAGGCCTGTTCACTGTCCATGCACATGACTTTGAGGTCTGACCGCAGTGTTTCTGAGTCTTTCATCTCCACCAAGTCAGAAGCAGAAGTTCATATTCCTAGAGGGAGACCCAGCATCTCCTGCTCTGTGCTAGCTCATGCTGATTCTGAAACTTTCCATGGAATATATTACCCCATCCATATCCTGAGTTTAGGGTGCTATGTGGGGGTTTACATATCTCTTTAAAACTAACTCTCCTGTCCATTCACACTAAGTTACAGGCACATTGATAAATACCCAGAAAGAATGCCAAATGCTTTAAATTCCCAATTGTTTCCCTCAGATGCACCTAAAATACAGGTGATCCGCAAGGTCAGACCTAACAGGAAAATCATGCTGACGTGCTGGGCCCTGAGCTTCTACCCTCCTGAAATTACCTTGACCTGGCAGAGAGATGGGAGGAACCAGACCACAGACCTGAAAGTGGTAGAGACCAGGCCTGCAGGGGATGGAACCTTCCAGAAGTGGGCAGCTGTGGAGGTTCCTTCTGGGGAAGAGCAAAGATACACATGTCATGTGAATCATAAGGGGTTACCTGAGGTCATCACTCTGAGATGGGGTAAGCACTGGGAGTGAGCACAGAAACTATTCAGAGAGAGTGGGAGTCATCAGGAACAACTTAGAAATTGGTTAGGACAGAGAGCTGGAAGTCAGATACCCACTCTCCTTCCATTCATTTCCTTCCCAGAGCCTCCTGAGCCCACGACCCCCATCATGGCTATTGTTACTGCTGTTGTTCTTGGAGCTCTGGTTATGGGAGCCATGATGACTTTTCTGATATGGAAGAGGAAGACTAGAGGTAAGGAAGGGGCAAGGTCTTAGTTTTTGTCTCCATAGGAACAACAAGCCTAAGCTGTGAGAGCGCCCTGCCACATGACAGAAGATTTCATCCACACAGCTGCAATTTATACAGGCCAGATGCACTGAGAATAACTCCATTGTGAAGCATAAAGAAAATAGTAAACAAAATCATAACTATAATCACAGAGATGGCAGAGTTCTTATTCTCAGTTCTCAGATATCAGAGGTGAAATTCCTATTTAGAATAGACATCCAGGAGTCCAGATAGCCCTTCCCTTTTTTAAATCTGGATCTACAGTCACAGTTCTAGACACTTAGCTGAGTCAAGGACCAGGAGATTCTTCTAGACCCTCTAAATCATGCTGCCTCCATGACCTCTAATAATATGGTTTTAAATAGCAGACAGCTATGTTCACTCTTGTAAGTGATAATAGTTGTGGTTCTTCTGTAACAATCTTATATTGATATAGAAAAGAGCACATGGGAAATCTCAACTGCCCCATAACTCCTCATTTATTTCTCTCTTCAAAATCTTTGACTTTGCTTTCCAGTGGGAGGTAAATTTCCTAGCATGTCCAATATTCTGTTTCAGCATTAAACACTGACACCCTAAAGGGCCTGGTATGAAACAGGGAGAGGACCAGAGGATATAACCCTGAGGGTTGGGAATGCTTGGAATTGGAACAGGTTGTGTGAAGGACTTTTCAGTATGTCACTATTTAATGATACATATCTCCTCTTCTTGTTCTTTTTATTTACAGGATAAGACAAATGCCTTAATGTAGTATTGAGCTACACAATTTTTTTTTCTGCTTTCTCCTCCATTGTGGCTTCAAGAACTGGTGCCTTCTCTTTCTACATCTGACTGTGACTATGTGTCTGTTTGCTCTGAACACAGTGTAAGAGGTCCTGGGCAGCAAACAAGCCCCATCCCCACCCTTACTGTGTGTGTTCCCTAGTCATCTCTCATGCTCCAACACAGTCAAGGCTGGGAAACCCCATCCTGATTGGAATTAGCTTTCACTGAACAACATCTTCCTGCTTCTATTCTTATTAAACATTTGTAGATAGGTGTGAAACTTCTTGCCAAATTGTGTGATTGATTAATGTCCTAAAGATCAGTAAATCAGTAACCTTGTCCTCCCTTCATTACCTGAGGACACAGCCTTCATAGCTCCCTTCACTACCTGCTGCCTCTTTTAGGTATTCATGTTAACCTACTCTCCTGGCCCACACATAGAGGACCAGGGTCCAACCTTGAGCGTGATCATTGCTCCAGATTCACACTCCACATGCTATTTATATAACAAGATATCCAGAACTGGCCTCTGAGATGCCACCCAGTATTGAGGATGGTCTGGTGCTGCTATATATTCAGATACTAACTACTAGCTCCCAAGACCTCATTGGCCAATTAAGAGTGAATTTTCAGGTATAATTTTCCTTGTTGTGTAAACCTTGCTCCCAAATTTAAAGCTATTGGTTAAATAAGAGCTAATTACTGGAGAGAATAGAGGTAGGCAGATTTTGAGCTACAGAGCTGGGATTCTCAGGGTGGGACCATGAGTAGAGAGAAAATGAGGAAGAAGAGGGAGTCGAGAAAGAAGACAGATGGAAAATAAAGAAGTCATGAGAACAGATGGGTTATGAGCAGGAGAAGTGGATCCTGAAAACATGACAATGAAGCAGAAATATCCTGGGGGAAGACTCAAACAGAAAGGACTCATGGAGCATGACTCGGGAACTAAGCATTCTAACATATAGAAAAAAAGATAAGGGTAATTTACTCAGTAATTATAGTAATGTTGATTAAAAACCCTGCCTCAATTATTGAGGGGATGGCTGGGTCATATTAATAACTAATAGAGTTTATAAAAATCTATTTACAACATAGACATCATGCCCTTCAGGCAAGGGCATGACTCCCAGGATGAATCTCAGAATCAGTGTATAGCCCAATTGGTCCTGAGCAGAAGAGCAGCAACTGGGTTGACTAGGACTTTGGCCAGACTCTACCCATGTGCCTGAAATCCCAGCTCTGACATTACAACCAAATAGAGGTCTTTGACACCGAAAGGCCTGATGAAAATCTCAAGGAGCAGAATTCACAAACCCTGCAAGTCCCCTCAAATAGGAACAAGTATACTTGGATTCACTAGATCTATTTTTATCCCAGATGGCAGTTGTTTTATATTATCTTCAATGAAATAAGGATCTCTCAAAATTCAGTTTCCAACATAGTTAGAGTATGGAGGGATGTAGTCCACATAAGCACCTTTACCTTGGAGATATACAGAATGTATGTATGGACATCTTGAGAGGAAAATAATATCTAGAATTACTGACATATTGGACTCTGATGTGGGACTCAGAAGGAAGTTGTGACTTGGGCCAGAAGGACATGAATCAGAATAAAGCAACTTGTCCTGAGGTACTGTTTCCTGGATACTGGCTCGAGAGCTGTGTTAGAGTGAGGAGGAAACATCTAGAATTTCTAGTTCCCAGGAGTAAATCCTTCCATTACCAGACTCACCAGGTATTTCCTTCCTATTGATAATTCTTAAAGACGCTAACCAACTAAAGCAGGTGAAAGTTATAAAGTGAAGTAAGACTAGTCCAAACTCAGCCTGTACTGCTAAAGCAAAATGAGGACCTCTGCATCCTGAACCCATCTGAGTGTGTCTCACGTCCATAACCATAACCATATGTGTGAGTACAGAGTTCAGGATGGAATGAGCCTCTGGACTGCGGAGCCAGGGCTCACACTTTCTGGGGTGCGTTGCCCAGGAAACTGCATTTCTTCTTTAACTCATCTGGTGTCTCCCTGTTCACCCATTGGAGAGCAGGAATAAGAAGTGACCACCCAAACTATTTGAGATTTCTTCAGGGATGATACACAATAGGAAATGGTACCATGTATTAATATCTTGAGAACTACCTACAGGCTCAGTCTGCAGACCTACCTGGGGTAGCATGAGTTGTGTTGAACAAGGAGAAGCAACACTCTTTGTAGAGTCCTAAGGGACAGTGTTCATGTTGTAGAATGAAGGATTGGTGAAATCTCATAAAGATTATGGGTGAAAGAGAAGTGAGGTGATGGTTAATTAAAGTTCTTAGCATAACCTCAATGACAAGGTGAGCTGAGAACTGTGAGAGAAGTTTTTAAGGTCATAAAGGATTCCTTCTGCTGGCTCCAAATCAGAAATTTCATAACTTCCCCCAAAAGTATCTCCCACTGGAAACCAAGTAAGCAAACAATTGAGTCTAAGGGAGCATTCCTCATTCAGACATTGTTCTGTCTGTTGCTTTACCCTTGTCAATTTGACACATGCTACTCTTACACAGAATTGGAACCCCACTGAAGAAAATACTGTCAACACATTACCCTTAGGCAAGTCTGTAAGGTATTTTCTAGATTGTTATTGGTATGGGAGAGCCTAACTCACTAGTGGGCAAGTGTTCCTGGGTTATATATGAAAGCAGGTTGAACAAGCCAGTAAGCAACTCTTCTCCATAAAATGGTTCTGCCTCCATGTTCCTGCCTTGGATTCCTGGGCTTACTTTCTCACTGATAAAATTTAACCTGGGACTTGTCAGATGAAATAAATTGTTTTTCCAAAGGTGGTTTTAGTAATGGTGTTTTGATCACAGCAATAGAAAACCTTGAGCATGATCAGGGTTCATCTCTCACTGCACCCAAGTTGACACTCCATGTGGTATTTCCATAACAAGGTATCCAGGCATGATCTCTGGAATGCCATTTAGAGTTAAGGCACTTCAGTGACAAATGTGACTCACAGGATGAAAATCAGATTCAGTGAATGTTCAGATTGGGCCTGAACATGTGTGAAGTAACAGAGTGTGTCCTAGGGCTCATGCCAGACTCAACTCATGTGCCTGGCATCCCACCTATGCTATTAGAATCAAATAGAGATGTTTGAGGAACCACTGGCCAGATGAAAATCACAGGTATAAAAAAAAAATCACAAACCATTCAAGTCCCCGTTAATAGAAACAAATATCTGTGATTCCAGAAGACTTATTGTGACCCAGTTTGAAGTTATTATATATTATTTTCAATAAGAGAAGGGTCTCAAATTTCAGTTCCCAACATAGTAAGTCTGGATGAATATCGACAACAGAAGGACATTTACCTTGGTGATACACAGAAATTTTAAGTATATACAGACATATTTAGAATAAAATGTTCTAGAATTACGACCATATTAATCCCTAATTTGGACTCAGAAGGACTTTGTGACTCAGGTAGGAATATGTGTGTCAGGGTAAAGCACCTTGTCCCCAAATACTACTCCCAGGATACTAGCCCCAAGAGGTAGGTTAGAGTGAGGAGGCAGGCCCTAGAGTTCCTAGATTCCAGGAGTTAATCCTTACAATACACATCTCACTATGTTTGTCATTACTATTGGTAATTGCTAGAGATATCAATTCTCTAAAGTACATGAACATTATAAAGTGAAGTGAGACAAGTCCTGACTCAGCCTGTATTCCTAAAGCAAAATGAGGAATCTATGCCCCCTGAACCCTTCGGATCCATGTCCTTGATCCAGAAACATACACATTAGACCTGAGTTCAGGAGGGAAAGAGCCTCACAGAAAACCCAAGGCTCAGATTGACTAATCTACATTACATGGAAAACTACATTTCTGTTTTAACTCAACTGGCCTCTCCCTGTTCCCCAATTGGAGAATTGTGCTCTTCAGTGTTCACCAAATCCAATCGGTATTTCTTGAGGTCTGTTATATAAAAATCAGAAATGGTACCATGTAGAAATTATCAGAAAACTGGAAACAGGTTGAAACTGCAAGCTCACTTTGGGTAATATGAGTTAAGTGATTAAAAAAGAAATAGAATACACACTCTTTCCAGAGTCAGAAGGGGCAGCGTTGATCCTGGGCATGCAAGGGGTAGGTGAAAGGTCATCTAGAGTATGGGTGAGGGACAGGTCAGTTGACTCCTTATTAGGGTTCTTAGCATGACCTCAATGTGAGCTGTGAGCTCTAGAGCAGATTTACAGGACATGAAGGAATTCTCCAGAAAGGCTCCACATCAGGAAGTTTCATAAATTCCTCCAAGCCCAAGCCGCAGGGGACAAAGTAAGCAAACTCTTGAGGCTGTAGAGGATATTTTTATCCAGACCTGTTGTTTTGGATTTGTCAATTTGATACCAGATTTCTTTAAACAGGAAAAGGAAACTCGATGGAGAAAATGCCTTCATCATTTTACCTCTAGGCTGTTGAATTAGATATAAAACCAGGACGAGTAAGCCTATAAGCAGCAATACTACCTGGAGTGCTTCTCTCTCTCTGTTTCTCCCTTGAATGCCCACCTCACTGTTGAAATGTGACCTGGGACTTGTCAGATGAAATAAACGCTTTCATCATCATGTTAGTTTTGGTCACATTGCTCTGTCACAGCAGGTTAGCACAAACAGCAATTGGTCTCATACGGCAGCGTCACAACTAACTGAACTTGTTTTGGAGATGGGCACTTGTTTTGTGGTTAATTTTAGTTTTAACTTCTGTGTATGTGTGTGTGGGGTGTACATTCCAATCGATTGGAGATGCCTTTTCATTCTGGAAGAGAGCATCTTATCCCATGGAGCTGGAATAACAGGAGGTTGTGAGTGGCCCTTTGATGATGCTTGAAAATGAACTAAGGTCCATTGCTCTTTTAGAAGCTAAGCCTTCCTTCCAATCCCAGGGTAGCGATATGTACCTGCTTTTCTTTGCTGGATTCCAGGCAGAATCTCAACCACCTACTGAGGAGTTATCTGAAAAGCAGACCACCTAAACATGGAGTTTAGATTAGGAAAGGCAGGTTGCTTGTGATTTAGATAGAGATCTTCTCAAGTGTACAAGGTAATCAACCATGTAGCATTGAAGAAATGCTACATGTGCAAAGTTAGTAAAGTACCAAATGTAAAGCACTACAAGGTGGCCAGTGTGGGGGATCCTGCCATTTATCTTCAAGTTTTAATGTTTCCCACAATCTACATTCCTTAGGATCCAATTTTACTCCTGTGCCTGGGATCCAAACTCTGATGTTAGAACCAAAGAGAGGTTTTTGAGAAATCACTGGCCTGATAAAAATTAGAAGGATCAGAATTCACAAGCCCTGTATGTCCCTCTAATATGAACAAGTGTCCTTGAATCCACAAAATCGATTTTGACCCAAGGTGGCTTTTTCTGCATATAAGATTTAATGAAATACGAGTCTAAAAATTCAGTTCCCAACAGAGCCAGTACAGAAGTCAATTTACCTTGGAGCTACACAGAAATTTTAAGTATCTATAGACAACTTGAGAAGAAAATGGTCTAGAATTGCTAACTTATTGATTTCTGATTTGGAACTCATTAGGAAATTGTGACTCAGACCAAGAGCACGTGGATCAGGGTAAAACAACTTGTCCCCAGACATTATTTCCCAAGATACCAGGTCCAAGACCTTGGTTAGAGTGAGCTGGAAGCTTTTGGAGTTTCTGGTTTCCAGAAATTAATTTTTTTTCATTCCCAAACTCACCTTGTCTCTTCCTCCTATTGGCTATTCCTAGAGACACCAATCAGCTAATACAAATGAAGGATATACAGTGAAGGGAGACCAGTCTTGACTCAGCCTGTCCTCCTAAAGTGACATGAGGACCTCTATACCCTGAACCCAATTGATCCATGTCTTAGATCCAGAACCATATGCTTGAGTCCAGAGTTGAGAAGGGAAAGAGCCTCTGCACAGAGGGGTCACTGCTTCCCACTTCTGAGCCTGCCATGCAACAGCTATAGAGCCTTATAGAAGCTTCCCCAGGCCACAGACCCAAAATATGTCACCTAGGAAAGATCAGACTTAATAATAGATTCCAGTGTGAACACAAATGTGTCAGAAGGAGGGTATATATTTATAGGACTCAAGATAAGGATATAGGCACTTGAGTTCTTAATCTTAGAGATATTATTAAATTGTGGCCATAAAATAGAATGTTGTGCTGCAGATCTCAGTCTGTCAGTCTGTGGGTTCGTCAGCCTGGGAGATACTGGGGAGATATTTGAGTCTGAGATTATTAGAGATCTGTCAGTAGTATATTATCTTTCTCAGGTCTGACACTTTGATTGACCTCCCATGGAAATGGTATGCACAGCCACTGACAGAGAAGACAACTGCATCCTGAATTTCTTCAGATCTCTGTGATTTCTGACCATCAGAATACCAAGATTTATACAGGTTGCCTGAGCTGGTCTGGGATGGACTGTGAAATAACAGTCAGACCATGAAACTGCAAGTAAGAAACCAGAGTTGGACATTTCAGTGAGACACATAGGCCCTAGCTTTCCTTTCCCTCCTTGATTCTGTCTGCCACATCAGCTTCTGGTCTAGGACTTTGAAGGATGTTGTCAAAAGGACAGGTGCAAGGATCGGGGTAAACAACTTGTCCCCAGACAGGGCTCCCTGGATACCAGGGCCCAGAGCTAAATTTGAGGTGGGGATGCAAGGCTCTAGGGATTCCTCACCCAGTAGTTAATCTTTCCATGGTTGATTGCACTAGGTCTCGATCACTCCCACTGAGAATTCTTAGAGAAGGCTGAAGATCAAAGTTATAAAATAAATAAGGACCTGTGCAGACCCTGTCCAGATCTGCTGATTCTAAGTGATTTCCTCTGAGACTGGCCTCCTGCAGCTCTAATTCTCATTAATAGAATAATATAAAATGATAGATTGATAGATAGACAGACAGACAGGTAGATAAAGACAGGGACACAGAGAGACAGAGAGCAACAGAAAGAGACAGAGACAGAGGTAGACAAAATAGACACAGACAGAGAGAGAAGTGACGGAGTAACAGAGAGACAGTCAGAAAGTAAGTAAGAAGGAGAAAAAGAAAAACACTGAGAGAAGAAATCAGAGAGTGAGAGAGAGAGAATACAGACAGATATACAGACGGACAAAAACAGAAACAGAGAAGGAGGCAAACACATACAGAGAAAAAGTGTGTGCATTTGTGTTTTTGTGTGTTTGTGTGTCTGTGTCTGTGTGTGTATGTGTGTGTGTGAGAGAGAGAGAGAGAGAGAGAGAGAGAGAGAGAGAGAGAGAGAAGAGAGAAAGAGAGAGATACAGACAGACAGACAGACACAGAGACAAAGACAGATACAGAGACAGAGACAGACAGAGACACAGAGACAGTAAGACAAAGTGGCACAGACATAGAAAGATACACAGAGAGACAGAGGGAGAAGAAAGAAAGAAAGAAAGAAAGAAAGAAAGAAAGAAAGAAAGAAAAAAGAAAGAAAGAAAGAAAGTAGGAAGGAAGGAAAGAAGGAAGGAAAGAAGGAAGAGAAAAAGTGAAACAGAAGAAAAAAGTGGGGGAGAGGGAAAGGATACAGAAAGACATATAGATAGAAACAGAGGCACAAAGAGAGGAGACAGAGAGAGATAGAGACAGAGACAGAGAGACACAGATAGAGACAGATTGAAAAAAGAAAGGAAATTGTAGTGTTTGGAGAGGTTGTTCAGTGGTTGGGAAATCATGGTACTCTTGCAGAGTTCCCAGGGGAGTTCATGCTTTTCTGGATTTGTAGTCATGGTGGTGACTATACAAAACACTAATAAGCATAAATAAAAACAACAGTATCTCTCAAAAGTAAAATGGTAAACTGAAAAGAAGGTCTGTTTATTATCTTATAACATAGTCACTTATCTTTATAAGTACCCTGCTTTTAGCAAGTAAATGATGAGTATTAAAAGTGACTTGAATATGTCAATGAGGTCACAGTCACCTATACCTTAAGTATAGAATGTATTGATGCAGATAAATATAGTCACCTCTGCAAATCCATACAGATACTCAAAACAATTGAGAGCAGGGGATGTTGCTTCATTGAGTCCTTGACAAACACACAGAATGCCATTGGGCACCATCATCCTCACAACCTCATGAAAACATAACAAACAAAACACCATAATTAGTTACACTGGCTAAGCCTGTAATCCCAGGACCTGGAGGGTGAAGGCTGAACAGTCAGTTTAAAAGTATCCACAGCTACATGCCAAGTTCCAGGCCATCACAAGCTACATCAGTCAATATTTCACACATAAAAACAGAGAGAAGGGTAAAATGCTGACATACTTCAAATGACAGAGGGGAAAGGCAAAATACAAAATTGAAATAGTGCTTGGTGCTAGAAGAAGAGGGTGAGGGCAAATTCTGAGGTTGTCTTCCAGCTCAGATCACAGAGAAGTGCTTCTGCTCTGAAGGCCAGCCCTGTGGATTTCCACATCTCAATTTACAGTCTCACTCCTCTAACCCCTCTAACCTGTATGGCATGATCCTGCCCAGACAATATGATTTGCTGTTGGAACTCATCTCTGTTGAGTGATAGGTTCCAAGAGTAACATGAGCTACTGTACAGCCAACCATGGTTCAGGGTGAATGAAAGGAGCCCTCAGCATTCCTCCTCACCATTCCCAAAGTCAACAGCCTCACAGTGTCCCTTGCCCACTTCCTGATCCTCAAAGGTGCCCTGGCCTTCAATGTGGCCAGATCATAAGACTGAGATTCCTGGAGTGCACAGTTCTCTTTCTATTCAAATATAAACTGTGAGTTTATGGATGGGTTGCACACCATCCTTTCCATCCTCACAGGAGAATATTAGCATTATTTAAGTACTTGAATTTCTCACCATATACATAGCAACTCCAGTTTTGTTTGTTTCTTCACTTTTATAATTTTTTATTCATTTTGTGAGTTTGTTGTCAGTTGTCTGATGGTAGGAGAGAGAGGGCTCTGTCTGTCTATTGAGCACCTGTATGGTGGTATGGAAATCTAGGATGTGGGTAGCTTTGTTCACTCCTGCTGAGTGGCCTAGAAAAAAGCAGTTTTCTGTCTGTCTTGCTCCTACAGTTCTGATTGTTTCTTGTTTTTTTAGACAGGGTCTATCTCACTGTGATGCCTTGGCTGGGGTGTGAAACTCATTGTGTAGGCCATTCCATCCTGAAACTCATTGAGATAAGCCTACTTCTGCTTCAAAAGTGCTTGGAGTAAAGGAATGTGCCACCACTCCTGACATTTAATTTCTTTTTTTTCAAAGAAGTATAAATGTTCTTTTATTCATTTAAAACTATGAATCACACCTTCTATTTCAGTAGCCATATTAAATATGATATTGTCACATGATAAATCATTCCTTAAAATGAAGTCAAAAACATTTTAAGTTTTGTAAGTAGATTTATTGAGGCAACTTATATTTGTAAAGTTGATAATTAACTGTGTATAACCATCAATGGGACAAATTTTAGAGTTTATTTATCACCTGAAAAACCCTGCTCATATGTACACATTGTAGACTTTTCTAGAAGTTCCAGCTGGTATAATAGGAAATATAAAGTACCATGACAAGCATAATATATTTCTGGCCCTACATTTTATTTCATTTCTTAATGCTTATAATACATTCCTCTTAAATTTGGGTTAATATGAATAACTGTTATATGATCATTCACAGTGACCTCCTCTCTCTCTCTCTCTCTCTCTGTGTGTGTGTGTGTGTGTGTGTGTGTGTGTGTGTGTGTCTCCTTGATGTAGAAAGGTGCCAAAAGTTTATTTAAAGCTTCATCCTTTAGCCTGCTTTACACATCCTTAGAAACAAACATGTGTCACTGAACTCATCCAGTCATCTAGATTAGCTGGCCAGGCTCCTGCAGGAATCCTGTGCCACTTTCTCAATACAGGGAATACACTACTGCATGCCAACTTCTCAAAATTTTAGTTGAGCACCGAGAATCACCTTGAACCCTAAATCTGGTTCGGTGCAGAGGGAGTACTCATGGAGGAAAGGGGTTCCACACATTTCTGAAACCTAATCAGATTACCTTGCAGGAAAGAATGGGGACAAGGCAATTTTATCCCAGTGGTGGCCAGGTTTCCTGCTCTGTATTTAAACCTAACCCTTGGGGCAGGATCCTAAATACAAACCTGAAGTCAAGAGTCAGTTGTAGTTACTGGATATAGTCATTCCTCTTCAGGATGTCATTATTTATATGAATCTACTTCCTGGGGTTTCCTCTGTACTTATCTGTATAATTGGGTTATTGTGGATGGGTAGCCAATCTTAGATTATTAGAACAATCAAAAATCTGGTTTGAATGACTAACCTTTCTTGACAAAAACACAGAGACTCCTGTGATTAGTGAGTCACAAATGGCCTTGTTAGATAAAGACACAAAGAGCTATTGCTACTGTCAAGGACAGAGAACAACTAGAGTTAAAAGGCGGCGTAAGACTCCTACAGAGTAGTGAGGGAGTCTACTTCCCTGTAGAAACATCAAGCAAAACCTGATGGAGCTGAATCAGACTGTCCTGAACAGACTGTGTGTAAAGCCTTGGTCCTTGACAGTGGACAAACATGTACTCATGTTTCAGTCCTTGTTTTCACTGGGGTAGCCCCCACCTAAAACCCTAAACTCAGGGGTCTTTGTAGGACAATCCATTCCTTGGGAGTTTCAGAATATGATGAGCCAGCACAGACTAGATGATTTGGATTTCCATATAGGAAGATTGCTTTCTGGAGGGTTTAGAAATAGAACAGTTAGTGTGAGCTTGGGTGTGGTGGGATTCAAATGCTCCTCCTCAAATCTCATACTCATTTATAGGCAATGCAGGGGGAAATCAAGCTGGGTTAGGATGCTAAAAGGAGAGGGACACAGAGGGTTCTGGATGGGCTAGGGAGGAGACAAGTGTTCCCTGTTACTGTCATAGGATGTGGTGGAAGTTTTTGGTGATCCAAGTGTGGTCCTTTTGCACCTAAACAGCACACTTATACTCTGGGTGTTGGATGAGGGTCTGGGTGGCCAGGAGCAGGAGGAGAGCCTGGGGTTCAAGAGTCTTCATCTTTGTGATGCATGCAGACAGAGTCTCAGCTAGTATATGTGCACTTCATAATGTTGATGTGGAGGAGGCTGATTGTCTTCTCTAAGAACTCCCAAAGGTAGAGTAGTGGGATTGGATCATAGAAAGATAAACATCTGAAAGAGGAATCTCTCTGCTCACACTGCCCCAATTCAGATCCTGGGGCCTGAGATCCTGAGAACAGTTTCAGGGAGAAGTTGCTTATCCTGATTGTTGTCCTCCATGTCTTGATCACAGTATCCTCCTGGAGTAGGATTCACAGGAGGTTGCTAGTTCTCAGACTTTTTGAACTCCAACTCCAGTATCTACACAGTATAGCCATCTTTCCTGCAACAGGGCAATTTTTTTTAATATTCATATGTGCAGACCATTTTCTTTTTTTGAGGCTAACCAGGATCCTACAGACATATACATGCCTATGCTTCCTGTATACTGAGATGGAGGTATGGCCACCACACTGGGATCTTTGAATATTTTTACCTTGTATGGATGATAATTTGTTGGCTGACCCTGCAGCATATACTTTCGAGAAAATGTTTGGTCAAACCGAAAGAATTTTGCCTTCTTGAAGTTTGCATACTGCTTCTGAAAAAATACAGAGAGAAGATACTATTCAGTATTTAGGTTTTAAAATAAGTTAACAAAAAATTCAACCACAGAAAATATAGATCAGAAGAGATCAGTTGTGAGTTTTAAAGATTTTGTAAAAATTAGTGGGCATTATTAATTGGTTATTGCTGACATTTAGATTAACTACCCAAGTGTTAAGTAAATTGTTTCAAGCTTTACAAGAAGATTCAAACTTCGACAGTCTAAGATAGCTAGCAAAGAAGCAAGGGGAAATGTTAACTTTAATAGAAAAGAGACTGAAAGATGCATATGTGGATAACAAAGTTCCTAAACTGCTCTGTATTTTGGTTATTTTGTCATTAACTCATTCTTCTATCTGGATCATTATGCAAAGGAAAGATAGTATATTAGAATGAATCATCTTAGTGTGCACTCAAAGTAAAAAAATTAAAGACATATAATTTAGTAATAAGAGGAGAAGACTATTAATTTTCATGGACAGATCCAGCAGAAATTTTGGTGCCTTACAATAATGTTGAGATCATTTCATGATAGGTAATCAATGAAGATTGGTTGAGAGTTTGTAGTAACTATTTGGGAGAAATTAATAACAAATATTCTAAAAGCAGCCATCTTCAGTTTTTAAAAGAACTTTTTGTATTCTCCCAGGTATTGTAAAAGAAAAGCTAATGTCTGAACCACCTACATTTCATACTGATGCAAGTAGATTGTGAATAGTCACTTATATGTCAGAAAAAAATAAGCAAAGTAATTCAAAGCCCATATACTTCAGTACAAAAATCAGAGCTGAGCACAATACTTATGGTATAATAAGATTTTCCTGAAAATGTTAATATAATTATGACTCTCAATATGCAGAAGCATTGTTTTTATATAGAAGCTGCTGAATTTATTTTTGATAATTCAGAATTAACTTTATTATTTTGCAACTGCAACACACAATCAGAAATAGAAACTATCCTTCCTATATCACTCATATTCAGTCTCATACAGACTTTCCAGGTGCATTAGAACAAACAATGAAGAAATTGATGAATTATTCATAGGAAATGTGTTAGAATTCTCAGTTTTTCATGGAAAACATCATGTTAACAGTAAAGGTTATAGAAAAAAATTTCTATCACCTGGCAACAAGCCAAGGAATTTATAAGAAAATGTCCTGCTTCTTTTTCTTACAAACAAATTCCATTACACACAGGAAGTAACCCTAAAGGCACAAAAAAACTGAAATTTGGCAGATAAATGTGTTTAGTTTTGCAGAATTTGGAATCTAAAGTTTGCACACTATACCACTGATACATGCACAGGCTATCAGTGACCCACTGCTTTGAGTTCTGAAAGTGCTGCTTCTGTAATCACACATTTAATAGAAATAATGGCTATTGTGGGGAAACCTGTACAAATTAGGACTAATGATGCTCCCACATATGTCTCCAGTAAGATGAAGCAATTCTTTATATATCATAATATATAGTACATGACAAGTATGCCATTCATTTCCGCAGGACAAGCAGTGGAAAAGACCTAATTACACCTTAGAGAATGTGGTTTTAAAGCAAAAGGATAAAAGAACCCCCATGGATATTCTAAATTGTGCTTTTTAAAGTTTAAATTTCTGTGACTAGTAACAAGAAAATAAGGGCAGCAGAGAGACACTGGGAATTAGACCAAAAATAAAATAAAATAAAATAAAACGGCGGAATTAAGTCATCCTGTATACTGTCATGATATGTTAATATCAGAAAGGTAGTTGGTAAATGTCTTTCATTAGGGTCCCAGACTTGTTTTTATTTCCACAGGAAACAAAACCTCTGAAAACTTCAAAACTAATAAGAAGTACAGCATTGAACAGAGGTGGTCTTCTGAAAACTTTGAACCAGCAACTGTTTTATCCTCTCAGCCAAAGCAGGAGAAAAAATGTTCATCAACTAACCACTGACAGGCCTATGAGCAGGACTTTGGTTTCCTGCAATACAGAGCCGTCCACAATGCAGAGTAACAACAGGCCTATGAGCAGGAGTTTAAGGTAGACTATGATGAATACTGCATCCCGCATGCACAAGTCAGGGCTGCAAGCCAAAGTTATACCAAGCTGATCCTGGAGATTATCACTTTAGGGAGTTAACACCAGAATACAAAGTGCTAAAAGATAAGATAGTCCAGGAGTAAAAAAGGTTCAGGAATTGACACACAAGTAACAAAAAAGAGAAGCATTGCTGTTAGGGTCTTATCTATGTATCAATTATCTTAGCTATGTAGTGTTTACTGTAGTGGGCTGCAGAAGGGCAGAGAGGGAAAATGATACATTCACACATTATATTTATAATAGAAAATAAATTCCTTAAGCATGTTGCAAAAATTACAGCATGGGTAGGAAGAATAGTTCTACCCAATGTGTAAGGAAGGGGCTTCAGTGACTAGACTTTTGAGAAGTAATGTTCAGTCAGGCTTTCTTTTGGTGAAGTTTTCTGACATGACATGACTCTAAATGAGGGGAGTCCAAATCGGCCGAGATAAAATCTGCTGAGTTAATATGAGCCTGAGGACCTGAGGTACTATGATCCTATGCATGGTGTTGACTCTGAGTGTGTCCTAGTGACTCAGGACACATCATATCCTGCTTCTGTTTCTATTTCTGGAGCAAGATCCTCAAGTATACTCAGTGACAGGTTGTACAGGACTCTGCCTATTCTGCCTTCAATCCCCTTTCTCTACCCCTTGTACCAGTGACTGAATCCTGAGAATATCCACCTCACTGTGGAATTCCACAAAAGGCGTTTGGCTCACTTAGCTGAAGGTAATGACCACAAGCTCTGGGAGGCCAGGCTTGGACATGAGGGTGTAGAAGGTCCACAGATATTGTGAGCATATCAGTGGTACGAAAAGTTAGCCCAACCATTCCCAGGTCAAATACCCAGTAGGCACATAAACCAGGGGAGCTCACTGCAGAGACCTGCTCACCTGGAGCGGCAGGGGAATATTATTGGGAAAAGGGCAGAGAAGCTGTTTCCCTTGAACTTTTGATCAGCATGGTAAAGGTTTTCCCTAAGTTCCTTGCAGTCCTCTGAGGATTCATGTTGTAGCTGATTGGGGGGGATTGGTGGGCTATGGGTTGATTCACTGTGCACATTAAAGGGGATAAGAATATGTTCATTAACTATATTCCAAAGGAGTGCAGGGTGGAAAGAGAACCACTATATATGGCATTGACTCCAGGGTCTCTAGTTTGTACTATTCCTCGTTTTAGTGAGTTTTTTTGCATTAAGTCTCTTGGCATGCCGTTCAATCCCTGGGACAAAGTTCCAGAGCTACTGATGTGCCTGAATTTTTGGAGGTTAGCTTGATTTTTTGTGATTATGTCATTCCCAGTCTAAGCAATTTATTTTGTTTGTACATGAATGTTCTATCTGCCTGTATACTTGCATGCCAGAACAGGGCATCAGTCCCATAGTAAATAGTTGTGGGACATCATGTGTTTTTCAGGAAGTCGAACTCAGGACCTCTGGAAAAGTAGACCATGCTCTTAACTGCTGTGCCATCGCTCCATCCCAACATCATTTAAAAAAAAAAAAGGAATGAATTCAATAAAACGGAGGCAAATATTGCTCAAAAAGCTGTTTAATACATTTCCTACTAAAAATGTATTCAAACAGTATTTACACAATTCACATGGTAGAATAGTTATAATGGTTTCATGCTCATAATCTTAACAGTTCAGAAGTCATATATACCAGTAGACTGAAAACATGTTAAATTACATGAGAATCTGTCTTAATACAACAATATTACATAATATTTGAACACTTCCTACCTGTATATATCACTTGCTAAATTCTTGCCATCTCTTATAGACATGGATGAGTAGACAGAATTTAAAACTTCTCAGAGAGACTGCATTTCAGAGCACACACTTGTAATTCCAGCACTTGGAAGATACAGGAGAAAAATCAGAGGTTCAGTATCATAGACCCATGATGGAGAACACATGAGCATGATCTGAAAGAATCTCCAGGAAATATGCTTGGAAATGTTGGACAACTTTTATCAGAAGAGGCAAGTGCTCACCAGAAATTCCTAATTAATTTGGAAAGTTAGGTGCGAAAATTGTAGAGCAAAAGTCCTCCTTCCCTATAATAAAACATTTACCTCATGTCAGTATCCTAAAGATGAACATGGAGAGTCAGAGGGAGTCTATGGACCTGTTTGCTCCTCTTCCCACTGTAGCCAGATTGAATAAACTTCCTTTCTATGCTTTTTATATGGTCTTCTGTCATTAATTGCCCTTTTGTGTTGGATAATCCTAGCTTTATTACAGCTGTCAGAAATAAGGCTTTGGCCATCAAACTTCTGATGGCAACAACACCATATAGATGTGTGTGCTCAAGTGTCCATTGGCTTTGTGGAGCAATGAAAGACACATCCCAGTTGTCAGTATCTAGGAAGATCCAGATGAAAAAGACACCACATTCATAGTCAGTACTGAAAACATGTCCCAGTCCCTGTAGATACAGGAAACAAAAACAGATGATGCAGGGATGGTGTCTACCTCAGGATGTAGGAAGATGGGGCATACAGCCTAAGTGACTTACAATGTACAGGAAACAGTTCCCAAGTTTAGGTGAGGACCAGATATCTCAAAAAAAGTTAGCAAAATAAAATGTAAACTTTACAAAGCAGAACTAGGGAAGGTTTTTCTCTGTCTTTCCTCACCTGCCTAAGGCACCTTGTGATTGGTTTAATAAAGACTTTAATGGCCTAGGCAAGAGAGGAAAGACAGAACATTAGCCAGAGTGAGGAACTCTGGGACACAATCTGAGGTGTGAGACTTTCTCCAGTCAGCCATGGAAAAAGTCAGATGTAAGAAAGTGAGGAGAGAAAAAAGAAAGAAAGAAAGAAACTGAGGAGGGATAATGAGCCACATGGTAGAAAAGGGACCAAAATATATGGGATAAATTAAGTTAAGAAGCAATTAGGAACAAGCCTACACCAATGCCTAAAACTTTCCTGTTAAAGAGATCTCCATGTCATTATTTGGCTGGCTGGGCAGCTGAGACAATCTGGCAGTACTAACTGTTCCTGCAGTAGTCCTGAGTTCATTCATAAAACCCAGAGATGTGAAACTCACAAGCCTTATCACTACAGCTCATTCCAGTTGATATAGTCTTCTGGCCTCTACACTCACCTTCAATCAGTTGTCATATACTACACACATACACACACAAACACACACACACACACATACACACACTGAGGATGTTAGGAGAGCAAGCTGGAGAAAGAAATTATAGCAAAATTCATAATGTTCCTTACGGGCTTGCTCAGCCTGCTTTCATATATAATTCAAGGCCATCTTCTAAGCGGATTCTCCATGCATGGCGAATTGCGATTTCTCACATTAACAATTAGCCAAGAAAATGCCTTACATACTATCCTAGAACCAACCTGATGGATGTATACTCTCAATGGAGGTTCCTCTTCCCAGGTAAAGTTTCTAACTTGTGCCAACTTGACAAAAGAAAAACAAAAGCAAGGTAATGGTTGGAATAAGAAATCTCCCATGTAGACTGAATTGTTTGAACACTTGGTTCCCAGGTGTTGGCTCTGCGTGGTGAAATTATCAACCTTCATGAGGTGCAGCCTAGCTAGAGGAATCCTGACTGTCCTGAGGTTTTTCATCACAGCTCACAGCTCTCCCATTCACAGTGAGGCCTGGATAAGTATCCTAGTGTAAGTGTCACCTGCCCTGTCCCACTCTAACACCCTAGATCACCTATTACTTGTCTCTGTACACAAACACTGTCTTCTGAGATGCTGCAAAGAGTGCTTTCTCTCCCTGTTCCAAACAACACCCATTCCTCAGTGTTGGTTTTCACTTTGTAGTTCTCTGAAGGTTCCTACATGGTAATGCTTTTGCTATGTAATATCCTTAACATATTCACATACATTTCATGAACATAGCATAGCCAATCCCTCTGTTGAAAGATCAGGAAGTGTCCAGCTGACTTAAGGCAGAAATGCAGATTTCTTGATGGACAATCTTGAATTCTCTACTCAAATGGAAGACTCTGTCACCATAGTGGATCCAGGAACGGTAGGAGGGCATTGAAGGGAGCAGGGTTCCTTGTTCGCTTTAGGCATGGAGGCTGAGTTAGGACTGGTCTTCAATGAAGTTTCACGTAACTGAATGTAGGCAGCACCTGTGTCAGTCTAGTAAAGTATCAAATGTAAAAAAAATCTCCATTTAAGTAGTGTGGTGACCAATGCTTTTAATCTCAGCACCCAAGGCACAGAGGCATGTGGATGTTTGTGAGTTCAAGTGAGATTCAAAAGGAACAAAATGACCTGAAGATGTTGATAAAAATAATCCCCCTATACCTGGAGAGATGGTTATACTGTATAGAGAATCAGAGTGGGAGTCTGAAGTCTAGGAGTTCACAACCTCCTGTGTATCCTCCTCCAGAGTTTCTAACCCTCTCTTCGGGCGTCCACTGACAACTGCACTCCCAACATTCATGCATACATAGACACAAAATCATATACATGAATAAAAAAATAAAAAGTGAGTTTAAAAATATTCTACTTGTATATTTCTGTGAAGCTGCATTTCCTAACTGTACATAAAACTAAAACCTTAAAAAGAAAAAGAAAAAAAAAGATTCCAAGGAAAATATGAGGATAAGGAAAGGCAGAAACAACAACATCTAAAGTTTCTACCATATCATTATATTTTGGAAAATAGTTGTTACTTTTTGTAAACATTATCATTAATATGTTCAATGAAGGAAATGTCTCAGAATTCTCAGTTCCTAGTATGGTGAACATGATTTGCTATAATCCACAAAAAATGAGTACCTTTGTGGACCAATCAATTTCTAAGACTGTAAATATCCTGACATCTCAATGTTTGAGAGAAACAAGAATGTGCCTGACACCTCTTCAAGAATACCTATAGTTCCATAACACTGAGCTGTCTCTACAAACATTAAAATTCTCTCTCTCTCTCTCTCTCTTTCTCTCTTTCTCTCTGTATGAGTGTGTCCCTTCTCTCTGTTTCTCTGTTTCTGTCAGTTTATAGGCCTGTCTATATAGCTCTCTGCTTTATTATCTGTCAATATTTTTCTTTTTCTCTTTATAATTTCTTTCGGTCTGTCTCTCTGATATTCTGGCTCCTCTTTGTCTCCGTCTGTGAGTCTTACTGTCTCTGTCTTTCTCTGCCTCTGTCTCTCTGTCTCTTTCTGTTGCTCTCTGTTTCTCTGACTCTGGGTGTCCCTGTCTTTGTCTGCGTGTCTGTCTCTGTATGTATGTCTGTATGTCTACCTATCAATCTATCATTTTATATTTCCCTATCAATGAGATCTAGGGCTGCAAAAGTCCAGCCTCAGAGGAAATCATTTAGAACCAGCAGACATGGACAGGGTCTGCACAGGTCCTTATTTATTTTATAACTCTGATCTTCAGCCTTCTCTAAGAATTCTTAAGTGGGAGTGATAGAGATCTGGTACAATCAACAATGGAAAAATTAACTACTGGGTAAGGAATCCCTAGAGCCTTGCATCCCCACCTCAAATTCAGCTCTGGGCCCTGGTATCTAGGGAGAACTGTCTGGAGATAAGTTGTTTACCCTGATCCCTGCACCTATCCTGTTGACAACATCCTTCTAAGTCCTAGAACAGAAGCTGATGTGGCTGACAGAATCAAGGAGGGAAAGGAAAGCAAAGGCCTATGTTTTCACTGAAGTGCCTAGATCTGGTTCCTCATTTGCACTTTCACTCAATGTCATGGTCCATTCCAGGCTAGCTCAGACCACTCAGACTGAGCCTTGGCTTCCTGATGATCAGAAATCACAGAGTTCTGGAGAAATTTAGGATGGAGTTGGTTGCTCTGTCAGTGGTCATGCACCCCAGGTCCCAGGGAGGCCAATCCAAGTGTCAGACCTGAGAATGATAATGTACTACTAACAGAACTCTAATGATCTCCAACTAAATATCTTTCCAGTGTCTCTCAAGGAAACCAGGCTGATCCCCCCCACACACAAACCCTTAATCCTGAGATCTGTAGCACAGCACTCTATGATATGGCCACCATTTAATATCTCTGAGATTAAGAACCCAGGTGTCCTTGCCTTATCCTTGTCTTGGGTCCTATGAAGATACAGCCTCCTTCTGACACATGTGTCCACACTGGCATCTATTATTCAGTCTGATCTTTCCTAGGAGACATAGTTTGGGTCTGTGGCCTGGGGAAGCTTCCATGGCTCTATAGCTGTTGCATGGCAGGCTCAGAAGTTGGAAGCAGTGGTCATACAGAATGAGAAAGACTTCCTCTACCTCAGTTGTTCCCTCACTGTTGAATCCACTGGCTGTGAGTTCAGATGTGACTCAGATTTCAGCTTTTTGCCAGAGGCTTGGTGCTATGTCCAAGTTTTAGAGGGTCTCTGGGACTTTCTGGAGGAAGGAAGGTCTCTAGAACTGGGATAGATAAGATGTCTTAATATACACATGAGAGAGATCTCCAACTAATCCACAAGTAACCTGCTTTTCCTTATCCAGACTCCATGTTTAGGAGGTCTGCTTCTCAGATTTACTCCTCTGTAACTGATTGATAATCTGCCAGGTGAATCAAATTGTTGCAGACCCAGAGATCTAGAAATGTAAAGTGGGTAGTAATCATAACCCTGGTATTGGGAGGATGGATTAGCTTTTAAAAGGGTTTACTGCTCTTGCAGTGGGGCTGAGTTCATTTCCAAACTCCATCAATGGGCCAATCACAAACTCCTGTTATTACAGCTCCATGGGATAAGATGCTCTCTTCTGAACTCTACAGGCATCTCCAATAGATTGGCATTTACCTCGCATGCACTCAAACATAAACAGAAGGAAACAGTAAAATTAACCATAAAAACCAGTGCCCACTCTCAAAAGCTAGTTTGGGCTAGTTGTCAAGATTGAGTATATACACAATGGTAGTTTGCATTTCTATTGCTGTGACAAAACACCATACCAAAACTAAGCTATGAAAGGCAGTGCATATTTCATCTGACAAGTCCCAGGTCGCATTTCATCAGTGAGGAAGTTAGCTTGGGATCTGAAGACAGAAACATGGAGGCAGGAGCACTTCATGGACAAGTCCTGATTAATAGTTTGATCACTCTGCTTTCCTATTTAATCCTGAAACACCAGCCCTTCAGGTATTTGGGCCCTCAGGTATCAATCATTAATCTAGAAAACACCTTACAGGCTTGCCCACAGTCAATCTGATGGAGGTATTTTCTCCATTGAGGTTCCTTTTACAGGTATCTTGGCTCAAACTGACAAAATTAAACCTCAACCAGGACATGGGTTGAATGTGAAGTGCCCTCTATAGGCTCAACGGTTCGCTCACTTGGTCTCAAGCTGACGGGACTCTGTGGGGAAGGTATGAAACTTCCTGATCTAGAGCCTAGCTGGCAGAATACTTCCTGTCCTGCAAATCCTCTCTTACAGCTCACAGCTCACCTTGACACTGAGACCATGTTAAGCATTCTGGTTCACAGTGAACTGATCTCTCATTCATACTCTGGGTATCTTTTCACTTATGGAATGCCTTCCTGCATGGATACTGTCCCTTGGGACTCTGAAAAGAAGGTCTTCTCACCTTGGTTCTCACAACTCCTATTACCCAAGGTTGTTTTGCAGATTGAGCCTCTCTATAGTCCTCTGATGGTTCCTACATGATCCCATTTCCTAATTTTATATAATAGCTCTCAACAAATGCCAGGTAGCTTTGGTAATCACTGAAGAGTCCAGTACTCCAATGATGGAACAGAGAGAGTCAGGTTGAATTTAAACAGAATGCAGATTACTGAGTGACACACACCAACCAGTCTGAGCACTGTCTCCTCTGTGCAGAGACTCTTTTCCTTCTCAACTCTGGACTCAAGCATATGGTTCTGGATCTAAGACATGGATCAAGTGGGTTCAAGGTATAGAGGTCCTCCTGTCGCTTTAGGAGAATAGGCTGAGTCAGGACTGGTCTCCCCTCACTGTATAACCTTCATTTGCATTAGCTGATTGGTGTCTCTAGGAATAGCCAATAGGAGGAAGAGACAAGGTGAGTTTGTTAATGAAAAAATTAACTTCTGGAAACCAGGAACTCCAGAAGCTTCCACCTCACTCTAACCAAGGTCTTGGACCTGGTATCTTGGGGAATAATGTCTGGGGACAGGTTGTTTTACCCTGATCCATGTGCTCTTGGTCTGAGTCAAAATTTCCTAATGAGTTCCAACTTAGGAGTCAATAAGTTATCAATTCTAGACCATTTTCTTCTCAAGATGTTTGTATATATTTAAATTTTCTGTATATCTCCAAGGTAAATTGACTTCTGTGGTTTATATCCATCTGTACTCACTCTGTCGGGAACTGAATTTTTAGACTCTTATTTCTTTAAAGATTATATGCAGTAAAATCCACCTGGGATCAAAATAGCTTTTGTGGATCCAAGAACACTTGTTCAAATTAGAGGGATCATGCAGGCTTTGTGAATTCTGACCCTTCTGATTTTTGTCAGGCAAGTGGTTACTCAAAGAGCTCTTTTTGGTTCTAACATCAGAGCTTGGATCCCAGGCATAGGGGCAAAATTGGGCCATAGCCCTAGTTGACCCTCTGTTAATGCTCCCATGCTAAGGGCCAGTCTGTGCATTCACTGCATCTGAGATTCATCACTTCTTTGCATGAAGGTCTTGCAGTTTAAGTAGTAAATGGATTTTAGTAAACTCTCTTTGTTATTAATATGACCTTGACAGCCCCTAGATAATCGAGGCAGAGTCTTACCGATTTATAAATCAGCTTTAGCACAATTACTGGGTGAATTATCCATAATCTATTTTTCTATGTGTTAAACTCTTAGTCTCCCAGCTGTTCTGCCCAAGTACTTGTTCTTTGAGTCTTGCCCAGATTATGTCTGCTCCATCAGCCTGTCCTCAGGCTCCACCTCTCCTGGCCACATGCTCATGACCTATCTGTCCTCAAGGCAAATTTCTCCACTTTCCATCTTCTTTCTTGTTCTCTCTCTCATTCTCTCTCTCTCTCTCTCTCTCTCTCTCTCATTCTCTTTCTCTTCCTGTTCTCTCCATGTGACCACAAACCCTGTTTTCAAAAACCTACCCACTTCTATTGTTCCAAGTAACTGCCTGTAGCCACTTTCTTTAACCAATGTCCTTTAAATTTGGAAGGAAGTTTATACAACTAAGACTGGTATACCTGGGAAATTACCATGTAATACCTACAAAGCAAAGGAAGCTGCCCAAGGACATATATCCAAATTAAAGTACCAAAAGAAGATCAGATTTAATAAAAGATGCCAAGTGAACAAAGATATGGTAAGAGGAGGCTGCATCTGCATAGAACCCAAGAAAAGGATAAGGGCAAGGATAGCTGGTTCCTCAATATTGCAGAAATTAAAATGTCTATAACATGTTTGGTTGATGATTTTAGAAGGCTCTTAATGAATGTGCAGAATATTGTGCTGTATTTCTGGGTCTTGAGGGTCAGACATCAGGATGCTGTCAAAGGGAGACACTAGAGAGATTTTTGAGTTGGAGATAATCAGATATCAGAGAAATTTAAGTACATTATGTTTGTCACCTTCCATCACTTCTATAATTAATCTCATAAGGAGATGTTTTTCCTTGGGCACTGACAGAGCAGACAACTCCTTCCTAAATTTCTTCAAATCTCTATAATCTCTAATCACCAGGAAACCAAATCTTAGTACATATGGCTTGAGCCTCCTACGAAAGACCATGACATAACAGTGAGAGAATGAAACCCCAGGATCATGAAACAGAGATGGACACTTCATTGAGAGATATAGGGCCTTTGCTTGTCTTTTCTACCTTGATTTTGTCAGCCAGATCAGCATCTGGCCTAGGACTCAGAAGGATCTTGTCAACAGACATTTAAAGAAATTAGAGTAAGCAACTTGTCCCCAGACACTGTTCCCAGGATACTAGGGCCCAGAGCTCAATTTGAGGGGGGAAGCAGAGCTCTAGAGATCTGTCTCCTAGTAGTTAATCTTTCCATAGCATGTCAGGACACTGTACCTCCCACTGGGAATTCATAGTGAAGCCAATCAGCCTCATCTTGTAGCTTAGATTTGTCCTGTGAAAGACAACCATTCTAGACTAAATAGGTACCATCATTTAGGAGGAGGATGCCATCACCCTTAGCCCTCCTCTTTCTGCTGGCAGCCACGCTGGCCTTGATTCAGTCTCTGACAAGTAAGTGCAGGTCTTCAAAAAAAAATAAAACCTCATTCTGAAGCTGCAAGGACAATGTACAGTACATTCACAAGCAAGAGAAGCCTAGCCTTGTCTCTAGCCTTGCCAGACTCATTTAGGCTGTCTCTGCCTGACTTTCTGCATCATCTAAGTCCAGAGTAATGTGTCCTGTCCACCACCCAGTCTAGTGGCCTTTCTCAATTCCCAGGAGAGGGGGGGGGGGTCTCAATATAAGGTGGCTTTATGCTTCTACCAACTCTACTTTTCTACGCAGGTGCCTCTGAGACTGAACTCCTGCAGCTGTGGTTCATATTCATTGATGCCCTATAGGTAAGAAATGTAGATTGTGGGAAACATTAAAACTTAAAGATAAATGTGGGATCCACCACACTAGACACATTGTGGTGCTTTACATTTGGTACTTTACAAAATTATCACATGTGGCACTTCTTCAAGGTTGGTTACCTTGTGGACTTGAGAAGATCTCTAAACCACGAGCAACCTGCCTTTCCTAATCCAAACTTCATTCTCACACAACTCCTCAGTAGGTGGGTGAGATTCTGCCAAATTGTTCCAGACCCTGGAATCCAGCAAAGAAAAGTAAGTACATATCACTACCCTTGGATTGGAAGGAAGGCTTAGCTCTTAAAAGAGCAGTAGACCTGAGTTTATTTCCAAGGATCATCAAAGGGCCACTCACAACCTCCTGTTATTCCAGCTCCATGGGTTTAGCTGCTTTCTTCAAGATTGCAAAGGCATCTCGAATCGATTGGAATGTACCACACACACAGAGAGACATATAAAGAAGTTAAAACTAAAATTAGTGACAAAACAAGTACCCTTCTCCAAAACATTTAGTTTTTAATTTATTTGTCTAATGCCTTATTTTAGAAAAGGACCTCAGTACATAACTTGGGTTGATCTTGAACTTGCCAACATCCTGTGGGCAAGTCAAGTTCCTTGGATTTGTCAGACATGTTATACTACCCAAGGCTGTCAGAAACCAGGCTTTACCTCTCACAACTTTGACAGAACAGCACAGAGATCAGCTGTGTGACTTGGCAGAAAAACTTCCTAATATTGTCACTAACAGATGATAACAGAAGACAATGACACCAGGCTCATACACAAAACTGAGAACAAGTATAATTCATGTTGAATCCATAATCTAAATTTCTCCTGATTTAACATCAGACTGAGACCAGTACAGACTGACTGTCCACAGGAGAGAACGTCATATATCTTGGACAAAGCTGAAAATGCCTGAGACTTTTTGATCACATAACCCAGAGGAACAGGTGTACTGGAAGATTGGGATTAGGAGACAGAAAAATTATTCAGGAGGAAAGGGACAATGTGAAATCCCAGGTAGGACAAGCAGCATGTGTAAACAGCCTAGGGCTCGATTCATTCTACACTGCAACCAATGCCATACAGGCAATAGATTGAGCACAGCAAACACAAATTTCCTAAGGTTCTTACCCTTTATTTTTCCCTCAAGTTTTACTCATTTTTACGACATCAATCAATCACACAATCTGCCAAGATGTTGCACAACCATATACAAATACTTAAAGACAGAAGCCTGAAAAAGTAAGTAGGTTAGTGAAAACTAAATTCCAATCAGGGATGGAGATTTCCCAGCCCTGCCTATGTTGGAGCATGAGAGATGGCTGGGGATGACACTAAGGGTCAGTATGGGACCTGTTGCTGCCCATGACCTGCTTACCCTCTGCTCAGAGGAGACAGACACATAGTCAAAATCAGATGTAGAAATAGAAGGCCATGGGAGGAGAAACTAGAAACTATTTAATGGCTCTGTACCAACTCCGTCTTAACCTGTAGGCAAAAAGAATAAGGAAGAAACAGATATGTATCTTCAAATGGTGACATAGACCACAGCTCACTCAAATGGCCCCAATCCCAGGAGTCCCCATCCCTCAGGATTCTGTCCTCTGTCCCTCTCACTGGTGCACACCAGGCCCTTTAGAGTATCACTTTTTAATGCTATAACAGAAGCTGGGTATCCTAGGAATTTCACCCCATTGTGGCAAGCAAAACAAAACTGAGTAGACTCTTGTCTATATTATTTCCCATGGATGAGTCACAACTCTTATTACTCACTAGACTGAACATAGCTGTGTCCTGTTTCTAATCAACAAGCAGGCTGCTTTTCCTAATCCAAACTCCATGTTTTGGGTGGGGGACTGCTTCGCAGTTTACTATTCAGTAGGTAGTTGATAATCTGTCAAGTGAATCAAATTGTTCTAGACCCTGGAATCCAGCAAAGAAAAGCAAGCAAAATTCACAACCCTGTGATTGGAAGGATTGCTTAGCTCTGAAAAGAGCAGTGGACCTGAGTTCATTTCCATACATCATCAAAGGGCCACTCACAACCTCTTGTTATTCAACCTCCATGGGAATAGATGCTCTCCTCCGGATTGCAAAGGCATCTCCAATTGATTGGCATGTACTACACACACACACACACACACACACACACACACACAGAGAGAGAGAGAGAGAGAGAGAGAGAGAGAGAGAGAGAGAGAGAGAGACAGGCAGACACACAGACACACACATACACACAAACATACACAGAAATAAAAACTAAAATTAGCCATAAAACAAGTGCCCTTCTCTAAAACAAGTTTCATGCAGTTGTGAAGTTGCTATTTGTAGCCAAATATTGTTTGTCCTAGTCTGCATTGCTCTTACTGTGACAAGAAAACATGACCAAAAATAATTGAGGAAGGAAGAGTTATGAAACTTCCTGATCTGGAGCCTAGCAGGAATAATCCTTTATGCAAATCTCTGAGAGCTCACATCTCACATGGAGGCCATGCTAAGATCCCTAATAAAAAGTCACCTGACCTGTTTGTCCGTCAACCATACTCTAGATGACCTTTCACCTTCCACTTGCATCCCTGGAATTAACACTGTCTCTTATGACTCTGCAAAGAGTTTCTTCTCTCCTTGTAACACACAACTCATAATACGCAAAGCTGGTTTGAAGTTTCAGACTGTTTGTAGATCTCTGATTGCTTCTTCATGGAACCATTTCCTATTCTTACATATTAGACCTCAGGAAATTTGATCCTAATACCTAATACCTCAGTTAGATTTGGTGATCAATCCAAAGCCCATTTCTCCAACTGGGGAATAGGAAAAGTACAGTTGAGTTAAAGCAAAAATGGAGTTTTCTGGGTAATGTACCTTAGCCAAACTGAGCCGTGACTACTCTTTGAGGCTCTTTCCCTCCTGAACTTGAGACTCATGGATGTGGGTCAGGATCTGGGACAGGGATGAGAAGGTTTGAAGGTGCATGGATTCTTCATTTTGCTTCAAGAGTACAAGATAAGTCAGGACTGGTCTTGCTTCACTTTATAACCTTCATGTGTGTTAGGTGATCGGTATCTCTAGGTATTACCAATATGAGGGACAGACATGGTGATTTGGGAAATGTAAAAATTAACTTTTGGAATCTAGGAACACCACAGCCTGCCTTCTCACTCTAAACTACATTTTGTGGCCAGTATCCTGAGAATAATATTTGAGGACAAGTTGCTTTTACCCTGATCCATTTTGTCCTGGCCTTAGTCACAAATTCCTTCTGAGTCCAACCTCAGAGACAAGTATATCAGCAATTAAAAACCACTTTATTCTAAATATATCTATATGTGGGTTAGAATGGTGGCCCATGTCTGGCCCACCACAGGGCTAGGGCAGCTCATGGAGGCGGACAGAAGAAGTTTGACTGCATGCACCCCATGCCACTGCCAGGCAGGCATCAGGCTATGAGAATCCTCAGGACCTGGCTCTGCAGGTGGGGAAGGGCAGTCTGAGGTCCCCGCAGAACTGCCAGAGTTGGGCTCATGGGTTCCCTGGCTGCATGGAGGCCAGGGACAGCAAGTTCTCACTCTTGTACACTACAGACGCTGCTGGATGCTGCAGAAGAACTGAGACCAAAGTGGGTGCCCATGGGCTGACTCTAGCCTGGGCCTGCAGGGAAAAGGGCTGGAAGAGAGCTACAGCTGGTTCCCACAAGGACGAGAGAGTCCTTGGCTTGCTCAGGTAGGTGGCTTGGCTTGGTGGAAACCCTGTCTGGAAGCACTGAGAGGCCTTTAGAGGAAGACCTGCTCCATTGTTCCCCACAGAGGGTCCGATAAGAGGCAGTCCAGGGTTTTAAAGCATTTGTTGCTATGGCGGAGAGCTGTGATAAGTGAAACAACTCTTTCTCAGGGCAAGCCTGAGGTTAAATACCTTTTTTCAGGGAGTAGAGTCTGGGAAGGAGAGCTTAATGGGCTAAGCCCTTTAGGCCTTTAGGTACCTCATTAAAATGGAGGTCTGTCTTGAGGCTACTTGATCTGTAGTCACCTCCTCTACCTGTGGAGGAGCTTGGGACATTGCCCTACATGACTCATGGCCACAGAATTATGGATAGCTGAGGCCTCATGTCAGGAGCCTGATGTCTAGGAGCTGGGCTAAAGGCCTACTGTTGCTTGCAGAGTTATCTTCTGTGGGGTTACCAGAGGTTTAAACCTAGCTCAACCAGAAAACAGGCTGCCTTTCATGGTCCCACATCTATAACAGTCTATATATTCTTAAAATTTCTGTGTATCTCTGAGGTAAATTTCCTTCTGTCCACTATATTCATAGATACTGACTATGTGGGGAAATGAAATTTGAGAACCTTATTTTATTGAAAATAATATATAACTTCAAACTGGGTCAAAATAAGTCTCAGGGTTCCACATACATTTTCTTATTAATAGGGACTTACATATTTTGTGAATTTTTTTATCCCTCTGATTTTCATTTTGCCAGTGGTTCCTCAAAGAACCACTCTTTTTGGTTCTAATATCATAGCTCAGATCAAAGGCACAAGGGGAGAGTCTGCCCATAGCCCTAGGCAATGCTCTGTTACATCTCTCATGTTCAGGACCAATCTGTCCATTCAGTGAATCTGAATTTCATCCTGTGAGGCACATTCTTGACTGAAGTGCCTGAGGTCTAAATGGCATCCCAGATGCCAGGCCTGGATACCTTTTGGAAATACCACATGGAGTGTCGATCTGGGGGCAGGGAGAGTTGAGCCCTGACCATGCACAAGGTTGGACCTTGGTCCTCTATGTGTGGGCCACAAGGAGAAGTTAGCATGGATACCTGAAGTAACATCTGGATAGAGAAGAGAGCAATGTAGACTTAGTGCTTTGTTTTCTTCCACCCAACTTTGTTTACATTAAACCTATAAGAAAAGGAAATATTAATTCAGATTTCTTTGAATTGACATTAACATGGGAGACCTATGTGTAACATATACTATTTAGTTTTTAAGTTATCTAAGGTCTTATTTTAGAAAAGGTCCTCAAAATTTAGCTCTGGGTGATGTTAAACCTGAAAACATCTTGTTGGCAACACTTCTTCTCTGGTAGTACTCCAGACATGTTATACTACACAAAGCTTTCAAAAACCATGCTTTACTTCTCAAAACTTTGGTAAAATAGCACAGAGATGTATTGTGGAACAATGACAGAAAATTTCTTAACAATGTCATTGACAATTGACAACAGAACACAATGACACCAGATTCATACTCAGAACTGAGAACAAGTATAATTCATGTTGAAACCATAATCTAAATATCTCCCGATTAACATCAGCCCGAGACCAGTACAGACTGACTGTGCACATGAGATAACATTACAGACACTGGACAAAACCCAAAATATGTGTGAAACCATCTGATCACATGACCCAGAGAAACAGGTGTAATGGAAAACTGGGATGAGGAGACTGCAAGATGACACAAGTGGAAAGAGATAAATTGAACTCCCTGGTGGAGACAGCAACAACTTTTCACAACCCAAGGCTCCTATGACTAACCCTGCAAACAGTGTCATACAAGGAATTGATTTAGCACAGCCAACACAAATGTCATAAGGTTGTGAGCTTTATTTTTTTTCCATTAAGTTTTACTCATATTTAGGACATCAATTAATTACACAATGTGCCAAGAAATTGCACAAACATAAACAAATAATTAAAGACAGAACCATGAAATGCTAGGTTAGTGAAAGCTAAATGCAATAAGGGATGGAGGTTTCCCAGCTCTACCTGTATTGGAGTATGAGAGATGACTGAGGGATGCATACTAGGGTGGGGATGGGACTTGTTGCTGCCCATGAACTGCTTATACTGTGCTCAGAGGAGACAGACTCATAGTCACAGTCAGACGTGGAAAGAGAAGGCACCATGGGAGGAGAAACCAGACAGAATGTGTAATGGCTGGGAATCACACTGAGACATCTGTTTTAACCTGTAGATAAAAAGAACAAGGAAGAAACCCAGATATGTATCTTTAAATGGTGAGTTAGTTCACAGCCCATCACTCACTCAAATGGTCCCAATCCCAACAGTCTCCATCCCTCAGGATTCTGTCCTCTGTCCCTCTCACTGGTGCACACCAGGCCCTTTGGGGTGTCACATTTTTATGTTGTAACAGAAGACTGGGCATCCTAGGAATTTCACTTCACTGTGGCAAGCAAAACAAAACTGTGTGGGTTCTTTTCTATATTAATGTTAAGTTTCCCATGGATGAGCCACAACTATTATTACTGACAAGACAAAAATAGACGTTTCTTGATTAACCTTTGAAAATATGCTCTTATATTAGATGTAAGAGAGGCATCAGGATGAAAATGGCCAAGAGGGTTCTCCTGGTCTTTACTTCAGATAAGTGCCCATAACCGTGACTGAAGATCCAGACAAACATGATGGAAACCTGTACATGAAATGTAACATCGGGATCCCTGTGTGTTTATTCTAAACAGGGAATGTCGCTCTGACTTCTGAAAGCTGAGAATAAGTTCTCTGCCATCTCTGTCATTGTAGCTATGGTTCTGTGCATTATTTTCTTTATGATTCACAATGGAGGTACTCTCAGCACATCTGCCCTGTATGAACTGCAGCTGTGTGGATGAAATCTGCTGTCATGTAGCTGAACACTCTCACAGCTTGGACTTGTTATTTCCATGGAGACACAAACTAAGACCCTAGACCTTTCTTACCTCTAGTCTTCCTCTTCCATATCAGAAAAATCATCATTGCTCCAATGAACAGAGCTCCAAGAATCACAGCAATAACAATAGCCATAAAGGGGATGGTGATCTCAGGAGTCTCTGGGAAGGAATAGAAGGGAAGCAGAGTGAAGACTCTGACCTGCAGTTCTCTATCTTCTCCCTGCTGTACCTGTCCCTGAGGACTCCCACTTTCTCAGAAGAGTGTCTATGCTCACTTCCAGTCCTTACCCCATCTCAGGGTGACGGGCTCAGGCAGCCCCTCATGATTCACATGACATATGTATCTATGCTCTTCTCCAGAATGAACCACAACAGCTGTCCACTTCTGGAAGGTTCCATCTCCTGAAGGCCTGGTCTCTGACACCTCGATGTGTGCAGTTTTGTTGCTCTCATTCCTTTCCCAGATTAGGGTGATTTCAGCAGGGTAAAAGTTCAAGGCCCAGCACCTCAGAGTGATTTTCTTGTCTGGTCTGACCTTACGGGTCACATGTAGTTTGGGGGTGACTGCAGGAAGCAATTGGAAATGTAAGACATTTGGCATTCTTCCTGGGGATCGATCAATACACATGTAACTTTGTGAGGATGGATAGCAGAGTTAACTTGAGGGAGAGGTGCCAACCCCACACAATGAGCTAAATTCAGGATATGGGTGGGGTAATCTGTTCCTTGGAATGTTTCAGAATCAACATGAGCCAGGACAGAGGAGGAAATGCTGTATCTCTCTGTAGGAGGATAGAATTCTGGGTCTGAAAGGGGGGAGATTAAAGATTCGAAGGCACAGGGGATAGACCTCAAAGTCATTGAACATGGACAGTGAATAGGCCTGAACAAGATCGTGGTTCACAAATTAAATGGAAGGAACTGCTGCTTAGGTTGCAGACTGAACTCTCCTAAGAGAATGTTTAGCACTAGGGAGAGTCCCTCTTTCATGTGGATTCAAGAAACCCACAAGCCCTTTCCCCTTTGATGAAAGATAGAGTTAGTATTTTAGCTTTGCCCTGCTGAGGAGAAACCCTCAGGGGACAGGAGCTCCTATCTAAGAACAGATGGGGCACTGTCTGTTCTTACCTGTTCTCAGTAAAATCTCCTTCCCATACTCCAGCTCTGTGAGAAGTGTTGCCACACATTTATACTCCATGTAATTCGTCACAGTTTTTGTAAAACCTGATGAATCCCACTCTTCCATGAGCATCTCAGCAAACTTGCCAACTGGGGTCCAAGTCCTCAGGTCCTCATTCAGCCTGATGTAATCTTGGTCATTGATGGCAAATTCAAAGACTCCGTGATGTAAATATCCTTGAGACAGGACATAGCAGCCATACCTCCTCTGGAGTGTGTGATACCCTGAAGAAGAATCCACTTTCAGCCACTCCAACAGGCCCTAACAATTGATAGGACCCTGCAGAGAAATGTTCTCCTCCATAGGCCCTTTCTAAGTGGACTGATTTAATTTTAGGTGGAAAGAAAATAAGAAGTGTCCCTAGGCTGTCTTCAGCCATGAGTCACATTTCCACTTGGACGTGGAAACCAGGAACAGGCCTATGGAGTGCTGGAAATTTGGAATTTCTGAATGGGTCTCACTCACCAGTTATACTGTAGTTGTAGATTTTGAGCATCAAATGTAGTAACAATGAGAAATCATGAAAATGAATCAGAACATTGTTTGTGCTTTCCTTCCAATACTCTGGGTTCTTTTGATCTGTCCATGGTGCACAGTGCTCTGTCCTCTGAATATCTCTTCTGCTGTTAAATGTCTCAAACTGTATGTCATCCACAAATCCAACACTGATGAACTGGGGATTGGGAAGCTCAGGCAAGGTGAAGAGAGTTTGGCAAAAGCCAAGAAAGTGGGTACCTAGGTACAGTGAGTCTTTAGATGTTAACCCCACTCTAGAACACCATGGTGCTCCACAACACAGCCCCCAAGGATAGGTAGGATTAAGAAACAAGGGGCAGTGGTAGGATGTAAAATGGTGAAGTGAATGTAGGTTCTACCTGGGCTAGGGTAAAGACATAATTTCCTGGTGCTCTACCCCTAGGGATGGAGTTCTTTGCTTGCTAAGGTGGGTCCTTTCCCTATGGACAACCCCACTCACCCTCTTGATGACTGGTCAGGGCCAGTAGAGTCTTCAGCAGCAGCAGGAGAGCCTCAGTAACAAAGGTCTTCATCCTGTTTGAAAATGGAGTCAGAGACTCAGACTCTGCTATTATCGGTTCATTTCATAATCTTGAAAGGAGGAGCCTGATTGGTTTCTCTTAACAATTCCCAAAGGTAGTGATAGAGGCTGTTGGGGTTTGGTGATGGAAAGATGAATGCCTGCAGGAGAACTCTCTAAGGCCCTCCCTTAGCAGCTCAGATACACCTCAGATGCACTGCCATGAGGGGATTTCAGTCATGGATTCTTAGAATTCTTATACATCAATGGCCCCAATTATATCTCAATGAATGGGGACCTGAGGACTTGGAATACAGGTGGCAGAGACCTGTTGCTCAGCTTTCAGAAGTCAGAGGGAAATTTCCTACTTAGAATAGAAATGAGGAGTCCAGTTATTCCTCATCATGTACAATTTTCCATAACATTTATCTGGATCTGAAGTCACAGTTCTGGACACTTATCTGAGATAAGTATCAGGTCATTTTTCTAGGTCCTCTGGATCCTGCTGCTTCCATGAGCTCTAATAAAAGGGTTTTTTTTTCCCCAAGAGTAAAACTAAAGGCAGCTATGCTCAGTTTTGCCAGTAATAACAGTGGTGGTTATTCACAGCACTACGTACAACAATACAGAAAGGGCGGTGGTGGCGCACGCCTTTTATGCCAGCACTTGGGAGGCAGAGTCAGGCAGATTTCCGAGTTCAAGGCCAGCCTGGTCTACAGAGTGAGTTCCAGGACAGCCAGGGCTATACAGAGAAACCCTGTCTCAAAGAAACCAAAAACCAAACCAAAAAAAAAAAAAAAATACAGAAAGGAGCGCATGGGGAATCTCAGCCAGCCTATATCACCTCATTTAGTTCTATCTGCGAGGGATTTGACTTGGTCTTACTTAGATTTCCAATGGGAGATAAAGTTCCTAGAATGTCCAGCTTTCTATTACAGCATTAAAAAGTAATGCCCTAAAGGGCCTGGTGTTCAGGAGGGAGACACACAGAGGAGAGAACCCTGTGGTATGGGAATTCTTGATATTAGGATAGTATGAGCATGTGATGGGCTGTTCAGTGTGTCACCTTTTAAGTACATTTATTCTGGTGCTTTTTATGTACAGGGTAAGACAGTTGCCTAAATGTGGTACTGAACAAACAATATCTGTTCTGGATTCTCCTCCACTGTGGCGTCAAGACCTGGTGACTTCTCTTACTACATCTGACTGCTACTACATGTATGTCTTCTCTGAGAAGTATGTAAGAAGTCATGGGCAGCAACAAACTCCATCCCCACCCTTACTGTGTGTGTTCCCCTTCATCTCTCAAGCTCCAACACAGGCAAGCCTGAGAAACCTCCATCCTGATTGAACTTTAACTTTCGCTGAGCTGCAACTTCATGCTTATCTTTAATTAAGCATTTGAATATAGTTGTGCAACACTTGCCATATTGTGTGATCAACTAATTTCCTGAAGGTGAGAAAAATTTATAGAGAAAATAAAAGCTTAGAACCTTATGAATTCTGTGGTTGTTGTGAAAAATACATTCTATATAGGTGTCTATACAGAATCATGCAAGGTCTGAGTTTGCACAGTTGTCTTCTGATGTATTCTTCAGTGTTCTCTAGAGGCTCAGAACTTAAGGAGTGTGTGTGTGTATGAGTGTTTGTATCTGTGTGTAATTACTTGTAATGACTTACAGTCTCCAGTACAACTAACCAAGAATCTAGTAGTTGCAGTCCTACGAGGCTAGCCATTTCAGCTGGTCTTCTGGAAAAGCTAAAATCCTGAAGAAATAAGTTCCAACAGATATGCTGGCAAGTAAGTGTAAGCAGGTGAAGAAAAGTAAGTCTTCTGTCTTCCATTGCCCTTATATAGACGTCCAGGAGAATGTATGGGTCAGATTAAATGTGTGTACCACCATGCCTGTATTTGAAACTTGCCTCAAACTCAGCGATGTTTGCCTCAGTCTCCTGGGATTAATGGCATGTACTACCTTGCCTGGGCCTAAGCTTTTCAATGCCATACTGCTTTAAGATCTGGATCAAAGATATTCCCTTCAATTCTAGATTGTATTTCATTCCAGATAATAGCCGATTTTACAACCATGAAGAGCCACCTGGCTTTCACATTGTCCCTTTCCACCTGTGGCATCTTGCTATCTCCTAATCCCTATGGATTTGATACACCTGTTGCTCTAGGTCATGGAATGAAAAGATCTCAGATATTTTTAGGGCCTTGTCCAGTGTCTGTGCTATTCGTTCTTCTCACCATCTATCTGTGCAGGATTGAGTCTGATGTTCTGTCCAGAGTAGTTGAGATTCTTGTTTCAACAGGAATTGTACATGTTCTCAGTTCTATGTATGTGATTCTTGTCATTGTCTTTCCTTTTCAAATGAATAAGGCACTAGTAAGGAGTGTGTCTGTCATTGTCCCACAACAGGTCTCTGTAGTATTCTATCAAAGTTGCTAGAGTCCAAGCCTGGTTTCTGACAGCCCTAGGTGTCTTAACATGTCTCCACTGCCAGCAAATAAGAGGCTTTATAAACTGGATGTTTGCTAGTACAAGATCAACCTGGGCTGTATATTGACTACCTGATCCAAAGTAAGTCATTAAAAGGTAAATGATCAAATTAAAAACCAAATAGAGCCGGGCGGTGGTGGCGCACACCTTTAATCCCAGCACTTGGGAGGTAGAGGCAGGTGGATTTCTGAGTTCGAGGCCAGCCTGGTCTACAGAGTGAGTTCCAGGACAGCCAAGGCTACACAGAGAAACCCTGTCTCGAAAAACCAAAAACAAAAAAAAAAAACAAAAAAACAAAAAAAAACCAAATAGAATATGGTGGACATAGCTCTACCATGCTAATGCCCATCCAAACAAATCTCAGGTATTTACATTTCATATAGAATAAGAGAGTTTGGGGTGAGTGTAAGGAAAGTCATGATTAATAAAAAACATTTGGCAATACCTGATGACAAAATGTTTAAATCTATAGAGAATTTCATTGTAGTCACTAGATCAACGCATCATCTTTCAGGGAACTGGAAACTCCTCAAAATTTAGTTAAGTTATCCTATGTTAATTCTGGTCTGCAGAATGGGACACAGCAGAGAGGAAATAACAAAGACTGCAGCTGAAATCAATAGCAGTATAAGAAAAACTAACATTTTTACATGTGTAGACTGTATATTCAGTGCCTGACACATAGAGATTCAGCTCCAGTGTTGTATACTCACCAGAAGAGACCACATTTGAGGGCCCTAAGCACACATTGGTATTTTTTTCTAGCTTTCCCTTCTGGATCCCAGAGACCTGGAAGAGTGTCATGTACATGAATACCTCTCCCAGTTTCCTTAAGGAGAACCTCCTAGTGGAGGTTCTCCTTGAAGAGACAAGGAAGTCATATTTCTGAAGCATGTGTGGCTGCTACCAGCCTAAGGTAAGGAACACCTTACCTTATTAATAAGCCTAAGGTAAGGATCCTCCTAGTGGAGGATCTTCCTGAAGAGACAAGGAAGTCATATTTCTGAAGCATGTGAAGGATCCTTCCTGCATGTGTGGCTGCTACCAGCCTAAGATAAGGAACACATTTCCCTGCAAACCCTAGAGTCCTTCAGCAAGAGGACAGAAAGCCTATGCTCTATCCAGAAGAGGACATGTGGGGTCAGCTGTCCATATTCCCTGATGTCAGTAGGGGTGTCCTTTTTTCACTTCACTATTTGAGGGTCCCTGATTTTCCTTTAGGTACCCATGCTAATGCAAGCTCTTGGCCCCCACATAGAGGACCAGGGTCCAAACTTGAGCCTGATCAGGGGCTTCCCTTTCACTGCCACAGATTCACACTCCATGTGCTATTTCCATAACAAGGTATCCAGACTGGGCTCTGGGGTCCACACAGTATTGAAGATGATCTGGTGGTGCTGTGTATTCAAATGCTAATTACTGTCACCCAAGATCTCCTAGCCCCCTGGGGAGGGAACTTTCAGGTATACCAGTCTCTATTGTGTAAACCTTGTTCCCAAATTTAAAGCTATTGTTTAATTCAAAGTGGCTACTGCCAATTATCTGAGAGAATAGTGATAGGCATGTTTTCACCTATAGGGCTGAGGGTCACATGGAGGGTCCATGATGAGAGAGAGAATGGAGGAAGAAGAGGGGCAGGAAGAAGAAGATAGATAGAGGAAAAGACAGATCTCGAGGTCATGACCAGGAGAAGTGAACCTTGAGGACAGGCTGATGAAGCAGAAATAACCCAAAGGCAAGTAGTAGAGTACATAGCTGGGAGCTAAGCAGTCCAACAGATAGAAAAATGGATAATGTGCTATGGATGATATAAAAATGCATAGGGCTCTGCCTCAATTGTTGAGGTGCTATCAAGGTCATATTAATAATGAATAGAGAATGAATTATCAAAATCCATTTGGAGCATGGACCTGAAGCCTTCAGCAAGTCACTCCCAGGAGGAATTTCATATTCGGGCACAGATTCGTCTTGAACATGGAAGCAGTAACACAATAGGCCTGACTCTATTCATGATCCTGCAATGCCAGCAATGACATTAGAAAAGAAAGAGAAGTCCTTGAGGAACCACTGACCTGATGAAAATCACAAGTTCCAGAATTATAAAACCTGCAAGTCGCCTCCAATAAGAACAGGTCTCCCTTGGATTCACAAGAGCTGTTTTGACCCTGGTTGGCAGTCATTTTATATTTTCTTCAAAGAAATAAGGCTCTTAAAATGCAAATGCCAACATAGTGACTATGAAGTGACTATATAGTCCACATAAACAAATTTACCTAGGAGATATGAAGAAATTATAAGTTATGTATAAATGTCTTGAGATTAAAATAATCTAGAATTATAGGCATTTTGGTCCCTGAGGTAAGACTTAAAAGGCAGTTGTGACTCAGGCCAGGAGGTCAGGATCAAGAATAGCAACTTGTCCCCAGACACTGTTTCCAGGGTTCCAGGCCCAAGAGCTGGGTTAGAGGGAGGAGGCAGGTTTTAGTTCCCAGGAGTTCATCCTTCCAGTACCCAAGTCACCATGCCTGTACCTTCTATTGGTAATTTCTAGAGACATTAGTCACCTAATGTAGATGAAGGTTATAAAGTGAAGGGAGAACAGTCCTCACTCAGCCTGTACTCCCAAGGAAAACTGAGGAACACTATAGGCTGAACCCTTCTCGTCTTGGCTCTACAACTATATCTGTGAGTCCAGAGTTCAGGAGGGAATGATCTCTGTACAGATGAGCCAGGGCTCAGACTGGCAGGGGTGCATCATGCAGGATACTGCATTTCTGCTGTGACTCAACTGGATTCTCTGAGTTCTCTCATTCGAGAGCTGGGATCTGCAGTATCACTAAATCTAACTGGAATTTGGTGAGAGCACTTACATAAAAATAGGAAATGGTATCATTTAGAAACTCTCAGAGAACTACAAACAGGCTCAATCTGTAAACCATCCTTGGGGAGAATGAGTTCGGTGGAACAAAGAGGAAAATTTTGGAGAGTCACAAGAAACAGTGCTCATGTGGGGGAGGCAAGCAATAGGTGAAAATTATCCTGATCGTGGGTAAGGGACAGGTCAGGTTACTGTTGACTACAGCATTTAGCATGGATTCAATGTGAGGGTGAGCTGTGAGCTCTGAGATAATATTTGCAGAATATGAATGATTTACCCGCTGGGCTAAAACTCAGAAACTTTCATAATTTCCCCTCAGAGGACCATCAGCTGTGGATGAACTGAGCAAACAATCGATCCTTTATGGGGTATTTCTCATTCAGACTATGTCCTGGCTGTTGTTTTGGTTTGTCAATGTGACACAAGCTACCTTTATACAGGAAAAGGAACCTCACTGGAGAAAATACCACCAGCAGATTGCCTATGAGCAAGTCTATAAGGCTATTTGTAGATTTTTATTGATTTGGGCGGTCCCAACTCACTGCTGAGCAGGTGATCCTGAATAATATAGAAAGCAGGATGATCAACTCAGTAAGAAGAAGCCTCCATGGAGTGTTCCTACTTCCAACTACCTGCCTTGACTTCTTCAGCTCTCTTCCTCATTAATGAAATGTGACCTGTAATTTGTAAGATATTTAAGCTCTTTCTTCCTCATGTTTGTTTAGGTCATGGTGTTTTTTCATGGCAATATAAAAACAAACTAGTACAAACCATCATTGTGCATGTATGGCAACTTCAGAACTATTTCAAACTTGTTTTAGAGACAGTGCTTTGGTTTTTATGCTTAACTTTAGGTTTTAGTTATGTGAATATTTGTATTCACGTGTATGTGTGAGTAGTTCATGTCAATCGATCGGAGATGCCTGTGGAATCCATAAGAGGGAATGTAATCCCATGTAGCTAGAAATAATAGGAGATTTTGAGTACTCTGTGTCAGGGGAAAGCCAGTCATTCAGGGGTGCTGAGATAGGCTTGCAAGCACAAAGGAGGGACAAGCACCATCCAGAGACAGAAGGACCAACTAACACCAGAGATAACCAGATGGCAAAAGGCAAATGTAGGAATGTTACTAACAGAAATCAAGGCAATATGGAATCATCCGAACCCAATTCTCCCACAACAGCAAGTCCTGGATACCCCAACACACCAGAAAAGCAACATTTGGATTTAAAATCATACCTCATGATGCTGATAGAAGGCCTCAAGGAGGACATAAATAACTCCCCTAAAGAAATACAGGAGAACACAAGTAAACAGGGAGAAGCCCTTAAAGAACTACAGGAAAATACAACAAAACAGGTAAAGGAATTGAACAAAACCATCCAGGATCTAAAAATGGAGGTAGAGACAATAAAGAAATCACAAAGGGAAACAACTCTGGACATAGAAAACCTAGGAAAGAAGTCAGGAGTCATGGATCCAAGCATCAACAACAGAATACAAGAGATAGAAGAGAGAATCTCAGATTCAGAAGATACCATAGAAAGCATTGACATAACAGTCAAAGAAAATGCAAAATACAAAAAGCTCCTGACCTAAAACATCCAGGAAATCCAGGACACAATGAGAAGACCAAACCTAAGGATTATAGGTATAGAAGAGAGTGAAGATTTCCAACTTAAAAGACCAGTAAATGTCTTCAACAAAATTATAGAAGAAAACTTCCCTAACCTAAAGAAAGAGATGCCCATGAACATACAAGAAGTCTACAGAACTCCAAATAGATTTGACCAGAAAAGAAATTCCTCCCGTCACATAATAATTAAAACACCAAATGTACTAAACAAAGAAAGAATATTAAAAACCGTAAGGGAAAAAAGTCAAGTCATATATAAAGGTAGACATATCAGAATTACACCAGACCTCTCACCAGAGACTATGAAAGTCAGAAGAACCTGGGCAGATGTCATACAGATACTAAGGGAACATAAATATCAACCCAGACTGCTATATCCAGCAAATCTCTCAATTACCATAGATGGAGAAACTAAGGTATTTCATGACAAAACCAAATTTGCACAGTATTTTTCACAAATTCAGCCCTTCAAAGGATTATGAATGGAAAACACCAACAAAAGGAGTTAAACTACACACTAGAAAAAGCAAGAAATTAATCTTCTTTCAACAAACCCAAAAGAAGATAAACACGCAAACATAAATATTACATCAAAAATAGCAGGAATCAACAATCGCTGTTCCTTAATACCTCTTAACATCAATGGACTCAATTCCCCAGTAAAAAGACATAGACTAACAGACTGGATATGTAAACAGGACCCAACATTTTGCTGCATACAGGAAACGCATCTCAGTGTCAAAGACAAACACTACCTCAGAGTAAAAGGCTGGAAAACAGTTTTTCAAGCAAATGGTCCCAGGAAACAAGCTGGAGTAGCCATTCTAATATCCAATGAAATAGACTTTCAACCAAAAGTCATCAAAAAAGACACGGAAGGACACTTTATACTCATCAAAGGTAAAATCTACCAAGAAGAACTCTCAATTCTGAACATTTATGCTCCAAATACAAGGACACCCTCATTCGTAAAAGAACCTTACTAAAGCTTTAAGCACACATTGCACTTCACACAATAATTGTGGGTGACTTCAACACCCCACTTTCCTCAATGGACAGATCAGGGAAACACAAACTTAACAGAGACACAGTGAAACTAACAGAACTTTTGGACCAAATAGAACTAACAGATATTTATAGAACATTTCATCCTAAATCAAAAGAATATACCTTCTTCTCAACACCTCATGGTACCTTCTCCAAAATTGACCATATAATTGGTCACAAAACAGACGTCAACAGATATAAGAAGATCAAACTAATCCCATGCCTCCTATCAGATCACTATGGAGTAAAGGTGGTCTAAAATAGCAACAAAAACAACAGAAACCCCACATACACATGGAAGCTGAATAATGTTCTACTCAATGATACCTTGGTCAAGGAAGAAATAAGAAAAGAAATAAAAGACTTTTTAGAATTTAATGAAAATGAAGGCACAACATACCCTAATTTATGGGACATAATGAAAGCAGTGCACAGAGGAAAACTCATAGCTCTGAGTGCCTCCAAAAAGAAGCTGGAGAGAGCATACACTAGCAGCTTAACAGCACACCTGAAAACTTTAGAACAGAAAGAAGCTAATACACCCAAGAGGAGTAGAAGGCACGAAATCATCAAACTCAGGACTGAAATCAACCAAGTAGAAACAAAAAGAACTAAACAAGGAATCAACAAAACCAGGAGCTGGTTCTTTGAGAAAATCAACAAGATAGATAAATCTTTAGACAGACTAACCAGAGGGCACAGAAACAGTATCCAAATTAACAAAATCAGAAATGAAAAGGGAGATATAACAACAGAAACTGAGGAAATTCAAAAAATCATCAGATTCTACCAAAAAAAAAAAAACCCTATACTTAACACAACTGGAAAATCTGGATGAAATGAACAATTTCCTAGACAGATATCAAATACCAAAGTTAAATCAGGACCAGATAGACCACCAAAATGGTTCCATAACCCCTAAAGAAATAGCAGTGGTCATTGACAGTCTCCCAACCAAAAAAAGCACAGGACCAGATGGTTTTAGGGCAGAATTCTATCAGACCTTCAAAGAAGACCTAACACCAATACTCTTCAAACTATTCCACAAAATAGAAACAGAAGGAACACTACCTAACTCGTTCTATAGAGCCACAATTTCGCTGATACCAAAACCACACAAAGATCCAACAAAGAAAGAGAATTTCAGACCAATTTCCCTTATGAATTTCGATGCAAAAATATTCAATAAAATTCCTACCAACCGAATCCAAGAACACATCAAAACGATCATTCACCATGATCAAGTAGGCTTCATCCCAGGGATGCAGGGATGGTTCATTATATGAAAATCCCTCAATATAATCCACTACATAAACAAACTCAAAGAAAAAAAAAACATGGTCATTTCATTAGATGCTGAAAAAGCATTTGACAAAATTCAGCATTCTTTCATGTTAAAAAGTCTTGGAAAGAACAGGAATTCAAGGGCCATACCTAAACATAGTAAAAGCTATATACAGCAAACCAGTAGCCAACATCAAACTAAATGGAGAGAAACTTGAAGTAATCCTACTAAAATCAGGGACTACCCCTGGTTGCCCTCTCTCTCCATACTTATTCAATATAGTACTTGAAGTTCTGGCTAGAGCAGAAATCTGGAGATTTCTGGCCATCACTAACCTCTTCTAATAGTAGTTGCATATTTTCACTCAGTTATTCCCTGAAGATTCTTTCAGACACTGTCCCTGTGGCTTCCCACATCCTGGGCTCTGATTTTTGAACTTCAGATTTTCTCAGTTTTCAAGTGCTGGCATTACTTAGTGTGTCCTGTTGCTCACTAGCGTTCTGCAAAGTTTTGAAACATGTCTACTCATCCATATGTATAAGAGATGGCACGAATTTAGCAAGCGACACATGCAGATAGAAAATATGCAATTACTGTGTGCATTTTTATACTGATTACAGTTGTACTGGGCCAGGAATTTATGTAACTTAGGATGGCCTTGATCTCATAGTATTTATCCACTTCTTCAGAAGTGCTGAATTAGAGGAATGAAATGACTATGTGCTGTTCCAATATGTGAATTACTAAATATGTTGTTAGAGATCATTTTTGGTTAAAGAGGTATGAAACAAATTTCTGAGCAGTAGTAGTCTCCATTTTTGGAATCCAGGCCCACTTAAAGATTCAAGGTGTTACAATATATCTTTTTTTAATTGTTATTGGATATTTTATTTATTTACATTTCAAATGTTATCCCCCTCCCTGGTTTCCAATCCAAAAATCCCCAACACCATTCCTCCTGCCCCCTGATTCTATGAGTGTGCTCCCAAACCCACTTACCCACTCCTGCCTCACTGCTCTCGCATTCCCCTACATTGGGGCATTGATCCTTCATAGGACTAAGGGCCTCCCGTCCCATTGCTGCCAGATAAGTCCATCCTCTGCTACATATGCATCTGGAGCAGTGAGTCCCTCCATGAGTATTCTTTAGTTGACGGTTTAATCCCTAGGAGCTCTGGGGGGAGTCTTGTTTGTTGATATTGTTGTATCTTGAATAAAGCAAATGTCTCAAAAGTTTGGATTTACAGAATGATAAATATCCACATATGCAAAATTACCTCGAGGTCCATTGATGTTCTAAGTTTGTAGAGATCCTGACATAAAAATGATTGGGAACTGCTGACTTATTCTCCTACAAACTAGACTCAGAAGGTTGTTTTCAAAATGTCCAGCACAAGAAATAGGGTAAATAACTCGTCCCCAGACACAACTTCCAGGGTACCACTCCCCAGAGGCGGGTTTGAGAAAGGAAACAGCACTGTATAGATACAGTTCCCAGGAGTTCATCTTCCCATTTCCCATCCTCATATCCCTGTCCCTCCCATAGAGAATTCTAGGAAAGGCAAGCAACCTTCCTAATTTCAGACTTATGACATGAAATGGGAAATGTATGGAGTCAATCTCTTACCATCACTCAAGCTCAGGACCATGATGCTCTATGTCCCCCAATTCCTATGGGAGAAGGCTCTGACCCAGAACCAGTCCAAAGCCTGTGAGTGTCACATCTGAAGGGAATTGGTTTGATAAGTTGGACCACCTAACAGTGCTTGCCTCCAGTGTCACCTTACCAAATTTTCCTGGCTTTTCCTGCCGGTCATTACTGTCCATTTTTCTTCTCCACCCCTACCCTGCTCAAAGCCAGTGAACCTGGCAGGAATCCCAGGTGGAGGACTGGGGTCTCACTGAATGTACTGCTTCCAGTTCATATTACTTAGTAATTTATATCCCAGAAGGACAGTTGTGCATATTCATTGTTCCAACTTCTTTAGGTCTTTCCATTGGTCTCAGTGACATGCCAGGAAGGCAGCAGAGGTATAAAGGACACGAGGAATCCCCTGTTCCTTATCCTAGGGAAGTTTCCATAACTGTGACCCAAGTAAGGGATGGAAACAAGATGATGCACTGAATATGAATATGACCAACTGTTCTCAGGAGCACTTTTCCTTTTACACTGTCCCCAGGTAAATATCACCTCCATCATCACCACAATGAATCTGCCTATGATTTTCTATGTATTTCACATATGCTCCAGGTAGAGCAAGCACTTATACATGATAATAATGTTGTACATAGGGACATAGCACATACACATAGCTTATGTTTGAAATCCCTCTTAGAGAAATCATGGACCTTGACCACTCTTTCCTGTATTGCCCTTCTTTATCATAAAGTGACCACAGCTTCCATACAAAGACCACCAAGAACCTGCCAGAAACATTTACCTTGATGGAGCTGGTGGACCGAGGGGCACAGAAGTTAGAATAAGGTTTTTTACCTCTGTCTCTCAGTACCGACTGGTGCAGTACTTTCAGGGGCTCCCATATTCTCAGACAATGGGCTGTGTGCTCTCAGACACTCTTTTCCTTTCTCAGGGTGAGGGGCTCAGTTAGCAGCTCATGATTCACATAACATGCATCTTGCTTCTCCCAGGAGGCCATAGCCACGGCTGTCCACTGATGGAAGTTTCCGTCCCCTGCAGCCCTGGTTAGCACCTGCTCCATGACATGAGTTTGGTTGTTCTCTTCCAGCTCAGGTTAAAACAGGAAGTAGAAGTTCAGGGGTGAGCACTTCAGACTGATTTTCCTCAGCATACAAGTTCATATATCACAAGTGTTTGAAAGGGGCTCTGAAGAGAAAATGGGTAATATTGAGGCACTTAGATTTTATCCTGGAAAGCCAACTGTGCTCCTGAGACCATGTCTAGAGAGAAAGGAAATGCTAGGCTGTAGGAATGGTACATGCTCCACACAGCAACCCAAAATAAATATCTGGATAAATTATACTGAGAAATAAACAGAATCAGCATGAACCAGCACAGATAAAGGGCCTCTATATCTAGCTCTAAATAATCCAGACTTCTGATTCTCTCTGCACAGGGCCTCAAGAGACGGAGCAACTGCAGAGTCAGACTTCTTTTTATTTATTTATTTATTTTTATTTTCTATATTCTTTATTTACATTCCAAATGATTTCCCCTTTCCCAGTTCCCTACTCCCCAAAAGTCCCATAAGCCCTCTTCCCTCCCACTGTTCCCCATTTGTCTAAGAATTTCATGAATTCATTGTTTTTAATTGCTGAGTAGTACTCCATTGTGTAAATATACACAGAAAATATCGCTGATAAAATTAAAGAAATATATAGAAAAACACGTTAAGATTGACTATTTCATGGAAAAATTATACAGATAAAATGGTAGGCATAAAAACATTCCTAAGTTGATTGAAAGTGGAATTATAAACATTTTCTGATAAAATTGAAAATCTACAAGGAAAATATTTCTGATAAAACTCAAGAAATATATAGAAAAACACGTTAAAACTGACTATTTCATGAAAAATTATACAGATAAGATGGTAGGCATAAAAATATTCCTAAGTTGATTGAAAGTAGAAGTAAAAAGATTTTCTGATAAAATTGAAGATTTACATGGAAAATATCTCTGATAAATTGAAGAAATTTATACAGATAAATTGGTAGGAATTAAAATATTCCTAAGTTGATTGAAAGTAGAATTATAAACATTGGGCAGAGTCAGACTTCTAATATCATTGTGTTTGGACAGTGAACAAGTCTGAGAGAGGCCACAGTTTCCATTGCAGATGGAAAGGAACTGCTACTTAATTAACAAATTAAACTGAGCTGAGAGAAGTGTGATATCTCTGGAGAGCTCCTCTCTCATGTTGAATCAGGATACCCATGAGTATGCTTTTCCTTTTATGCCATTCGTAATAACTGTTCAAGCTACTCACTTCTGAGCAGGAGTCTCAGGAGACAGGAGCTCCAATTTCAAAGCAAATGGGAGGATTTCCTTCCTTACCTTCACCTTGCGGGTAGAGCATAGAATCAGGCTGGCAGACATGGTGCTGGAGAAAGAGCAGAGAGCTCACATGGCCTGCAAGTTGCAAGCAGAAAGACAGTGTGTGCCACTAGCCTTAGTGTGGGCTTTTGAAACTCCCAAGCCTGACACACTTCACCCAACAATGCATATCTTCTAACCTTAAATAATTTGTCCCACAAATTGGGGACCAAACATTCCAATATATGACCCTATGCACTCCATTCTTATTCAAACTACCACAGATAATATCACTGGGCAGTTACTAGGCAGCTACACAGAATCTTCTAGACTGTGAACATTCCTATGCTATATACAGCAGTCACTGTAACCTACATAGCCCTGCTATGTCATTCATGCCTGTGAAATGGGGACATAAATTAAAATGTAAACTAAATCATGTCCCAGGATCTTATTCAGGTCTGGGGTCTCTACTATTTCCACTGTCTAGGGCCTAATCCCTTCAGTTGTTGGTTTGGAGACTTCTGAAGCAGTTCTTACAGTTTTCACTCTGTAACTAGAGTTCCACAAGCTCCCTCTCAACCAGTTCAGAGCCCTGTGTTGTCTTTTTCTCCTGCTCCTATTACTCAGACTCCTCCTTCATCCAACCAGGCACTTGGCTCTTTTATTTGAGTTCAGTAAGTTTAGGCCCCCAAACTGCCCATGATCTGACAAATTCTATGGCAACAAAACTAGGTTCTCAGTGGTTCTGGCTGGACACGATTATGTGTAAATACCTTGTGGAGTATGAACTGGAAGCAGTACAGACAATGAGAACTCAGCTCTCCTCCTGGGAATCCAGGAAGGTTCACTAGCTTGAAGCACAATAGAGCTCAGGGCTTGGAGAAGGGCTGGAGGAGAAAGCTGGCCAGTGTTGGCCAGCAGGAAAACCCAGAAGAGTTTGATAAGGTAACAATGGAGGCAAGGCAAGTTAGGTGGTCCACCTTCTCAAACCAATTCCCTTCAGATGTGACATTCGCAGGCTTGGTATGGTTCTGGGTCAGGGTCATCTCCCTTAAAATGTGGAAGAATGGAGCTTAGTGGACCTCAACTTGAGTAATGAGATCCACATGGGACAGTTCCCATTTCATTTCATAGGCCTGATATCAGGGAGGCCCCTTGTCTTTCCTAGAATTGTCTATAAGAGTGACATGGACAGGTGGGTAGGTAATAGAAAGATGAACTCCTGGATCTCCATCTGGGGACAAGTTGCTTACCCGAATCCTTGCATTGGGCATGTTGACATCTTTCTGCATCCACCCTGGGGGAAAATAAGTCTGTAGTTCTCAAACATTTTGATGTCAGGATCTCTACACATGTAGGAAGTGAATGGACCACAATATAATTTTGCATATATGGATGTTTACCAATCCATATTTACCCCGGAGTGAACCAAGTATCTTTAGACATTTGCCTTATTGAAGATATTATAACTGCTTCAATGAAAGAACGATATTTTAGGATAGACTAACCATTTTTTCAAAGCATAGTTATGGAGGAAAAGAAAGATCTTTTTTGGATGTTTACATTCTCTCAAGCATCTTTATTTTACCTACTAAATGATGGGTGGTTGTGTCTTAAAACGTTTTTTCTATTTGAATTTAAGAAAATGTAGCTTAATTCTAGAGGGTCTACCCAACCTCTACCTCCAGAGGTTGCACGTTTCCATTCTTTCTGCTGGTCCTCAGGGATTTCAGTCCTTTTCTCCCACCCACTACCTGATTATGTTCCCCCTCTGTGACCCGCCCATCTCCTGTCCCTCCCATGTTCCTCCCTCCCCACTTGTGGTTGTTTTCTTCTCCCTCCCATGTGAGACTGAGGCATCTTCTCTTGGGTCCTTCTGCTTGTTGACCTTTTTGAGTTCTGTGGACTGTATCTTGGGTATTCAGCACTTTTAGAGGACCCTCCAAAAGGTACCAGAGACATGGAATGTGAGAAACTCTCTGGACTTAAAGAGAGGGAACTTAGATGAAATGCCCTACATTAGGGAGAGGGAACTTTTAGAACCCACCTCCAGCAGAAACACAGAACATCAAGTGAGGGATGGAGCTGCCATCCCACAGTTAAAACTCTGACCCATAATTGTTCCTGTTTGAAAGAACTTCAGGGATGGAAATGGAGAGGATCCTGAAGAAAAGAAGGTCCAGCAACAGGAACAAAGTGGAATGAGCTCAAGGGGAGGCCCCAAGACCTGACACTATTACTGAGGGTATGGAGCACTCACAAAAAGGAGCCTATCATGACTGCCCAAATATGACTACACTTAATAAAGTCATTTTTCTGCTGTTTACTGTAATTGTCTCTTACTGTCTTGTTGTGTTGGCAGATTCTAGCTTATTACCTCTGTGAGAAAACAAGCTTTGACACCAAAGTTCTATTGACAATAAGACCGTGTATGTTCAAGGTCCATGACTTTGATGGGCAATTAAAGACACAGGCCTGTTGCTGTCAGAAACTAGGGACAACCTTAGGAGAAAGACAGCAGGCTTATACTCAGTACTAAAGATTGGTCTCATTCCTTGGAGGTATAGAATACAAAATCAGACAAGGCAGGGATACCCACTTCCTGAGGGTGAAGAACAAAAGGACATGCAGGGAAAGTCCACAAGAAAGTACAAGGGGAAAGACTCTGCAAATTCAGTAATAGCTGTCTGAAGTAAAGAATGGTCTATGGAGAACTCAAAATATATTAGCAAAGTAAACTAGGAAATTTTATAAACCAAAACAAAAATAATTTTCTCATTTCATGAATGGGAATTAGTGCATCTATAAACTACCCAGCCTATGAGAAGTAGTTACCAGAGGCCTGCTTAAGACAGAGAGCTGCAGAAGTTTGGAAAAATTTTAAGAGGAAGAATTGGAGTGGGGGTTGGGTGGGAATTAGGGGCCAGACAGATGGCCCAGTGATAAAGAGCACTGAGTGCTCTTCCAGGAGACCTGAGTTAAGTTCCCAGCACTTGCACATAGACAGATAACCATCTGACTACAGTCACAGGGAATCTGAAGACATTTCCTGATCTCCACAGAGACCAGGCTGTTGAGGTTTTGTCTTTTACTGTCCATTGTAATGATAACTTCTGGCTTCCAAGACTTGGAGCATTCATGTAGCTCCTGGAACTCTGTTCTAAAGTTAATTGTGATTGGTGAATAAAGATGCCAACAGCTAATAGTCAGCAGAAGAGACCAACGTGGGATTGAGGATTTGCTGGCCTATGGGAGAGAGGACCATGAGGCGAGAGGAGAGGAGGAAAGCCAGTGTAGAAGAAGAAAAACATGTAGGAGGGAATATGAGATCTCCCATAGGATAAGGGGCCAGGAGAACATGGCCCAGAGGCAGCCCAATTGGGTTAAGAGCAGCCCATATGGAACACAGTAAATAGTAAGTGATAACTTGGGGTTATTGATAGGAAAGAAGATTCTAATAGCACGGAGGGTCAGTAGCTGCCCAGCTATTGTGCTGTGTAAGGCATATTTAAAGCAATAAAAGGTGTGTGTTTTTCTTCCAAGAGCATAAATGGTCAAAGGTAGAAAAAATACCTATGCCAAAGTTTTCAATACTTAATGCTACACAAGGCACAATCAGGGTGTATGGATATAGGATCAGGACAAACAGCCATACACATGATAAAAGTGAAAATTTAGTTAAAGGGAGGGAAGTAGAAGAAAACAGGAGATACAAATGTTGAAAACAGCCACAGCAGGAGAGATTGTGGAAAATGCTTCCCCTCAGCCTCAGACAAAGCTATTTCTCAAAAACTCCTGCTGTGCTGGGTCATTGTTAGTTACCTATTGACACTCACCATTCCTGCTCAGCCTGTAGTGGGAGAGCAAGTCCAAATGTCTTATGTAAAGCCTGCAACAGAATATGAACAACAGATGCAGGAGGCCAGCCTCAGAGGAAAGGGAATGGAAAAAGCACAGCTGGTAGTAGTCTGAAGCCAAACCAAATGGGATTCTTCTCACCTCCTGGGACCTGAAAATGTTCACAGTGCTGGGTGGTGAAAAGGGCACAGAGCTCTGGACATGGATGATGCAGGAAGCCAGGAAGGGACAGATAGAATACAGAGCCTGGAGGATCTGGAAACCTAGGTCTAAGGCTAAGTTTCCTTGCATGTGGTGGTGCTACACAGAGCCCATGCAGTTTCACAAGGAGGTTCTTTTTCTGAAGACCTACATTCACTTGGCAGAGTCAAAGTGAAAGCCAGGAATGCTGCCATCAGCAAAAGAAGTGCCAGGGGTAACAAGGTCTTCCTCCTAAATGATGGTACAGATTTAGTACAGAGCAGTGCTTATTCACAATACAAATTTGAGCTTCTGTATGAGGCTGACAAGCTTCTCTAAGAATTCCTGTGGGTTATACAGAGACCTAGATGGTTATGGAAAGATTAACTACTAGGAGAGAAATCTCCAGAGCCCTGCTTCCCCACTGCAGATGCAGAGTATCCTGGCAGCAGTGTCTGGGGACACCAATGCCTATACCTGTCCTGTTGACATTCTTCTGTGTTCTGGACCAGATTCTGATCTGGCTGACAGAAATAATGAAGGGAAGGGAAGGGAAGGGAAAGGAAGGGAAGGGAAGGGAAGGGAAGGGAAGGGAAGGGAAGGGAAGGGAAGGGAAGGGAAGGGAAGGAAAGGGAAGGGAAGGGGGAAGGGGGAAAGGGGGAAGGGGAAAGGGGGGAAGGGGAAAGGGGGAAAGGGGGAAGGGGGAAAGAGGGAAGGGGGAAGGGGGAAGGGGGAAAGGGGGAAGGGGGAAGGGGGAAGGGGAAAGACCTGTGTCTCTCACTGAAGTTTCCAACTCTGGTTCCTGACCTGGAGCTTTATTTCTGCACATTAATATCATGGACGTTAAGTGGTATGCTGAAAACATCTGCACCAAGACTTGGCTTCTTGCAATCAGAAATCACAGACATTTGAAGGATCAAGAAATTTAGGATGGAATTAGCTACTCTGTCAATGACCTTGCCCACTATGTCCCTAAAGTGTCAAGAAAGAAGTGCCAAGAGATAATGTACTACTGACAGATCTCTAATGATCCCCAGCTCAAAAATCTCTAGAGTGTCTCCCTATGACAATAGGCTAAACTTCCACATACCCTCAAGACCCAGACATGCAGCAAAATCTCTGCACATTCACGGGGACCTTGTACAAATGTCAACCACCCATGTTATGACTATCATTTAATATCTCTGAGATTAAGAATGCAGGTGTACTTTCCTTTATCTTTTTCATGGGTCCTATGCAGAATCAGCATCCATATCACCACAAATTTCACATCAAATTTTGTAAGTACAAGAAGATTTTAAATTTAGAGTGAGGAATTCAAGTGTCTAAAATTCAATTGTTCCTTTGAGGGCTTAGATTTTATATTCTCTGTAGCTGACTAGAGAACATATTGTTGGGATACTTATTGATCCACATTGACTCTCAGAGGGAGAAAGAATACATTCCTTATACATGTTTAGAAGGAGTGCAGGGTAGGTACAAGACAAGATCCAGAGGATGTGAATGACAGTTGCTGCAGTGTCTCAATTGTGGACAAGTTCTTTATGAGTTTCTTTATTTCCAGGAATGATATTCAGTCCCTGTGGACAGGAGTCCAGAATTGCTGGTTTGCCTGAATGTTGAGAGGTTAGCATGAGCCACATTCCATATCATTCCCAGGTAAGCAATTCTAAATTATTGGCATTTATTCTTTTCAATGGAAATGGATTTAATAAAATGGAGAATAATTCTGCTTAAAGAGCAGTTTAATAACTTTCGTACTTAAAAAAAAAAGTCACTCTAAAAGTCTATTTATGGCCATTTGCACCTGGGAGCTGGGTGGCTCCACAGCCTTCTGTGCACAACCTGCCAGGAGAGAATGATCTCTGAGCAGAGTTTTCACTTGTGAGCACTGAGGTGAGATCTCCAACTTCTCTTTGGGGAACAGCTAGGGGCGCACAGGACAGACAATTAGTGAAGCAACTGGGATGGAGGTCTTCAGGCTGCCATTTGCACCAGGGAGCTGGGCAGCTCTACAACCTTCTGTGCACAGACCCTGCCAGAAGAGAGTTGGTCTCCCAGGAATATATACACAGGCTTACAGTGCCACAGGAGGGACAAGCTCCAGCCAGAGACAGCAAGACCAACTAACACCAGAAATAACCAGATGGTGAAAGGCAAGCACAAGAACCCTACCAACAGAAACCAAGGCCAATTGGCAACATCAGAACCCAGTTCTCCCACCACAGCAAGTCCTGGATTCCCCCAACAAACCGGAAAAACAAGAGTTGGATTTAAAATTGTATCTCATGATGCTGATAGAGGCTTCAAGAAGTACTTAAATAACTCCCTTAAAGAAATACGGGAGAACATGGGTCAACAGGTAAAATCCCTTAAAGAGAAAACACAAAAATCTCTTAAAGAATTACAGGAAAGCACCAACAATCAAGTGAAGGAACTGAACAAAACCATCCAGGATCTAAAAGTGAAAGTAGAAACAATAAAGAAAGCCGGCCAGTGGTGGCGCACGCCTTTAATCCCAGCACTTGGGAGGCAGAGGCAGGCAGATTTCTGAGTTCAAGACCAGCCTGGTCTACAGAGTGAGTTCCAGGACAGCCAGGGCTACACAGAGAAACCCTGTCTCAAAAAACCAAAAAAAAAAAAAAAAAACAAAAAACAAATCAAAAAGTGAGACATCTCTGGAGATAGAAAATCTTGGAAAGAATTCTGGAGACATAGATGCAAGCATCAACAACAGAATACAAGAAATAGAAGAAAGAATCTCAGGGGCTGAAGATACCATAGAAAACATTGACTCAACAGTCAAAGAAAATGCAAAATGCATAAAGCTTATAACACAAAACATTCAGGAAATCCAGGACACAATGAGAAGACCAAACCTAAGGATTATAGGTATAGAAGAGAGCAAAGATTTCCAACTTAAAGGGCCAGTAAATATCTTCAACAAAATTATAGAGGTTTCCCTAACCTAAAGAAAGAGATGCCCATGAACATAAGCCTACAGAACTTCAAACAGACTGGACCAGACCAGAAAGTTCTCCCAGCACATAATAATCAAAAAGCCAAATGTACTAAACAAAGAAAGAATATTAAAAGCAGGAAGGGAAAAAAGGCAAGTAACTTATAAATGCAGACCTATCAGAACCAGATTTCTCACCAGAGACAATAAAAGCTAGAAGATCCTGGGCAGATCTTATACAGACCCTAAGAGAACACAAATGCCAGCCCAAACTACTATACCCAGCAAAACTCTCAATCACCGTAGATAGACAAACCAAGATAATCCATGATAAAGCCACATTTATACACTATCTTCCCACAAATCTAGTCCTACAAAAGATAATAGAAATTCCAACACAAGGAGGGAAATTACACCCTAGAAAAAGCAAGAAAATAATCTTCCAGCAAACCCAAAAGAAGATAACTACACAAACATAGAAATAACATCAAAAATAACAGTAAGCTACAATCACTATTCCTTAATATGTCTTAACATCAATGGACTCAATTCCCCAATAAAAAGACATAGACTAACAGAAATATTTTTCATGTAGATCTTCAATTTTATCAGAAAATGTTTGTAATTCCTCTTTCAATTAATTTAGTAATGTTTTATTATGTCTTCCATTTTATCTGCATTATTTTTCATGATAATCTTCAATTTTAACATGTTTTTCTATATATTTCTTCTACTTTATCAGAAATGCTTTCCATGTAAATCTCTGATTTTCTCACAAAGTGTTTTTAATTCCACCTTCAATTAATTTAGAAAGGTTTTTTTATGTCTACCATTTTATCTGTATAATTTTCCATGAAATAGTCAATTATAATGTCTTTTTCTATATATTTCTTGAATTTTATCAGAAATATTTTCCATGTAAATCTTCAATTTTACCTGAAAATGTTTATAATTCCACTTTCAGTCAACTTGGAATTATTTTTATGCCTACCATTATTATATCTATATAAAATCTTCAATTTTTAAAAAAGGAAAAAATAAAAGTCTATATATACAATTCATATACTGGAACAGTTCATGGTCATTTTATGCCTCTTATCCTGGACATTAGAAGAAAAGACATAAATACCATGATATCAAGACCATCCAAAGCTACATGATATCCTGTCTCAATAGAACAGTAACCACAATGAAGATGTACACTGCAGTTTTACACGTTCCACCTGTATATGTCAATTGCTAAATTCCTACCATCTCTTTATAGATTTGGATAAGTAGACAAATTTTAAAACTTCTCAGAAGTCTTAATAGTCAGAATGCACACCTGTAATGCCTGCAGGTGAGTGGTAGGGGTGGAAAAATCAACAGTTCAAGTATCATAGACCCATGATGTGGGAGGACACACAGACACAGTCTGAAAGAATCTTCAGGGAATAAAAAGGGGAAAGGTGACTGCCATCCCAAGAGGTCGCTGAATTCCAGGAATCTCTAATTCATTAGACAAGAAAAATAAGAAAATTGAAGAACTCAAAAAAGAGGGGTGAGGGGATGGAGGAATCCTAATTCCCTACCTCAATCTCATGTCAGAATCCTACAGATGAACCTAGGGAACCAGTGGGAGTCTCTGGACCTTTTTGCTCCTTTTTCAAATAAGGCCACATTTAATAAATGTCCATTTTTGTTTTCCACTGTACATGGCTGTTTAATTGTCTTTTTATGTCAGTAGATCCAAGCTTAGTACCACTATAAATACCTAGATTTTACCCCAAAACTTCAGATGACAATTCGACCATGGAGATGTGTTTGGTCAAGGTCCAGAACTTTGTGGGACAGTTACAGACACAACCCTGTTTTTGTGAGAAAACAGGGAAACCTAAGCAGAAAGATACTAGACTCATACGCAGGACTGAAAACAGGTCTCATATCCTGTAGATCCAGAAAACAAAAACAGATGAAGCGCACATGCCAACTTCCTGAGGATAGAGTACTACCTGATACTCAGTGAAATTTTTCTAGAATATACAAGGGAAAAGAGTCTGCAAATTCAGTAGTAGCTTTGTGAAGTAAGGAGTGATCTATAAATATATTAACAAATACGAAATTTTACAAACCAGAACAATAACAACAAAAGGTCACAGTTTCAAAAGTGGAGATTTTTTTGTCTATAGTGTACCCAACCTGTGAGAATAAAGAGAGACCTGTTTAAGACAGAGAGCACCAGGATACTGACATAACTTTACAGGAGCAATTATTGGGAGAGACTGGCAGCTTGTCAGATGGCCCAGTTCTAAAGAGCACTGACTGCTCTTCCAGGAGACCTGGGTTCAATTCTTAGCTCCTGCACACCTACACACAGCCATACAACTCCAAAAACACAAGATTTGAAAACCTTTTCTGATATCCACAGCAACCAAGCAAAACATGGAACATAGACATACATGCAAAAATGTCTTACACATAATAACAATGAAAAATACATGAATTAAATGGTGAGAAGCAGAAGGGAGCATGAGTGACAAATGTTAAAAGCAGCCACATCCGGACAGATTATGGAAAATCTCTCCCCTCAGAATGAAACCAGATCAGTGGCTGAAAAATCCAATTTTCAAATACCCTGCTGAACTTGTGGATTGTTACATACCTAGTAAAACTCACCATCCCAGCTCAGTCTGTAGTAACAGATCATAGCCACGATCTCTACTGTTTTCTACAATCTGTATGTCTTACATATACCCCACCACTGAATATTAACCAGGGCTACAGGAGGCCAGCCTTAGAAGAAAGAGCATAGAAATAGCATAGCTGGTAGGAGTCTTAAGTCAACATGCAGTAGGACCCTTCCCTCCTCTGAGCACCTGGAAAAGGTCACTAAGGGTAGATGGTGAATGGGCAAACAACTCTGTACTTGGATAAGGCAGTAAGCCAGGCAGGGGCAGACAGAATGACAATCCTGCGGATCTCATAGGACTGGGCCAAGGACAAGCCTAAGTACCATCCTGTGGTGGTACTGCACAGAGTCCTTGCAGCTACAGAATGAAGTTCTTTCTTTTAAGTCCTTTACTCACTTTCCAGAGTCCGAATCAAGGCTAGCAAGTATTCCAGCAGCAAGAGAAGGTAAGGAAGTCTACCTCCTACATGATGGCACAGATTAAGTTCAGTAAGGTTCTTATTCTCTGTATAAGTTCAGAACTTATGGATGAAGCTGAATGTCTTCTCTAAGAATTCACAGTTGAAGGTACCAATTCTCGAAGGGTCATGGCAAGATTAAATATTAGGAGAGAAATCTCCAGAGGCCTGCTTCCCCACTCCAGACCAGGCTCTGGTCCCTGATATCCTAAGAACAGTATGTAGGAGAATATTCCTTACCCTGATGCCTGTACCTGTCTTGTCGACAACATCCTACTGAGTCCTAGACCAGATTCAAATTTGGCTGACAGTATCAATGAAGGAAAGGAAAGCAAAAGCCTATGTTTCTCAGTGGAGTGTCTTGCTCTAGCTCCCACTCTGGGTTTCATTCCCTCACTGTTGTGTCATGGTCTTTAATGGTGGGCTAAGGCCTCCTCACTAAGCCTTTGCTTCCTGGTGGTCATAGATCAAAGAGTTCTGAAGAAGGACCCAAAACTTTAGGATGAAGCTGTCTGTCCCTCAGTGAACATGAACACCATGACCAGAGAAGATCAAGGGTAGTAGTGGCAGGAGATGAGAAAGACAATGCACTACTGACAAATCTCTGATGATCTCCAACTCAAAAATCTTATCAGAGTCTCTGGCTCCCTATTATGCCAGGCTGACACTCTAGAGATCCTCAAACCCCAGACATGTAGCACAGTACTCGGTGCATTCATGGGGGACTTTCAAAAGTATCAACTACCCATATTATGGCCACTCTATTAGGGTTTTAGAGTTGTGAACAGACACCATGACCAAGGAAACTCTTATAAAGGACAACATTTTATTGGGACTGTCTTACAGGTTCAGAGGTTCAATACATTATCGTGGCAGCTGATTCCAAACCCTGTATGGTGGCCATGTTGGAGTAGTTGTGACCTAGTTGTTGGAGGAAGAATGTCACTGTTGAATGGGACATTCCTCCTAGCTACATAAGGGTGCCAATCTTTCCTGCTTGCTTTCAAATCCAGATGTAGAAGTCACAGCTCCTCCAGCACCATGACTACCTGAACACTCTCATGCCTCCTGCCATGATTATAATTGACTGAATCTCTGAACATATAAGCCAGGCCCAAGGAAAGGTTGTCATTTATGAGACAATTGTGAGACAATGACAGAAAAATTCCTAATAATGTCACTGATGATTGACAACAGAAGACAATGACACCAGATTCATCCACAAAACTGAGATCAAGTATAATTCATGTTGAAACAATAATCTAAATGTCTCCTGATTTAACATAGGGCTGAGGCCTGAACAAACTGACTGTTGAAATGAGAGAACATTGCATACACTGGACAAGGCCCTAAAAATGCCTGAGATCTTTTGATCACATGACAGAGAGGGACAGGTGTACTGGAAGATTGGGATTAGGAGATAGAAAGATGACACAGGTGGAAAGGGACATTGTGAAAGCCCAGCTGGAACTAGAAGCAACTGTGCACAGCCCAGGGGTCCCTTGACATCACACTGCAACCAAAACCATAAAAGTAAGGGATTTAGCACAGCAAACACAAATTTCATAAGTTCTGAGCCTTTATTTTTTCCCACCATGTTTTACTCATTTTTAGGACATCAATCAATCACACAATCTGCCAAGAAGCTGTACAACCATATAAAGTGCTTAAGGACAGAAGTATGAAATGGTAGGTATGTTAGTGAAAGCTGAATTCCAATCAGGGATGGAGGTTTCCCTGCCCATTCTGTGTTGGAGTAGGAAAGATGACTGGGGAATACACAAAGTAAGGGTGGGGATGGGACCTGTTGTTACCCATATTCTGCTTACACTGTGCTCAGAGAGGAAAAACATAGTCACAGATAGAGGTATGAAGAGAAGGCACCATGAGAGGAGAAACCAGACACAATATTTAATGACTTGATACTGGACTGAGACATCTGTCTTAACCTGTAGATAAAAAGAATAAGGAAGAAACACAAATGTGTCTGTATTTTTTTATTAGATATATTCTTCATTTACATTTCAAATGCTGTCCCCTTTCCTGGTTCCCCCCTTCCCCAAAAATCCCATAAGCCAGCTCCCCTTCCCCAATTAACCCTCCCCTGCTTCCCTGTCCTGGTATTCCTCTACACTACAGCATCAAGTCTTTCCAGGACCAAGGGCCTCTGCTCCCTTTGGTGTCTAACAAGACCATCCTCTGCTGCCTATGTGTCTAGAGCCATGTGTACTCTTTGGTTGATGGTTTTGTCCCTGGGAGCTCTGGGAGTCCTGGGTGACTCATTTTGTTGTTCCTCTTGTGGTGCTGCAAAATGGTGAGATAGTTAACAGCACATCACTCACTCAAAAGGTCTCAATCCCAAGAGTCCCCATCCCTCAGGGTTCTATCCTCTGACATTCTTCCTATTGCACCACAGGCTCCTTAGGGTGTTGACCTTAATGCTGTAACAGAAGGCTGGGCATCCCTGAAATTTCACCTCACACTGAAAAGTAGAAGAGCGTTAGATTGGCTCTTTTCTATATTGATATGTTTCCCATGGATGAACCACAATTATGATTGCCGACAAGACTGAACATAGCTGTTTCCTGTTTAACCCTTGGAAATATATGCGATTATTGGAGGGCAAAGAAGCAGCAGGATGATGATTGCCTCTAGAAATCTCCTTGTCTTTAGCTCAGATAAGTGTCCATAACTCTGACTGCAGATCATGATGGAAACCTGTACATGAAATGTGATATCTGGAACCCTGGATGTTTATTCTAAATAGAAAATTTCCCTCTAACATCTGAGAGCTGAGAATAAGTTCTCTGCCATCTCTGTCATTGTAGCTATGGTTCTGTTCATTATTTTCTTTATGATTCACAATGGAGTTACTCTCAGCACATCTGCCCTGTATGAATTGCAGCTGTGTGGATGAAATCTGCTGTCATGTGGCAGGGTACTCTCTCAGTTTGGGACTGTTATTTCCCTGGAGACATGAATTAAGACTCTGACGCTCTCTTTCCTCTAGTCCTCCACTTCTAAACCAGAAAAGTCATCACTGCTCCCATAAGTAGAGCTCCAAGAGTCACAGCAATAACAATAGGCATAAAGGAGATGGTCGGCTTGGGAGGCTCTGGGAAGGAAATGAAGGGAAGCAGAGTGAAGACTCTGACCTGCAGCTCTCTATCTTAACTCTGCTGTAGCTGTCCCTAAGGACCACCCCACTCTCTCAAAACAGTGTTTGTGCTCACTTCCAGTCCTTACCCCATCTCAGGGTGATGGGCTCAGGAAGCCCTTCATGATTCACATGACACTTGTATCTATGCTCTTCTCCAGAAGGTATCACAACAGATGTCCACTTCTGGAAGGTTCCATCCCCTGAAGGCCTGATCTCTGACACCTCCATGTCTGAAGTTTGGTTGCTCCCATCTGTCACCCAGGTTAGGGTGATTTCAGCAGGGTAGAAGTTGAAGGCCCAGCACCTCAATGTGATTTTCTTGTCCGGTCTGACCTTACAGGTCACGTGTATTTTAGGAGCATCTTCAGGAAATAATCAGAAATTTAAGGTATTTGTCATTCTTTCTGGGGATCAGTCAATGCACATGTAACTTTGTGTGAATAGAGTAGATTTAGCTTGAAGGAGAGGTACCAACCCCACACAGCAACCCAAACTCAGGATATGGATTGGGCTATCTATTCTTTGGAATGATTCAGAATCAAAATGAACCAGGGTAGAGGAGGAAATGAGGTATCTCCCTGTAGGGGTATTGAACTTTGGTTCTGACTGGGAGGAGATTAAAGACTCAAAGACACTGGGGTTAGACCTCAAAGTCATTGAACGTGGACAGTGAACAGACCTGAATGAGATCGTGGTTCACAAATCAAATGGAATGAACTGCTGCTTAGGTCACAGACTGAACTCTCCTAAGAGAATGCTTAGCATTGGGGAGAGTCTCTCTTTCATGTTGATTCAAGAGACTCACAAGCCCTCTTTCCCTTTGATGAAAGATAGAGTTAGTATTTCAACTTCTCCCTGCTGGGAAGAAATCCTCAGGGGACAGGAGCTACAGTCTTAGAAAAGATGGGGCAGTGTGCATTCTTACCTTTTCTAAGCAAAAACTTCTTCCCATACTCCAACTCTCTGAAGAATAATTGCACACATCTACTGACCAGATTAGTGTGCAAACGTTGTGTAAAATCTGATGAATCCCACGACTGTGTGAGCATCTTAGCAAACTTGACAACTGTGGTCCAAGTCCCCAGGTCCTCATTCAGCCTGATGTAAATCATGGTCATTGAAGGCTACTTCAAAGAATGCGTGACTGAAATCACCTTGAAGCAGGACATAGCAGCCATACCTCATCTGGATTGTGTGATGTCCTGAACAAGAACCCATTTTCAGCCACTCCTACAGGCCCCAACAGGGAACAGGGCCATGCAGAAAAATGGTCTCTTCTATATTGTAGAGAGCTATTGTAATGCCATATAGCCTCTAGGCAGAATTCAGCTGCCTGCATTTCACCTACTCAGAGCTGAGGAATTCAAGCCACACCTCCTCCCACCTGACAGAGATGTCAGAGCCCCTCTGGCACTTCAAAGGAGCTACAATTTCCTGCGAAAGGGGGTCAGTCGCCATCTCCTGCTGAGTAGCAGACCCTGTGATCTTCCTGAGATCTGTTATGGCAACATCTCTCAGTCTGCCGGAGACCTGCTGAGAAAACTCGCAGCTTTGGGAGGGAGGGTCATTGTCGCTCTTGTCCCCAAAGAAATATAGAAAGATTTTGTACAACCATGCACTAATGTCTCTGTGTGTTCTTTTCTCTCGACCCCCATAGTTTCACTCTTCAGCTCTCCCTCCATGTAGAACCCGCTCGTGAGCAATTCCCGGGAAGTTTCACTATATGCCCTTTCTAAGTGGACTTATTTGGTCTTAAAATGGACAGAAATTCAGAACAGTGTCCTGTGGCTCTCTTGAGCCATGGGTCAGATTTTCCAGGGGAAATACTTAGATATAGACATCAGAATCTACCCCATGGAGAGCTATAAATTTGGGATTTCTGACTGGGGCTCACTCACCAGTTACACTGTAGTTGTAGATTTGGAGCATTATTTCCAGTAACACTCTGAATTGCTGGAAATAGCTCAAGACATGGTCAGTGTTCTGCTTCCAATACGCTGGTTTCTTTTGCTCTATCCATGGTGCACAGTGCTCCATCTGCTGAACACCTTCTCTGTTGTCATTGACTGTATGTCATCCATAAAGGCAACATGGAAAAATTGGGGCTCAGGCAGTTCAGTCCAGGTGAAGAGAGCTTGGTTAAAGCTAAGAAAGTGTGTACCTAGGTATAGTGAATCTTTAGATGTTAACCCCACACTAGGTGCTCCACAACATAGTCCCCAGGGATAGCTGGGATTAGGGAACTAGGAGCAGTGGTAGGATGTAAAATGGAGAAGTGAATATAATTTCTGGCTGGGATACAGAGAAGACAGAGTTTCCTCCACCCCTACAGTTGAAGTCTTTTGTTTGCTAAAGTCCTTTCCCTATAGACAACCCCACTCACCCTCTGGATGTCTGCTCAGGGCCAGCAGAGCCTGCAGCAGCATGAGGAGAGCCTCAGTACCCAAGATCTTCATCCTGTTTGAAGAGTGGAGACAGAGACTCAGATCATTTCATAATCTTGAAAGGAGGAGTCTGATTGGTTCCTCTCTAAGAATTCCCAAAAGTAGTGATAGAGGCCGTTGGGGTTTGGTGATGGAAAGATGAATGCCTGCAGGAGAACTCTCTAGGGCCCTCCCTTTGCAGCTCAGATTCAGCTCAGATGCACTGCTATGAGGGGATTTCAGTCATGGATTCTTAGCTTTCTTAGGCATCAATGACTCCAATTATCTCAATGGAGACCTAAGGACTTTGACTACAGTTGGTAGCACAGCTGAGAGGCTTGGACAACTGTGGGAGGGGTTAGATTATGCACAAGATCTGAAGACTTACTTAGAAGTTGAATGTGGGAAGTTATTCCTCTCACAGCTGGGCTATGGGAAGGTAATTTTGTTTAGTAGAGGTGTGGACAGAAAATACCCCATTTGCACTAATACTGGAACTCTGTCCTCTGAGAAGATTAGTCCCAGAAGGCTAAGCCTTCATTCAGAAGTGTTCAGTCTGTCAAAGAGACAGCAGGTCCTTCCATTTGCTTTGTGAACCATGACCTCTCTCAAGCCTGTTCAATGTCTATGCACATTGACTCTGTAGTCTGACTCCATCGTTTCTTCATGTCCACTCAGTCAGTATGAGAAGTCCATATTTCTAGAGGGAGATCCAGCATCTCCTCTGTTCTGGTTCATAATGATTCTTGAACATTGCAGATTATCCCATCCATATCCTGAATTTAGGCCCCTTTGTGGTTTTGGCACCTTGCTGCAAGCCAAGTCTCCTGTCCATTCATAAAAAGGTAATCTGATCACTGATGGATCCTCAGTAAGACTGCAAGATGCCCTAAATTTTCAATTGTTTCTCTCAGACACAATATACATGTAAATCCTCAGGATAGAAATGACAGAAACATCACCCTGAGATGCTGGGTACTGAGGTCCTGAACTTCTATCAAACTGAAATCAACTCTAACCTGGCAGAGGTATGGGAGCAACCAGACCCAGGACATGGAGGTATGGAACCTTCCATATATAGACATCTTGGAGGTGCCCTGAGGAAATGCAGAAATACAGTTGTCATGTGAATCATGAGGGGCTGCCTGAGCCCATCACCCTGAGATAGAGAAAGGACTGGGTGTGGGCACAGATTCCATTCAGAGAGAGTGGGAGTTCTTTGGGAGGATTAGAGCAGGGTCATGACTGAGAACCAGAGGTCAGAGCCTTCACACTTCCTTTCCTTTCACTTTCCAGAGCTGCCTCTGTACACCTTCCCATTCATGGCTATAGTGACTGCTCTGATTCTCAGAGCCCCGCTTATGGGAACAGTGGTGACTTTTCTGTTAGGGAAGAGAAGGACTAAAAGTAACCAAAGGATGGAATTTTAGTTCATGTCTCCATGGGAATTTCAAACCTGGGCTGAGTACATGACCTGACACGTGACAGCAGATTTCCTCCACACAGTTTCTAATTTAGCCTAGGAATTATGTGCTGGCATTAACTCCATTGTGAAGCATAAAGAAAATAGTGCACAGATGCATAGCTGCAATGACAGACATGGCAGAGACCTGTGGCTCAGCTCTCAGAAGTCAGAGGGAAATTTCCTACTTGTAACCTAGGAGTCGAGTTAGCCCTCTTCATGCACAGTCTTCCAACACATTTATCTGGGTCTGCAGTTCACAGTTCTGGACACTTATCTGAGATAAGAATCAAGAGATTTTGCTAAGTCCTCTGAATCCAGCTACCTCCATGACCTCTAATAAAAGGGTTTATTTCCAAGAGTAAAACAAGAGACAGCTACATCCTGTCTTGCCAGTAGTAATAGTGGTGCCTATTTCCTGCACAATGTACAATAATATAGAAAGAAGCCCAGGGGAAATCTCAGCTAGCCTGTATCTCCTCATTTAGTTCTAGCTCCACTGACTTTTGACTTTTAGTAGAAGATTAAGTATTTTTCAAAGCAAATTATGGTGGAAAGAATAGATCTTTTTTCAGTGTTTACATTCTGTCAAGGACCTTTACCCTTTCCTTCAAGTAATGTGTGACTGTGTCTTTTAAAACAGATGCTGGAAAGAACCCAGATATCCCTCAATGGAGGAATGGATATAGAAAATGTGGTATATATACACAATGGAGTGCTATTCAGCCATTAAAAACAATGAATTCATGAAATTCTTAGACAAATGAATGGAACTGGAAAATATCATCCTGAGTGTGGTAACCAAATCACAAAAGAACACACATGGCATGCACTCACTGATAAGTGGATATTAGCCCAGAAAGCTTGGAATACCCAAGACACATTTCACATATAAAATCATGCCCAAGAAGGAGGAAGAACAAAGTATGGATCCTTGGGTTCTGTGTAGAAAGGGGGAAAATACCCCCAGAAGGAGATACAGAGACAAAATGTGGAGCAGAGTCTGAGGAAAAGACCATCCAGAGACTACCCCACACAGGGATCCATCCTATATACAGACACTATTGTGGATGCCCGCAAGTGCTGGCTGACAGGAGCGGGATATATAGATATCACCTGGGAGGCTCTCCTAGTGCATGAGAAATACAGAGGGGGACACTCTCAGTCAGCCATTGAACTGAGCACAGGGTCCCCAATGAGGGAGCTAGAGAAAGGACCCAAGGAGCTGAAGGGGTTTGCAGCGCCATAGGAAGAACAACAATATGAGTCACCCAGTACTCCCAGAGCTCCCAGGGACAAAACCATCAACCAAAGAGTACACATGGAGTTACCCATGGCTCCAGACACATAGGCAGCAGAGGATGGTCTTGTTAGACACCAAAGGGAGGAGAGGCCCTTGGTCCTAGAAAGACTTGATGCCTGCTGTAGTGTAGAGGAATACCAGGACAGGGAAGAGGGGGAGGGTTAATTGGGGAAGGGGAGATGGCTTATGGGATTTTCGGGGGTGGGGGGGACCAGGAAAGGGGACGTTTGAAATGTAAATAAAGAATATATCTAATAAAAAAAAGAAAAAATACATCTTTTTTCATAAGAAAATACATCTTAACAGAGACACATAGACTATATATATTTTACGTGTAGTATTGAGTGTGTGTGTTTTTGTGTATATATGTCTGTCTCTGTGTCTTTGTGTTTTTGCTCGTGTGTGTGTGTGTCTTTGTGTATGTGTGTGTGTGTGTGTGTCTGACTTTCTCTGATTCTGTCTCTCTGTCTTTCTCTGTCTCTTCATCTTTGTGTGTGTAAGTGTCTGTCTGTATCTCCATATCCCTCTGTCTCTGTATTTTGCCCATGTCACAGTGATTGTACATGTGTATATGGGTTCATAGAGTACTGGTGCCTGTAAAGGCCAAAAGCAGTCATCATAAATACTGGAAGTGGAACCATTGAAGGTTGTGAGTGGCATAATATCTTTGCTGAGTATCCAGTTCTGGTCCTTTGAAGGAACAGCAACTGCCTTTCATTATTGAGCGTTCTCAACAACCATGGGAAGAATATTTTTATCAGTATTCAATAACTTCAATTAAACATTTATTTTAATAAAATGAAAATATTTATATAATAATTAAATATTTTTATTATTAGTATGAGAGGAAGGTTTTTGGAGAGGGGGATCTAAGTATATAAACTTCCCCAGTATGGTTCTTGCTATGAAGATCATGCTGGTCTGGAACACAAAGATCCCTTTGTATCTGCCTTCTGCATGCTGAGCTCAAAGACAAAAGGTATGGACTGGAGAGATATCTCATCAGGTAAGAGGACTGGCCCTCTTCCAGGGACATTCCTGTTGCTTAAAATTTTTCTCAACCCTATTTTTAAGAATGGCTCTTAAATGCTTTAACTTCCCATCTAACCCACCACCAACCATTGGTAGTAGAAAAGTTACTATGATACTCAGGAAGTAGACGTGTTTAGAGATTGTTCTTTGGAGCAAAGGCCATCTGTGTTGTCAGGAAGTCAGCAGTTCCATTTCTATCAGCAGCAGCTCAATCCAATAGCATACACTTCATGAATATACCAGCAGTCCAGTTCCATTGTGTTCAGAGAGCAAACATGAATCAGCAGTGGTGGCAGGATATAGCAGAAACAGGCCTCACATCAATCTGCTTGATTCAGCAGGAAGGACCAGGACCAGTAGGAACACTAGAAGTTCTTCAGAATGCCTCTCTCAATGAATTGGAGATCAGCCAAGATGTGAGACCAAGAAGCATTGCAAAGCAAGCTCTACAAACAAGCCAAGCCCCTCACCCCCTTCACTGTCCATTGAGTCCAATTCATACTCCTTCCAAACGTCCTATGTCCCCCCCCCCGCCCCGTGTATTTATTCAGCATGTGAGTCTGTCTAGGCAATAGTCCATGTGAGTCTATATCAGCAGGTATCACTCTGCCGACGGACTCAAGTCTGTGAAAGCAGCAAGAAACCTGCACACCACCAGAAATTTTTTTGTGTGTGCTTTTCTCTCACAAATGGATCATCTCATCTAGGCAATGAACCAATACTTGCTTGTTATTAGGGAAGAATCCTTCATCATGTGTCCTTTCACGTTTACTTTAGCAAAACATACCTTCACCTGTGTCTGCTTAAGTGAAATGTTCCATCACCTGTCTGCCGCAGTAAAACACCATCCAACACACCTGAATTTTCAAAGAAATGAGAAGTTTCCAGTTCAGATTCCTAGTATCCCACATGACTACTCACAACTCTCTGTGACTCCCATTGCTTGGGAACCCATTCTCTTTTCTGAATGAGGGGGATGAAAATATATTCATCAAGTATATTCTAAAGGAGTGCAGGATGGGAAGAAAGAAAAGAACCAGAAACTGTGAGTGCCATGTGTTGCAGGGCATATATTTTATCCTGCTACTTGTTTTCACAACTTTCTTTGTAGTTTCCTGGAATGCCATAGTCCCTGGCAGAGAAGTCCAGAGCTGCTGATGCACCCAAATGTTCAGAGGTTAGCACGAGCGGCATTCCTTGTCATTTTCAAATAAGCAATTCGAAATTTTCCGTTAAATGGGAATGGATTCCGTAGCTAATACTGCTCAAAATGTGGCTTCATACCCTTTTTAACAAACAAACAAAAAAAATTCTCTGGCAGTATATTTACACGATTCACGTACTGGAAGAGCACATGGTCTGTTCATGCATCTAGCCTAGCAAGCACATCAGAAGAAGGGGAAGAACTACCATGAGATAAAGACCATCCTAAGCGTCATTTGCTCCTGTCTCATACAACAATAACAACAAAAAATTAACACAATAATTGTATACATCCTACCCGTATTTGTTACTTGCTAAATTCGTGTAGTCTCTTCTAGACGTGGATAAGTAGACAGCCTTTAAAAGTTCACAGAGAGAGTGTGAGTCACATCACAAACGTGTAATGCAGCACATGAAAGGTAGGGTTAGGAAAATTAGGAGTTCAAGCATCAGAGACCCATGATGTGGGAAGACACACGTGCAGAATCTAAAAGAATCTCCAGAGAATAAACTGAGGGAAGTCAGGTAACTGCTATGAGAAGAGTGAGTGATGTCCAGGAATCTTCAGTTTATTAGTAACTCAAAATTAAAATAAAGGGGGAAAGAACTGAAGAGGAGGTATGGAGACTCCTAATAACTATATTTAATGCATGCCAGAATCTGAAAGATGAAACTGGAGAGCCAGAAGGAGTCGCTGATTAGCTAGTTTTGTTTTATTCCAAATATGCGCACTTTTAGTCAAGTCCTTTTTTTTTCTGCTATTCACTCTTTTTTTTTCCCACAGATCCTAGCTATCAGAAACAAAGCTTTGACACTAAAACTTCTGATGACAGTAAATCCATGGGGATGTGTGTGGTCAAGGGTCCATGGCTTTGTGAGGCAATTAAAGACACATGCCTGCTGCTGTCTGAAACTAGAAACAACCTGAGGAGAAAGACAGCAGACTCATACTCAGTACTGAAGACAGGTTTCATTCCATGGAGGTACAAAAACCAAAAACAGACAAGGTAGGGATGCCCACTACCTGAGGATGGAGTAGAACATGACACACAGGAGTAGTCCACTAGAATGTACAAGGGATAAGACTCTGGAAGTTCAGTAATAGCTGTCTCAAGTGAGGAGTGGTCTATAAAGAACTCAAAAAATATTAGCAAGGTAAAGTAGGAAATTTTACAAACTAAAACAAAGAAAGAAATTTTTGCTTCATGAATGGAGATTAGTAGGTTATATAAAGTACCAACCCTGTGAGAAGTTGTTACCAGAGGCCTGTTTAAGACAAAGATCTTCAAAATGTTGGAAACATTTTAACAGGAAGAATTGGAGTAGGGGTGGGGATTTGGGGCTGACAGATGACCCAGTGATAAAGAGCACTGACTGCTCTTCCAGGAGACCTGGGTTCAATTCCTAGCACCTGCACATTGACACACAACCATCTAACTCCAGTTACAGGGGTCTGAACCTTTCCAGATCTCCAAAGACACCAGGATGTTGAGGTTTTGTTATATATTGTCTATTGTAACGGTAATTGATGGCTCCCAAGACATGGAGTCTGCTTGTAGCACCTGGAACCCTGCACACAAGTTAATTGTGATTGGTGACTAAAGATGCTGCTAGCCAATAGATGGGCAGAAGAGACATAGGTGGAGTGGAAGTTTTGTGGACTGTGGGAGCGAGGACCTTTAAGAGAGAAGAGAAGAGAGGGGCCGACATGGAGGAGTGAAAATGAGAGCAGCCATGGGCTAAAGGCCAGGAGAATGTGGCCCAGAGAGCTGCCCAATTGTGTTAAGAGCAGCCCAGATGGAACATAGTTAATACTAAGTTATAACTTCAGATTATCAAAAGTAGATGCTAACAGCAAAGATAGTAGGCAGCTGTCCAGTTACTGTGCTTCACAAGGCATATTTTAAAATATAAAAGGTGTGTGTCTTTCATCCCAAAACATAACTGGTCAATGGTGGAGAAAAAACCCAGGGTAACATTATTATTATTATTATTATTATTATCATCATCATCATCATCATCATTTATTTATTTATTTACTTATTTATTTATATATATATTTGCATTCCAAACATTGCTCCCCACCCTGGTCCTCCCGCCAACACTTCCTCATCGCATTCCTCCTCTTTTTGCTTCCTCCCCCACCAGACAACTCCATTACCTGGGGTCTCAGGTTTCTTGAGGATTACTCCAGGATTTTTAATACTTAATGCTACACCAGGTACAATCAGAGTGTATGGACAAATGTGGAGAAAAAGCAGCCATACACATAATAAAAGTGAAAATGTAATTAAAGTGAAAGAAGGGGAAGAGAAGAGCAGATATAAAAGCTGAAAACACCCAGTAAAAGCTGAGAGGTTATTAAAAAAAAATGCTTCTTATAAGGCTCATCACATCGGTGGCCAAAGCTATTTTTCAAATACTCCTGCTGAGCTGGTCCATTGTTATCTACCTAGTGACATTAACCATCCCAACTCAGCCTGTAATAGGAGAGTAAGCCTATCTCAAATGTTTCCTGAAATCACTTCTTATTCCTGTTGTCCAGTGGGTGACTAGGGAGAGACAGATGAGTTAAAGCAGAAACGCTGTTTTCTGGGTGACCCACCCCTGCCACTCAGAGTCCTGGCTCCTCTGTGCAGAGACTCTTTCCCTCCTGAACTCTGGACCCATGCATATGTTTCTGGATCTGAGACATGGATCAGAAGGGTCTATGGTACAGGGGTCCTCAGTTTACTTTAGAAATGTGGACTGAGTCAGGAATGATCACACCTATGACCTTCATCTGCATTAGGTAATTGGCATGTCTAAGAATTACCAATAAGAGGGACAAACAGGCTGAGTTGGGTAATGAAAAGATTAACTCCTGGGAACTAGGAACTCTAGAACCTATCTCCTCACTCTAACCCAGTTCTAAGGCCTGGCATTCTGGGAGCAGCGTCTTTGCTCAAGTTGCTTTGCCCTGATCCATGTCCTGTTAAACTGAGTCACAATTTCCTTCTGAGTCCTTCCTCAGGGATCAATATGTCAACAATTCTAGATCCTTTTACTCTTAAGATGTCTACACATACTTAGAAGTTCTGTGTATCCCAACGGCAAATTTTTATGTAGATTTTGTTCCATCTATACTGACCATGTTATGACCTGAATTTTGAGACCTTTATTTTATTGATGATAATATAAAATAACTACCACCTGTTTTCAAAATAGGTCTTGTGGATCCAAAGCTCTTGTTCCTCTTAGACGGAACCTGTAGGGTTTGGGAAATCAGAACCTTGTAATTTTCATCAGTCCAGTGGTTCCTCAAAGACCTCTCTTTGTTTCTAATATCAGAGTTGGAGTTGCAGGCATATAGGTGTAGTCCATCCACAACCCCAGGTGACCCTCTGTTACTGCTTCCATGTTCAGGAACAATCTATCCATTCACTGAATCTGAGATTCATCCTAGGAGTCACTTTCTTTCTTGAAGGGTCTGAGGTCTAAGTGACATTCCAGAAACCAGGCCTGTATACCTAGTTGTGGAAATGACACATGGACTGTGAATCTTGGGGGCAATTTGGAATGAGCCTATTATCATAATCAAGGTTGGACCCTGGTCCACTATTTGTGGGCCAGGAACTAAAGTTAGAATGGATACCTAAGAGTAGAGGCAGGCTATGTAGATATGTAGCCTGTGCCATCAAGTAGAGAAAGGAGGGCTAGAACACCTGTACTGATATCAGTGTATACAGGAATGATGACCCCTCATATCCTTTCTTGGATAGAGAATCACTGTTGTATCCTCATGTTGAAGGACTCTGGGGTTTGCAGGGAAATTTGTTCCTTACCTGAGGCAGGTCTCACAAACACACATGCAGGAAGAACCCATCACATGCTTCAGAAATGTATCTTTTTTTTTTTTAGCTCTGTTCATGCACATGGATTCCTGGGCATCTCTTCTAAGTAGATAATTTCCCTCTGAACTGAGAGCTGAGAATCAGGTCTCTGCTACCTCTGTCACTGCAGTGATGATTCTGTTCATTATCTTCTTTATGCTTCATAATAAGATGAATGTTAGCCCATGAGCCCCAGGTTGAATTAGTAACTGTGTCAGTGAAAGTTTTTGTCTCATGTGGCAGGGCACAGACACAGTGTGGGCTTGTTGTTCCAATGGAGACATGAACTCAGACCCTGCCGCTTTCTTACCTTTAGTCTTCTTCCTTATCAGAACTGTCACCACTGCTCCTGTAAGCAGAGCTCTAAAAACCAGAGCAATAACAATAGCCATGGTGGGCTGAGGAGGCTCTGGGAATGGAAAGAAATAGAAACAATTGTGAGGCCTCTCACCTCCAGATCTGAGTCTTGATCCTTAGCCAGTTCTGACAAAGGACTCCTACTCTCTGAATAGTCTCTTTACTCACAACCAGCCCTTACCCCATCTCGGGGTGTCATGATTCACATGACATCTGTATCTCTACTTTTCTTCAGTAGGAACCACCACATCTACCCACTTCTGGAAGGCTGCATGCCCTGCAGGCCTGACCTCCACCACCTTCCTGTCTTGTGTCTCATTGCTTCCAAGCTTCTGCCTGGTCAGGGTGATTTCAGCAGGGTAGAAGTTCAGGGACTATCAACTCAGGATGTATTTGGGGCAGATCTAAGGTAAACTTTTGAAAATTTAAGCCATTTTGCATTCTTCATGGCAATCCAACAAAGCTCATGAAACCATATGGTAAATGCAGCTGGCTTGAAGGGAAGGGGACAACCCAACACAGCAGCCTAAACTGAGAACATGGATGGGGTAATGTATTCCTTGGAAAGTTTCAGAATCAGCATGAGCTAACACACAGCGGGAGATGCTGGATCTCCCTCTAGGAATGTGGACTTTGGGTTCTAAGTGGGTGGAGATGAAAAACTCAGAAACACTGGTCAGACCATTAAGTCATAGAGATGGAGAGCGAACAGGCCTTAGAGAGGTTCTCAATGCAAGTGAAAGGAACTGTTGCTTAATTTACAGACTGAACTGTCCAAAGAGAAGGCTTAGGCATCTGGAGAGTCCCTCTCTCTAATTGAATCCAGAAACAGACAAGCCCTCTTCTCCCTTTGATGTAGGAGTGAGTTAGTGTTCCAGCGGCTCCCTGTTGAGGAGGAATCCCTAAGATACAGGAGCTCCAGTCTCAGAGCAGGTGGGGTGGTTTCTGTCCTTACCTGTTCTCTGCAAATTCTCCTTCCCATAGTACAGCACTTCAAGGAGAGACTCCACTCATTTAACCTCCAGACAATGCTGAGGTCCTGCCTCAGCACGAGGAAGGTCCTGAGAAAGGCAGGAATGGGAACTGCACTGGTTCAATAATGACTCAGAGTCAATAGGAGATGCGAGCTACTTGTTCATGTCCTCTCTTTGTTCCCTGACAATTCTCAGTCTTCACAAGTTGTGCAAAACCTGATTACTCCGGCTCTTACCTGAGCATCTCAGAAATTTTGCCAACTGCTGTCTAGCTGTGCAGGTCCTTATTCAGTGCAATGTATTGGTCACTGATGATTAATCCTAGGAATCAGTGATGGAAGTACTCTCCAGGAAGCACATCACAGCCATACTCCTCTGGATTGTGTAATATCCTGGAAAAGCCCTCACGCTCAGCAACTCCAACAGGCCAGGTCCCATAGTGCAGCCATCCTGCCCCAGCCTTTCTTAGTGGACAGATTTGGATTTTAACTGCACAGAAACCCAGGTCAGTGTCTTGAGCTGTGCGCCGCCTAGTTACCATTGGTCACATTTTCTGGGGGTAACACATTCCAGATATCCTTGGGAAACCCCATGGGGAGCTTGAAATTTGGGATTTCTGATTTGGGAGTAGATGTGGGAAGCTTTTTTCATTGTTTCTTTCAAGAACTGGTTTCTCTCAAAATGCCCAGTGTTACCTCGTCCCGAACCTCTGGGTCTGCTAATCCATTCATGGAGCCCAGTGCTCCACACCTTGACTCTTTGATCTGCTGTTGAGTCCTAGGATCTGTATATCATCCACATAATGGGCAGAGATGAACTGGAGCTCTAGGAGTCCAAGCTGTGCTAGGAGGGTTTGTAAAGAGCTCAAAGATTGTGAACCTAGATACAGAGGACATTTAGGTGTCAACTTCCCCTAGGACCCAATGCCAGTCCACAGCTCTGTTCCTGAAGAAGGGAGGAATCAGGGGGAAAGATGCAAAATGGAGAAGAGAACAGAAGTTCTGGATGGGCTAGGGAAGACGTAAGCTTTCCAGGTGCTACGCGCATACAGGTAGAGTCCCTTGGCTTCCCCAGGTTAGATCCCTTTCTTTCAGATCCCCACACTCACCCTTTGGATACTTGGTGAAGGCCAGGGTGACCATGAGCAGCAGGACAGCCTGGGGTACAAGGGCTTCATCCTGCAGATGAGTGCAGACTGAGTCTGCTAGTATGTGTTCACTTTATAATCTTGACATAGAGGAGGCTGATTGACTTTCCTAGGAATTCCCAATGGTATAATAATGGGTGGTTAGTTTGGTTCATAGAAAGATGAGCTCCTGGAAGAGGAGTGTAGGGCCATGCCGCCCACCCCAGCTCAGATCATAGTTCTGGGGCCTAGGCTCCTAGGATCAGTGAGTGATAAGTTGTTTACTCTGATGCTTGTCCTCCTGACCATGTTGAAAATGTCCTTCTGAGGCAATCTGAAAGGCCATTGAGTCAGGAAGTTTCAACAATTGAGATGTCAGTAAACAGAATCAGAAAGAGATAGGCCTTCCAAGGTATTCATGATTATGGGATTTGTGTGAATCCATTTTAACCATAATGAAACTGAAATTTTGAGATACTAACCTCATTGAACATTGAACATTGAACATATCAATAAAGTGCATATGAACAGAATTTTTACAAATAGTCACAACTGTTTTCCTAAATACAACGACAAGGTAAAAATAATGTCTGCTGATTTTGTCCTTATATTTCCCATTAGAATGTCTTTGAATTTTTTTAGCATTTTTTATTCACTTTACATCCCAATCACTGCCCTCCTCTGTCTTGTCCCCAGTCACACAATCCTTCCACTATCCCCCTCCCCTTCTCCTCTCACATAGTGGAGGCCTCTCCTCAGTTTACACCCACCCTGGCAAATCAAGTTTCTGCAGGACTAGGAGGATCCTCTCCCTCTGAGGCCAGACAAGGCAGCCCAGTTAGACGAACATATTCCACAGACAGACATCAGCTTTAGAGATAGATCCTGCTCCAGTTGTTGGAGGACCCATATGAAGATCGAGTTCTGCTATATATATGCAGGGGCCTAGGTCCAGCCCATTTTACTTTTTCGTTAGTGATTCAGTCTTTCAGATCCCCTAAGTTTCTCTGATGTCTGACTCTGTGGTCTTCCTGTGGAGTCTCTATCTCCTTCAGAGACCTCAGTTCTTCTCCCAAATCTTCCATAAGAGTTTCCAAACTCCATCCAATGTTTGCCTGTGGGTCTCTGCATCTGTTTCAGTTTGGATGCTCTCAGAGGACACTTACACTAGGCTCCTGACTGGAAGCATCACAGAGAATTATTAGTAGAGTTCAGCAATTGGTGCTTACTCACAGGATGGGTCTCAAGTTAGGGCAGTTATTGGGTGGACATTCCCTCAGTCTCTGCTCTAGCCCCTCTCCCTGAATTTCTTGTAGACAGAATAAATTTGAGGTGGAAAATATTGTGGGTGGGTTAGTGTCCTTATTGCTAAAATGGGGTTCTGGCCTAGCAGCAGGAGGTGGCCTCTTCATGTTTCACATCCCCACTGCTATGAGTCTCACCTAAGGTCACCCCCCCCCTCATTGATTCCTGGTAGCATCCCCCATCCAAGGTCTCTGGAATATCCTTGAGATTCCCCACCACCACCATTCTCACCATGCTGCACATTTCCATTCATTCTCCTGGCCCTCTGAACTTCTCTCCCATTTCTTCCCACACCTGATCCTGAAGCCCCTCATTCACCCTCCCTGTCTGCTCTCCCACCCAGATCCCTCCCTCCATCTGCCACCTGTGATTATTTTATTGCCCCTTCTAAATGATATTCAAGCAACCTCTCATGAGCCTTCCTTCTTGTTTAAATTCTGGGTCTGTGGAGTGTATTGTGGGTTACCTGTACTTTATGGTTAGAGTCCACTTGTCTTTTTGGGTCTGGGTTCCCTCAGTCAGAATGATATCCTTATGTTTCATCCATTTACCTTCAATATTCATGATGTCTTTAAGAAGTGAATAGTATATTCCAGTGTTAGATGTACCACTAGGTTGTTTCAGTTTTGGGCTATCATGAATAAAACTGATGTGAACATAGTTAAGTAAGTATCTCTGTGGCAAATTAGGGTATCTTTTGGGTGTATGCCCAGGAGTTGCCTAGCAGTGTCTTGAGGTAGAATTATTCCAAGTTTTTTGAGAATCCACCACATTGATTCCTAAAGTGGTTGTACATGACTGGACACCCACCCAGAAAGGAGGAGTGATCCCCTTGCTCCACATCCGCACCAGCATGTACTATCACTTGAGTTTTTCATCTTAGCCATTCTGACATGTATAAGATAGAATGTCACCCTCAGTTTTACTTGCATCTCCCTGATGACTAAGGATATTGATATTTCTGTAACTGCTTCTCTGCCATTCAAGATTCCTCTAATGAGAATTCTCAGTTTAGCTCTGTGCCCTTTTTTTTTAATTGGGTTACTTGGGTTGTTGGTGTCTAACTTCTTGAGTTCTTTATATATTTGGGATATTATCCCTCTGTCAGATGTAGGGTTGGTAAAGATCCTTTCCCAATCTGTAGTCTGATGTTTTTTGTCTTATTGGCACTGTCCTTTTAAGGCTTTCCAGAAACTTTGCAGTTTCATGAGGTCCCGATTATCAATTGTTGATCTTAGAACCTGAGCTATTGGTGTTCTGCTCAGGAAGGTGTCTCCTATACCAGTGAGTTCCAAGCTCTTCCCCACTTTCTGTTCTATTATATTTATCTGGTTTTACATTGAGATCTTTGATCCACTTGGACTTGAATTTTGTGTAGATTGATAGATATAGATCTATTTGCATTCTTATACATGCAGACACCCAGTTAGACCAGCACAATTTGTAGAAGATACTTCCATATTCCCACTGTATGGTTTTACCTTGTTTGTCAAAACTCAGGTGCCCCTAGGTATGTGGGTTTATTTGGGAGACTTTGATTCAATTCCACTTATCCTATACCAATAGCTTGCAATTTTCATTACTATTGTTCTGTAGTACAGCTTGAGGTCAGGGATGGTGACTCAAAAGTTCCTTCATTGTTTAGGATTATTATAGTGATCCTGGGGTTTTGTTTTGTTTTGTTTTTGTTTTCCTAAGTGAAATTGATAACTGCTTTTTCATTTCTATAAAGAATTGCATTGCGATTTTGTTGGGAATTGCATTGAATCTGGTGATGGCTTTTGTTAAGATGGCCATTTTCACTATGTTAGTCTTACTGAACTGAGAGCATGAGAGTTTTTTTCCATCATCTGCTATCTTCCTCAATTTCTTTCTTCATCGTTTCAAGTTCTTATCATATAGGTCTTTGACTTGCTTATTCAAAGTTACACCAAGAAATTGTAATGAGTGTTGTTTTCCTAATTTCCCTCTTGGTCTGTTTATCATCTGTATAAGGGAGGATTGCTAATTTTTTTTATTAATTTTGTGTCTACCACATTGCTGAATGTGCTTATTAGCTGTAGGAGCTCTCTGGTAGAATTTTTGGGATCATTTATGTATACCATCATATCATCTGTCTGCCATGTGACCTTGGATGTTAGAACTTGAGCTCAGATCTAATGGTTTCAAGGGAAGCACTGTAGAGAGTGAGCTGTGAACACAGCCCTGACACTAACTGAATGCCTTCTAACCTTGGTTCCCTTATATTCTGACACTTGCTTCAGACCTGAAGCATATTTTATTTAATGACTGAGAAGGAAACTCAAAAGGCTTGGGCAAAAGGGAAGAGATGCCAATGAAGCTCTGTAGTGCCCGTCTCTATGGCTACTGGATTTCTGAAACAATGGGCCCGATGAAATTTGAATTTTCTCAGTACCATGATGAAGGAATAGAAGGAGCTAAGCCAGCTGCCAGCCAGAGGGAAACTTGTTTCAGGAAAGAGAGTCTAGAAAATTCTGACAATCTTGTCATATCATCTCCCAGGAAAGAATGAATCCCAGTCTACGATGTTTCAGGGAAGGCAGTCACTCTTGCACTGTATTTGAGCATTCTAAAGATGACAGTTTTTGGGGTGATGAGAGTCATTGAACGTCTTGTTCCTATTGCCATCATGGCCACATTCAATTGTGTCCTTTCTCTTCTTTTCAGTCTTTCTATTTTTCTTTGGCACAATGTAGAGAGGTGGCCAAGCCAAGGTTTTTTACAAGTGTCAGACACCAGGCTTTGACCTGTTGTAGTTAAACCTGGTTTGTTTTCCTCCCAACCCCATGCTCCCAGAAATATGACTCAGACTCAAATTGTATTTACAAATAACTTGGCCATATAGCAAGGCTCTATTCTGACTAGACCATAACTAACAATACCTATTTATTTTAAGCTGCATTTTGCCACGTGGCTGGGTACCTGTGCTCTGAGACCATGTGTCCATCTGTCTGTCTCCTCACCTTTTTTCAGGCTCCTCTCCATGACTTCTTCTCTCCCAGATTTCTTTCTCCTCACCATGTACCACCTCTGTTCTCTGCCTAAGCCATAAGCTTTTCAATAGACAAGTGAGGCATCCATACAATACCCAAGATGATCTCTCTGTAATTCTCCTTTTTAGCCCAATAAAATGCTCTTTTTTCAAAGATAAATTGAATGCAAATGTAACAATTATGAAAACTATAAGATATGATATACATGTGTAATGTCCAGCCTATTTATATTTGGCAACTTAAAGTTTTTTGGCTTTTGTAGTTCTGTTTCTGGCTAACTGTTCTGATCAACTGAAGTATGTCAACTCAGAACATGATTTTTTTTTCTGTTTAAAAGTTCACCTTAAGAAAGGCTTGGTACGACACTGGGATCTCAAACACCCTCTGTAGTCTCCAACTGAATAATAGAGAATTTCTCTTGCCTTAAACAAAAGTCCAAACACACTTCTCTGGTCGATGTCTGACAGCAACATAAATTTAATTTTTTTTTAAATCTTCAAAATATTCTTCCACCTGACTCATACACAAAACCGAGAAGAAATATAATTCCTGTTGAAACATGAATATAAACCTGACCCTATTTAACATCAGACTCAAGCCTGAACAGGTTAAGAGCCCACATGAAAGAATGGCTCAAACAATGGACAAGGCCCTAAAAATGCCTGAGATATTTTGATCACATGACCTAGAGGAACAGGTGCATTGAAAGAATTGGGATGAGGAGACAGCAAAATGACACAGGTAGAATGGGGCAAAGTGAAAGCCCAGATAAACTTAGCAACAACGGTGCCAGCTTAGGCCTTGCTTGAATCTACACAGCAGCCAACGCCATATAAGCAAAATATTCAAATAGAAAACACAAATTTCATATGATTCTGAGTCTTTATTTTCCCCATCAGGATTTAATCATCTTTAGGACATCAATCAGTTACACAACCTGGTAAGAAGTTCCACAACCATATGCAAATGCTTAATTAAGAACAGAAGCGTGGACTTGTAGATCAGTGAAAGCCAATTCTCATGAGAGATGGAGGTTTCCCAGCCTTGCCTATGCTGGAGCATGAGAGATGACCAGGGAAGATACACAGGAAGGGTGTGGATGGGGCTTGTTGCTGCCCAGGACCTCTTACCCTGTGCTCAGAGTAAACAGACACATAGTCACAGTCAGATGTAGAAAGAGAAAGCACCAGGTCTTGAAGCCACAATGGGAGGAGAAACCAGAACAAATAAAGTATGGCTCAGTACCACATTAAGGCATCTGCCTTATCCTGTAGATGAAAAGAACAAGGAAGTTCAAATAGGTAGCTTTAAATGGTGACATACTGGAAGGTCCTTCACACGTACAACCTATCCCAGTTCCAAACATTCTCAACCCTCAGGGTTATATCCTCTGGTCCTCTCCCTGTTGCATACCAGGTCCTTTAGGGCATCACTATTTAATGCTGCAACAGAAGGCTGGACATGCTAGGAATTTACCTCCCAGTGGAAAGCAAAGTAAGACCACGTCAAAGCTTTTGAAGATAGGAATAAATGAAGAGTTATGAGGTAGTTGAGATTCACCATGTGCTCTTCTCTATATTAAAAAATGTTTGTTACAGAAGAGCCCCAACTATTATTACTTTAAGACTGAACAGAGCTGTCTCCTATTTATGCCCTGGAAATAAACCATTTTATTAGATGTCATGGAGACAGCATGATTTGGAGGGGCTAGAGGAAACTCCTGGTACTTGCCTTAGGGAAGAGTCTAGAACTGTGACTGTATATCCAGAAAAAATATGGAAGGCTTTCTGGACTCCTGATAGTCTATTCTAAATAGGCAGTTTCCCTCTGACATCAGAGAGCTGAGAATAAGGTCTCTGTCCCCTCTGTCATTGTAGTTATAATTCTGTGTATTATTTTCTTGATGCTTCACAATGGAGTTATTCTCAACACATCTGCCGTGTATGAATTGCAGCTGTGTGGATGAAACTGGCTGTCATGTGGCAGGGTACTCTCACAGTTTAGGCTTATTGTTCCTATGGAGACATGAACTAAGACCCTGCCCCTTCCTTACCTCTAGTCCTCTTCCTGCCCCTTCCTTACCTCTAGTCTTCCTCTTCCATATTAGAAAAGTCATCACTGCTCCCATAAGCAGAGCTCCAAGAACCACATTAATAATGATAACTATGATGGGGATGGTCGGCTCGGGAGGCTCTGGGAAAAGAATAAAGGCAAGAAGAGTGAGCATCCGACTTCTAGCTCTGTCTTGACCATTTCCACTTGTCCCTGAGGAGTGACATTCTCACTGAATAGTCCCTGTGCTCACTTCCAGTCCTTACCCCATCTCTGGGTGATGACCTCAGGCAGCCCCTTATGATTCACATGACATGTGTGTCTCTGTTCTTCCCCGGAAGAGACCACCACAGCTGCCCACTTTTGGAAGGTTCCATCCCCTGCAGGCCTGGTCTCTACCACCTCCATGTATTGGATCTATTTGCATCCATCTGTCTCCCAGGTCGGAGTAATTTCAGGAGGGTAGAAGCTCAGGGCCCAGCACCTCAGGGTGATTTTTCCGGTCAAGTCTGGCCTTACGAATCACTTGTATTTTAGGGGGGTCTGAGGAAAACAATTGGAAATTTAAGGGATTTGGCATTCTTCCTGGGTATTTATCAATGCTCTTGTAACCTTGTGTGAATTGACAGGAGAATTAACTTTAAGGAGATGTGCCAACCCTACATGGCACCCTAAACACAGGATATGGATGAGGTAATCTATATGTTGGAAAGTCTCAGAATCAGCATGAGGAAACACAAAGCAGGAGATACTGAATCTCCCTCTAGGAATATGGACTTCTGATTCTGACTGGGTGGAGATGAAAAACTCATCAACACTGGGATCAAACCTCAAAGACGTTGTGATGGACAGTGAAGAGGCCTGAGAGAGGTCATAGTTCACAATACAAGTGAAATGAACTGCTGCTTAATTGGCAGATGGGACTGTCCTGGGAGAAGGCATAGCCCTCTGCAGAGTCTTTCATGTAGATTCAGGAAACTCACAATCACTCTTTCCCTTTTGATGCAAGACAGAGTTAGTAACCAACTGCTCCTTGCTGAGGAGAAATACTCAGGGGACAGGAACTAGAGTCTAAGAATAGATGGGGCAATTTCGGTCCTTACCTGCTCTCAGTAAAATCTCCTTTCCATTCTCCAGCTCTGTGAGGAGTGGGTCCACACATTCAACCTCCAGGTAATTCTTCAGTTTGTACAAAGCCGTACTTCTCCCACTCTTGCCTGAGAATCTCAGCTGCCTTGCCAACTGTTGTCCAAATCCTCAGGTCCTCATTCAGCATGATGTAATTGTGGCCATTGAAAGCTAATTCTAAGAAGGACCCTCTAGGTAAGACATGACAGCCATACCTCCTCTGGATTGTGTGATATCCTACCCAACCACACATTCTCAATCACTCCAACAGGCCTTAACCCTCAAGTGGGCCCTTGTTGGATTGGTCCCTCCCATATGCCATTTCTAAGTAGCCTGATTTGGTCTTTAAGTACACAGAAAATCAGGATAGTGTCCCAAGGCTCTCTCAAGTCATCAGTCACATTTTACAAGGGAAAACCTTGGACATAAAGAACTGGGTCAACCACATGGAAAGCAGTAAATATGAGATTTCTGATTGGGGTACACTCACCAATTGCACTGTAGTTGTAGGTGTGGAGCATTAATTGCAGTAATTGTTTCATGAACTGAATACTCTCAGGGCCTTCTGTGAGTTCTCCTTCCAATACTCTGGCTTCTGATGATCTCTCCATGGTGCACAGTGCTCCATCGCAGGAAAATCTGCTCTACTATTGAACCTCTCAAACTGTATGTCATCCACAAAGCCAACACTGATAAACTGGGGCTCCGAGAGGCCAGGCCAAGTCAAGAGAGTTTGGAAAAAGCCAACAAAGTGTGAACCTAGGGACAGTGAGCATTTAGATATTAACCGCACACTAGGACCCTATAGTGCTCTACAGCATAGCTCCTGAGGATGACTGGGAGCAGGGGACAAGGGACAGGCACAGGATACACAGTAGAGAAGGGAATGGCTATTCTCCTGGACTAGGAAGAAGGCACACTTTCATGGTGTTGCACCCATAGGGATGGAGTTCTTTGTTTCTCAGGTAGGGTACTTTCCCTATAGACACCCACACTCACCTTCTGGATGGATGGCCAGGGTCAGCACTGCCAGGAGCAGCAGCAGGAGAGCCTCCATAACAAAGGTCTTCATCCTGTTTTAAAGGTGGAGACAGAGTAGTGTGCGTTCACTTTATAATCTTTATAACGGAGGAGGCTGATTGGTTTCTCTTAAAAATTCCCAAAGGTACTGATAGTGATAGAGGGTGTTTGTGTTGGGTCATGGAAAGATGAATGCCTGAAAGCAAACTCTCTGCGGCCCTGCTTTCACAGACTATATCCACCACAGATGTTTTGCCTCAAGCATATTTCAGTCATGAACTCTTAGAATTAGTCTTCAGTGGCCATGATTATATCAAGTGTCATGAGGACCTGAGGACTTGGACCACAGTTGACAAGACAGCTGAGATGCTCAGATAACAGTGGGAGGAGTCAGGTTATGCACAAATTGTAAAGACATACCTGAAGGGTCAATGCATGGACTCACTCCTCACAGAGCTGGGAAGGAGATTATGCTGAGAATGTTCAGGACAGAAACTGTCCCATCTGCTCTGAGACTGAAGCTCCCCTGAGGTTTTTTCCTCAGCAGTAAGCAGCTGGATTACTAACTCTGTTTTGCATCAAAGGGGAAAGTGTGTTTGTGAGTTTCCTGAATCTACATAAGAGTGACTCTCCAGAGGGCTAAGCCTTCTCTCAGGACAGTTCAGTCTGTCAGTTAAGCAGCAGTTCCTTCCATTTGCTTTGTGAACCATGCCCTCTCTCAGGCCTGTTCCCTGTCCATGTACAATGATTTTGAGGTCTGACCCCAGTGTTTCTGAGTCTCTCATTTACACCCAGTCAGAAGGAGAAGGCCATATTCCTAGAGGGAGACCCAGCATCTCCTGCTCTGTGCTGGCTCATGCTGATTCTGAAACTTTCCAAGGAATACATTACCCCATTCATATCTACATTTAGGCTGCTGTGTGGAGTTGGCTCCTCTCCTTCAACTCAACTATCCCTTCCATTCATAAAACAGCATTGAGCTTTAGTGCATCCTCAGGAAGAAAGCGAAATGCCTTAAGTTTTTAATGGTTTCCCTCATAACCCCCTAAAATTCACATGATCTGTAAGGCCAGACCTGACAGGAAAATCACCCTGAGGTGCTGGGCCCTGAATTTCTATTCTCCTGAAATCACCCTGACCTGGGAGAGAGAGATTGAAGAAAGTAGAACCAGAACATAGAGGTTGTAGAGATTGGGCCTTCAAGGGATGAAACCTTCCTTCCAGAAGTAGGCATCTTCAGTGGTGCCTCCTGGGGAAGAGTAGAGGTACAAATGTCATGTGGATCATGAGGGACTGCCTGACCCATAATCCTGAGATGGGACTGGGAGTGAGCACAGAGACTATTCAGAGAGAGTGGCAGTCCTTTTGGACAACTGGATCTGGGTCAAAACTGAGAGCTGGAGGTCAGATGCCCGAATGTTGCTTCCCTTCCTCCCCTTCTTTTCCCTTCCCAGAGCCTCCTAAGCCCACCATCCCCATCATGGCTGTTGTTACTGCTCTTGTTCTTCAAGCTCTGCTCATGGGAACTGTGGTGACTTTTCTGATATGCAAGAGGAGGGCTATAGGTAAGGAAGACTCAGGGTATCTTAGTTCATGCTTTCATTAGAATATCACGCCCAAACCGTGATGGTCTCCTGCCACATGAGAGCAGATTTCGTCCCACACAGTTGCTACTTCAGCCTGGGGGTGATGTGCTGACATTGACTCCATTGTGAATAATACAGAAAATAATGGTTAGATCCACAGCTACAATGACAGAGGTGGCAGAGACCTGATGCTTAGCCGTCAGAGGTAGGAGAGAAATCTCTCACTTTGAATAGATATTCAGGAGTCCAGTTAACCCTGTTCAGGTACAGTCTTCTATCATGATTCTCCCATTTCTGAAAACTTATCCGACCAGGGCCAGGAGATCCCTTAGGTCCTCTAGATCCTGCTGCTTCCATGATCTCTAGTAAAAGAACTGAGGGGTAAAAACTGAGACAGCTATATCCAGGCTTTCCAGTAATTATAGCTTCTATCTCTCTGATACTTAATGGTAATATATAAAGGGTTTATTTCCATGAGTTAAAGAGGAGACGGTTCATTCAGTATTGCCAGTAATATTAGTCGAAGCTCATCCCTGTGAAACTTGTAGTAATAGTGAGAGAGCCCTAGGGGAATCTCAGCCCTCCCATAACTCCTCATTTAGTCCATCTTCAAAGTCTTTGACCTGGTCTTAATGTGTTTTCCATTGGGAGATAAAGTCTCTAGGATGTTCAGCCTTTTGTTACAGCTTTAAAAAGTGACATCGGAAAGGGCCTCATGTACAACGAGTAAAAGACCAGAGGATAGAACCTGGGGGATGGGAACTCGGGACTGGGATAATTTGAGTGTGTGATGGTCTCCTCAGTATATCACCATTTAAAGATACTGATCAGAATTTCTTCCTTGTCTTTTTATCTACAGGATAAGACAGATTCCTTAATGGGGTACTGAGTCATGCATTATTTGTTCTGGTTTCTTCTCCCACTGTGGCTTTAAGACCTACATCTGTGACTGTGGTTCTCTCTCCTCTGAGCACAATATAAGAGGTCATGGGTAACAAAAATCCCATCCCACCCTTACTGTGTGTATCCCCAGTCATCCCTTGTGCTCCAACAGCCACGGCTCGGAAATCTCCATCCCTGATTGAAATTAGCTTCCACTGAGCTACAACTTCATGCTTCTTTTTTTTTTTTTAATTTACATTCCAAATCATTTCCCCTTTCCCGTTTCCTCCCTCCCCAAAAGTCCCATAAGCCCCCTTCCCTCCCTCTTTTCTCCATTCAACCCCCTCTCATGCTTCTTTTTTAAATTAAGCATTTGAATGTGGTTGTGATTGATTCATGTTCTAAAGGTGAGAAAAGTTGATGGAGAAAATAAATTTGCTTTGATGAATCTATTGCCTATAGGGCACTGGTTGCAGTGTGGAGTCAAACAAGTCCTGGTCTGTGCACAGTTGTTGCTGGGTCCACCTGGGATTTCACAGTGTCCCTTGCCACCTGTGCCATCTTACTACCTCCTCATCCTGATTCTTTCAATACATCTGTTTCTCTGGGTCATGTGATGATAAGATCTCATGCATTTTTAAGGCCTTCTCCATTGTCTGTGCTGTTCTCTCATATCTGCAGTCAGCCTGTTCAGACCTTCGTCTGATGTTAAATCAGGAGATGTTTAAATTCTGGTTTCAACTGAAATTATACCTGTCCTCAATTCTGTGTGTGAAGCTGGTGTCATTGTCTTCTCTTGTCGACTGTCACTGACACTAGTGGGGACTGTTTCTGTATCTGTCCTATAACAGATCTCTGGGCTGCTCTCTCAATGTTGCTAGAGTCAAAGCCTTGTTGATGATAACCCTGGGTGTTATATGGTGTTTTATCAAGTCTGTAACACCAACACCGATGATGCTTTTGTCAACAAGGTGTTTGCAAGTTCAGAATCAGCATGGGCTACATATTGAGGACCTGTTCCAAACTAAGACATTAAAACATAATTGAACAAATTAAAAACTAAGTAGTATGTGGGTCCTCCTCTGCCTTGTCTCTAGGATATATGAGTGCCGCTTAGGGAGATGAAATGTGAGGGTTCTAGGCTACATTCCATCCTCTCTACTATCAGGGTGTGGATGTGGTAGCATGCAGCCTAAGATGGGAGCCCCTGCTGGGTTTAGAAACAATACAGGCTGAGGCCAAAGATACAGGGGTTCCCAAATTCCTGGACATACAGTCACCCCTGGGAACTAACTGTGTGGAGTCTGAATGAGGAACCTGTAGGGGCCTGCAACCAGCCCAGGGACAGGGAGGAGGGGGAGGGATTACAGCTTAGCTTAGGTGTGAGTGTCTGTGTCCAGAGGAAAGAGGGGCCTTCTGTAGGAGACTTAGGTGGCACAGCTCTATATAGGTGCTTCCAGCATGTGTGACTGTGGGACGGGCTACATGTCTCAGGCAAGGAATACATTTCTCTGCAAACTCTAGAAACCTTCAACAATATGACACAGCAGCCATTCTCTATCCAAAAGAAGCTATGTGGACTCAGCTTCCCCATATACCCTGACCTGAGTAGGGGTGTCCTTGTTCTCCCTTCTCTACTTGAGAGCTCAGTCTGCATAACTCCCTCCTCTATCCTGCTGCTCCTTTTAGGTATCCATGTTAACCTGACCTCCTTGTCCACACATAGAAGACTAGGGTCCATCCTTGAGCATGATTAGGGACTCACTCCTCACTACTCCCTGATTTACACTCCATATAGTATTTCTATAACCAGGTATCCAAGCCTCTGGAATGCTACTTAATGTTGAGGTTGGTCTAGTGCTGTCATATATTCCAATGCTAAATATTTGCCCCGAAGACCTGGTTGCCAACTGAGGAGCAAATTTTCAGGCATACCAGTCTTTGTTGTACAAATCTTGCTCCCAAATTTAAAGGTATTGGTTAAATAAAAGTGGCTATAGTCAATTACTGGAGAGAATGAAGGTAGGAAGGTTTTGAGCTAAAGGCCTGGGAGTATCAGGGATGGACCATGAGGAGAGAGAAAAGGAGGGAGAAGAGAGAATGGAGAAGGAAGACAGGGAAGGCAGGCATATGACCAGATGGATCATGAGTATGTGGCCAGTGGACGTGAACCCTGAGGACAAGCTGATGAAGCAGATATAATCTTGGGGAGACTCAAACAGAAATTACTTGTGGAGCACAGCTGGGGAAGTCAACAGTCTAACATATAGAAAAATAGATTGGGATTAGTTCACCCAGTAATTATGCTAAAGCTGATTTAAAAATCTATAGGACCATGTCTCAATTACTGAGGGGCAGACCAGGTCATATTAATAACTAATAGAGGTTATTAAAACCCATTTACAACTTAGACCTCAAGCCCTTCAGGCAAGGAAGTGACTCCTAGGATGAATTCTCAGATTCAGTGAATGGACAGATTGGTCCTGAACATGATAGCAGCAACACAGGGTCACCTAGGGCTATGGCTAGACTCGACCCATGTGTCTGAGACCTCAGCTCTGATATTAGAAAAAAAGAGGTCTTTGAGGAACCACTGGCCTGATGAGAATCACAAGGGTAAGAATTCACAAGCCGGACAAGTCCCCTCTGATAGCCACAAGTGTCCTGGGGTCTTATTTTGACCCCAGATGTCAGTTATTTTATATTATCTTCAATGAAATAATGGTCTCTCAAATTCAGTTCCCAACATAGGTGGCATAGATAGATATAGTTCACCTAAGCAAATTTATCTTGGAGATACATATAAATTCTAAGATTGTATAGATGTTTTGAGAGTAAAATGATCTAGAATTGCAGAAAAATTGACCCCTGAGGTGGGACTCAGAAGTAAGTTGTGACTCAGACCAAGAGGATGTGGATCAGGGTAAAGCAATTTGTCTCCAGACATTGTTCCCAGGATACCAGGCCCAAGATCTGGGTTTGAGTGAGAAGGTAGGCTCTAGAGTTCCTAGTTCTCAGGAGTTAATCCTTCCATTACCCAAATCACCATGTCTTTCCCTCCTATTGGTAATTCCAAGAAACAACAAGTATCTAATGCACAAGAAGATTATAAAATAAGGTGAGACCAGCCCCTAACTCAGCCTCTACTCCTAAGCAAAATGAGAATCCCACACCCCGGAACCTTCTGATCCACATCTTAGATCCAGAACCATATGAGTGAGTCCAGAGTTCAGGAGGGAAGGAGCCTCTGCACAGAGGAGACTGGGCTCAGACTGGCTTGTATGGGTCACTTGAGAATCTGTATTTCTGCTTTAACTCAACATGATTCTCCATGTTCTCCCATTTGGAGAGCTGGGCTCTGCAATGAACACCAAATCTAAATGGCAGTTGTTGAGGGCTATTACATAAAAATAGGAAATGGTGCCATGTAGTAATTATCAGAGGATATAAACAGGTCCAATCTGCACACCCATCTTTTGTAGAATGAGTTGTGTGGAACAAGGAGAGAAGGCCCTCTTTGCAGAGTCATAACAGACAGTATTCATGTGCTAACACAAGCAGTAAGTGAAAGGTCATCCAGAGTCTGGAAGAGCGACAGGTCAGGTGACTGTTTCTTAGAGTTCTCACAACCATCCGTAAGGAGATCTGACGCCCTCTTCTGGAGTGTCTGAAGACAGCTACAGTGTACTTACATATAATAAATAAATAAATCTTTAAAAGAAAAGAAAAAGGAAAGCAGAGTAGGGCAAACCACTTCTAGGCATGTATGGGAACTACCCCAAACTTGTTTTTGAGAGAGAGCAGATTTTTACTTCTGTGTGTGTGTGTGTGAGAGAGAGAGAGAGAGAGAGAGAGAGAGAGAGAGAGAGAGTGAGAGAGAGAGAGTCCAATGGATTGGCAATGCCTGTGGAATCCAGAAGAGGGCATCTAACTCCACGGAGCTGGAATAACAGAAGGTTCTGTGTGGCCCTTTGATGATGGTGGGAAATGAACTCAGGTCCACTGAATAAGCAATATTCACTTGTAAAGCTAAGCCATCCTCCCAATCCCAGGATACTGATTTTGGCCTCATTTTTTTCTGCTGGATCCCAGGGCCTGGAACAAGTTATTGCACCTGGGAAATTCACTGTCACTTACTGAGGAGTAAATCTGAGAAGCAGGCCTCCTAAATGTGGAGTCTGTATAACAAAAGGCAGGTCAAGCCAGGCAGTGGTGGCACACGCCATTAATCCCAGCACTTGGGAGGCAGAGTCAGGCGGATTTCTGAGTTCGAGGCCAGTCTGGTCTACAGAGTAAGTTCCAGGACAGTCAGGGATATACAGAGAAACCATGTCTTGAAAAAAAAAAGGCAGATCTATTGTGGATTCAATGTTGGTCTTCTTTCTCTTGTATTGAGACATCCTCTCCATCTGAGTCCCGGAGAAATTTCCCCAGGAAGTCCTAGAGCCTCCTCTACACCTTGTACATACCACCAAGCCTCTGGCAAAAACATGAAATCCAAGCCACATCTGACCTCACAGCCCTTGGATTCAACAGCTACTGAACAACTGATTCATTCTGCATGACTTCTGCTTCCTGTTTCCCAGCCTCCCATGCAATAGCTATAGAACCATGGAAGCTGCCCAAAGCCACAAACCCACACTATGGCATCAATGTAATATCAGACCTAATAAATGATGCCCGTGTGAAAACAGATGTGGCAAAAGGAGGCTGCATCCCAAGAGGACCCAAGGAAAGGATAAGGGCACAGATACCTGGGTCCCTAATCTCAGAGATATTAAATATCACGTAAATAACATGAGTGATCTATGTTTTTAGAAGGTTCTCCATGAATATGTAGATTAATTTACTGTAGGTCTGTGTCCTGAGGGTTTTGTGAATGTCTGCATTGTGTCATAGGGTGACACTGGAGAGATTTTTGAATTGGAAATCAGAGACCTGTCAGTAGTACATTGTCTTTCTCAGCTCTTGACATTTTACTCTTGGCCTTGTAGGGACATGGTATGCATGGCCACTGACAGAGCCAACTCCATCCTAAATTATTGATCATTCTTTATTGAGGCTATGAAACACCAGATGAGGAATCAGAGCTGGACACTTCAGTGAGAGATATAGGCCTTTGATTTCCTTTCCTTCCTTAATTCTTTCAGCCCGAGCAGCATCTAGGCTAAGACTTAGAAGGATGTTGCCAACAGGACAGATACAAGGATCAGGTTAAGCACATGTCCCAGACACTGCTCCTAGGTTACCAGGACCCAGATATGGATCTGAGGTGGGGAAGCAGTACTCTAGAGATTCCATACCCGGTAGTTAATCTTTCTGTGACTGATTCAACCAGGTCTCTGTCACTCTCTTTGGGAATTCTTAGAGAAGTCAGTCAGCCACATCCTGAAGTGCAGAGTTATAAATAAGTAAGGACCAGTGTAGATCCTGACTAGCTATGCTCTTTCTATGTGCTTCCCTCTGAGGTTGGCCTCATGTTGCTATGGTTCATGAGAGGGGGGAGGAGGAGGAAGAGGAGGAGGAAGAAAAGGAGGAAGAGGAGGAAGAGGAAGAGGAGGAGGAGGAGGAGAAGGAGAAGGAGAAGAAGAAGAAGAAGAAGAAGAAGAAGAAGAAGAAGAAGAAGAAGAAGAAGAAGAAGAAGAAGAAGAAGAAGAAATTGTTGTGTTGGAGAGATAGCTTCTTAGCTAGGAACTGTTGGTACCTGTACTGGCTGGTTTTATGTATCAACTTTACACAGACTGGAGTTATCACAGAGAAAGGAGCTTCAGTTGGGGAAGTGCCTCCATGAGATCCAGTTGTGGGGCATTTTCTCAATTAGGAATCAAGAGGGGAGAGCCCCTTGTGGGTGGTGCCATCCCCGGCCTGGTAATCTTGGGTGCTATAAGAGAGCAGGTTGAACAAGCCAGGGGAAGCAAGTCAGTAAGTAACATCCCTCCATAGCTTCTGCATCAGCTCCTGCTTCCTGACCTGCTTGAGTCCAGTCCTGACTTCCTTTGATGATCAACAGCAATGTGGAAGTGTAAGTCGAATAAACCCTTTCCTCCCCAACTTGCTATTTGGTCATGATGTTTGTTCAGGAATAGAATGCCTGACTAAGACAAATTGGTACCAGCATAGTGGGGTATTTCTGTGACAACCAGACCATGTTTTGGGGAGGACTGTGGAAGGACTTTGGAACTTTGGGCTAGACGATCTATTCGGTGTTTAAGAACTCTGTGTAGGAGCTTGGAAAATAATGTTGAGAACATCGTAGAAGATGGAGGCCAGGCTTGTGAAATTTCAGAGGGAACATTAAAGACTCTTATCAGGGCCATGTTTTGATTGTGAAGATTCTGTGGTTTTGGTTAGCTGGGGTTGAAGAATAAACTGTGATTAACAAGATACCAGAACCACTAAAGCAAAACCTTTGCATTACTGGGACTATTGATGCTGGTTAGCTGGAGCTAAGAAATTAGTGGTGATTAAGAAGAGATCAACATCATTGAGGTGAAATCTTCTGGGAAGTTTTCTGAGAGGCTGTGTTCCAGAGATAGTCATGGTTGTACTTTGTGCTGTGGCTGGAGTTGGTACTGTGTAAGAGTCACCCAGGTGGTACTAGTTTTGAAGTCATGAAGGGGTCATGAAGAGCAGCTGAGGCTTGGCACTGTGAGAGGCCATGGAAGGACATTGGTAAAGGTGCTTAGTTGCAGTTGATGGCCCAGGACTGAAGGGGTCATGCAGAGGAGTTAAGGCTTGGCACCATGAAGAGAGCCTATGAGAGGCTATTGGTGAAGCCTAGTTATAGAAGAAGACAGCAGTATTTTGGAGATGCCAGTACCATGAGATAACCACGAAGAACAGCAGCAGCAGTGGAGTACAGGCAGCTGGAGACTAGAAGACAAGGTGTGTGCTACAAAGGGCAGGACTGGAGAAGTGACCCAAGCCCTTGGAGGAGCCCAGAGGATTGTAAGCTGGATCCCAGACATTGGACAGTTGGAGTCTGATTTTGCTTTTGATTGTGACTGTGCCCTGATATTTTTCCCTCTTGAAGGAAGAAAGTATTTTAGTGGAGGCCATAGTTAAGAGACTTTGAATTTTTAAAAGACTTTGTATTTTAAAAGATAGTGGACATTTTAAAGGGATCAAACTTTTATATGTAAAGACTGGGGCTTTTAAAGTTATTTAGATCTTGGGGATGAATAAGAAAGTAAGGGTTGGGGCTTAATAGTGATGTGTTTGTGTGTCAAGTTGACAAGGGATCAATTGTACTGGCTGGTTTTGTGTGTCAACTTGACACAGGCTGGAGTTATCACAGAGAAAGGAGCTTCAGTTGGGGAAATGTCTCCATGAGATCCAGCTGTGGGGCATTTTCTCAATTAGTGATCAAGCTGGAAGGGCCCTTTGTGGGTGGTGCCATCCCTGGGCTGGTGGTCCTGGGTTATATAAGAGAGCAGGCTGAGCAAGTCAGAGGAAGCAAGCCAGTAAGAAACATCCCTCCATGGCCTCTGCATCAGCTCCTGCTTCCTGACCTACTTGAGTCCCAGTCCTGACTTCCTTTGGTGATGAACAGCAATGTGAAAATGTAAGCTGAATAAACCCTTTCCTCCCCAACTTGCTTTTTGGTCATGATGTTTAAGCAGGAATAGAAACCCTGACTAGACAGGAGGCAAGGGGGATGATGCAATTCTACTTCAATCAAAATATATCTAGGCAATAAAATGGGAAAGGTGGCCTGTTCTAAAAACAGTCACTGTGTGGAGGGTTAAAAAGGTGTCAGGTGGGGCGGAGAGCTGGCTCAGCTGAAGAGCACTGGCTGCTCTTCCAAAGAACCATGTTGTAATTCCCAGCACCTACCTGGTGTCACAAAGCCTTGTGGGAGCTCAAGAGAGGAATTGGAAGCAGTGGATGGAAAAACCAGGATATCTCCTGAAAGGCCTGTTTCTGGTTTGCATTCTCATTTTATACTCTAAGACCACAAGGTGGGGATAACAAGGAATTTTACAGTTTGAGAGTTGTTAAGGGCAATGACACATTGTTTCAGCTGTTTCTCCAAGTCATTATGTACCAGGTAGCAAGTGAAGTTATGATTAGAACTAATATACGTCCAGGAGCTTCCCAGCCTGGAGAAGTTTGAGGCAAGACCCAGAGTAGGACTCTGGTGTGGCTTTAAAGACTGAGAGTCCTCATATGTTCTAGCTCTCTAACTATACTGAAATGCTGATGATAACTTCTAAAATGTCCTAAAAAGAGACTTTCTTGATCTTTCTGAGGGTAAAAAGCTGCTGGCTTAGGCACACCTGTAGCCTAACAGCAGGGGATTAAGCAATGTGATCTTTGTTCTATCTCAGCAGGAGCTGCTCAGCTCTTTCAGCTAATAGAAGTTGCAGGAAGAAAAAGGGACAATCAGAAAAGAGATTATAGGGCTGGAAAGATGGTTCAGTGGTTAAGACCTCTTCCAGAGGTCCTGAGTTCAATTCCCCACAACCATGTGGTAGCTCACAACTCTCTGTAATAGGATCCGATGTCCTCTTCTGGTGTGTTTGAAGACAGCTACAGTGTACTCATATGCATAACATAAATAAGAAAAAGAAAAGAGATTATAGTGTTTATTTCTAAGTTGTAAAAAAATTACGAAAGCTCTTTAAGAAAAAGGGGGAAAGAGGAAAGATCTTAAACAGGATGGGAAAAAATATTCTTTCACTCTTCTCTTTGTCCTCAGCACTATTATATCTTTCAGAATACATGATCACATGGAAAAAGCTCATCACAAGCTTACACAAATTCAAATCATAAATTGAAATAGAATTTTACAACAGAGAATGTTTACGTTCATATCCGTTAGGAGTAATAATCTGGCTAAACATCCATCGCCTGTCATAGCTCCACAGGTTGATTGAAAGTTAAAAAACATAACTAAGTTATTAGTGAAGTTTTATATAGATGAACCCAGTCAATATTTTATCTTCTGTCCTAGCACCTAGAATAATTAGTTCCCTTTTTATGACCTTTGGTTCACAGTTTTACAGACTCTTGGAATGTGCTCTGAGTAGTAGAAAGACTGGCTACTATCTAGAAGCAATTTACTACTGACATATGGGAGACTGACAGAATTCTCATTGCAGTTTTGACTATCAGAAGAGACCTAATAGCAGTCCAGCTATAAAAGAGCTTGGCAAATACTAATATAATTTTAGGAATTCCTATAAAATCATCAAGAAATAAGCCATCCATTTGTCTACATAGCATCACTACAAGACAGTACATCTTTGTAGATTTGCAGAGATCTGCTCAAAATGGGTGAAATAATGCCTAGTGATTGTTATATATGTTTAATAATAACAGAAAAAGCATATTAATAGCAGGAATCTTTCCTAAAATGATTTTCTCCTGGGCCTTGCCTAGCCGGAATTCCGTGGTAGATGTTAATCTAAAGTAGTTATCTCAGGACTATCACATGCTAGTTATTAGCTTGTCCTATGATGGCTCCTGACAACACACTTTAAATAAACTATTAAATAAAACAGTGTATCAGTACCTTAGTGTACCTCAACAGTCCGTAACTCCGTTTCCAGGATTGTGTTGCCACCTTCTGGCCACTAGTGGTACTGCATGCATGTGGTGCACTCGCAAAATTTTTAAAGGTGTCAGGCACTTACTAAGGGATCAAGCTTATCCTCGGATCACACAGAGGACATGTATTTAATTCATCTTATGAACTATAGAATGAAAGAAAGAGTTGTGGTACAGAATCAAATCATATAGGTTTAAAACAGAGGCATCAGGGGAGAGGACAACTGGGATGCTTTGTCCAACACACAGAAAGCCCTGGATTTGATCTCCAGATAGCATAAACCAGATGTGGTATCAGGCTCCACTGAACTTGTCTCATTTAACCAAAACAAAACCATTGGAGCTGGGGAGATGGAAAGATAACCTCAGTGAACAAGAGCTCTTGCTGCTCTTCTAGACTTGTCATGACAACCAGAAAAATTCCCAAAGAATGCTTTGTCATCCTAGATCCTAATATACAGATCTGCAACTAATCTTAAATAATGTCTGAGTGAAAAAAAATAACCTTGGGAGATTAATAGTGAATTTTTGAATTAATTTATCCTGACACTGGAAATTGGAGATCAGAAAAAAAAATGGTTGCTTTCATAAAAATTGGTTACATTTCTTGTTGGTACAACAAATTACATAAGAAGAATAACCTAAGATAAAAGACCTATTTTGGCTCACAGTTGGAAAGAACAATCTGTCATGGGAGACAAGGTAGTATAGTGTAGGCTTAAATTTATCTCCACCTCACTTTTAATAATGTTTCTTAAATGCCTTAACCTCCTTTCTAGCCCACCACCCCCACCAGAGGTAGTGGAAAAGAAAGGTTATTAGGATTCGGGCAAAGTGGACCTATTTAAAAATTGTTCTTTGGAGCAAATCCCATCGGCTTTGTCAGATAAGCAGTTCATATCACAAGTCAGTAGCAGTAGCTTGACATTCTTACAAATACTTCACCAATATACAGGTAGTTCAGTTTGGTAGAATCCAGATACAGCCAGGCCTCAGCCAAATTGACACGAGTCAGCAGGAGAGAGTCTGTCTTAGCAGAACGCCACATGAGTCTGTCAGCTGACATCACTCTGCCAATCAGCTGTAGTCTGAGGAAGCAAGGAGAGGTTACCAGTACACCACAGGTGTTTTTGGTATATTTCTCTCTATGGACACCTGACAAAAGGAGCTCAAGAACGCATGTAAGATGAATCAATACATGCATGTAACGAGTGAAGAATCCTTCATCCCTGTGGGACCTTAATGAGACGTGTGACCACGCCCCAGGTTCTAGCCTGACTCCGCCTAGGCACTCACCTGCCTGCAGCCACACTCTCCCCGCCTCCTGGGTTACCTGACCGCCCAACTCACTATAGATAACACCCCTCAGCTCGTGCTCCCCCCCCTCCGCTTATTGCCCCCAGCCCTCTTCTTTGTCTATCTCTCTGTCTCTCCATTTCCTCCCCTTTCCACTTGGTCATGGCTTTTCTTATCTATTTTCTCCTCTTCCTTTGTCTTTTTATCTCTTTTCTCTATTTTCTTAAACATCAAAGCTATGGGCCGCCTCTTATTAAACTCGCCATACGGAGCTAGCTGGTACGCGCCGTCAGAGATTCAGCCAGGCAGACAGTCTGCGAGCACAAGTAACAGACAGAGAAATCCACAGCAGAATGGCTCGGCCTTCTGCGTGACATTTCTCTGCACGCCCACGCGCAGAGACCGGCCGGCGGTGTGACTGCCCCCTCCCCGTTAGGCTGAGGCACGCATGCATCTTGCCTGCGTCCTCTGCATATGCCCGCTACCTTGGCCCAAGAGCAAGGCCCACGCGCCGCCAGTCCAGCCTGGCGCGTGCCCCCTTTTTCCCTGCGTCTGTGCGCCCCTGGCCCTGCGCTTTCCTTTCTTTTTTCCCCCCACACATCCCCAGTCCTTTCACGTGTTTGCTCTACCAAAACACCCTTTCGCCTGTGTCTGCTTCAGTGAAACGTTCCTTCACCTGTGTGTTTTAGCAAAACATCCCTTCACCTGTGTCTGCTTCGGGACCACACTCCTCCATGTGCTTACCCCAGCTAAACAGCATCCGCCGGAATAAATGACTTTCCAAAGAAGCCTCAAGTTTCCACTTCAGGATAGCTTATCTGTGGCAGCAGGATGTGAGGCTTCTGGCTCTCACCTCATGATTCAGAGGACACTATGAATCAGGAATGCAGTGCTCACCTAGCTTTTTATTTTTCCCCTTTGTATTTAGTCTGGGGCCACAGCCTATGATTATGGCGCCCCCTTTCTTTACTTAAACCGTTCGTTCTTCAAATGCCTTTGAAGGCATACCCAAAGGCTTGTCTCTTAGATACCCTAAATCCACTCACATTAGCAATGAAGATTAACTATCACAGTTCATCTATGAGAAATAGGAGGAGTTGTGATTTTAATTTTTTATTTATTTATTTTTTTATTTGCCTTGCTAATTTATGTATTTGCCTTGCTAAAGAGGATAACAAGGACCTCAAGGGAGGACTTCTGCTATGGTAGAGTCCAACCGAAATCAGTTCACAGCAGGCCACTCCAGCGTGAAACCTCAGGAGGGCGTCTGAGAAATTGTAGACACTGGGTGCTACAGCTGGATCTGGTGCTGTGGGAGCAGATGCTGGAGGCTCATTTTGCCGGCACCTGGCAAGAAGCTGCAAGATGCAGAATGCCGGTGCTTTCCCTTCATGGTGTTCTACTGCCATCTACTGGCAAACTTCAGTGTCAGCAGGCAAAGGACATATCTAAGGGCTCAGGACCTTTTTATTTTATTTTATTTATTTATTTATTTATTTTTTGTAGCTGAGATGCAGTATAAATAATTTCTCACACGATGGGAACAATACCTGAACCTTCTAGCAAACCAAAAATGGAAGGGAGATCACAAACCTTTAAATATAGAAACCTTTAAATATATGGTATCGCTACACTGAAATACTTACGGGGGCGGGGGCTTGGTAATCAGTATGTTAAAGAGATATTCACACATTTCAAAGATTGTTTAAATTCTGACATCCAGACTTATGGTGGCATGAACATATGGTGACTTTAAATGGACAGTTAAGACCATTCATCACAATCTGCTACCGTACAAAAATTAAATTATGATTACTTTGGAGTATAAATCAAATGGTTTACAGTGAACTAGCAGCACGCATGAAGAACACCTTATACATGCAAATTTTTACTCTCTGGGACTTACTAAACAAGGCTTTTTTTAATGCTGAGATGGATAAGAAGAACCCACCTTTCTCTGGATAGGGGGTAGGTGTTGAACATGGTTAAGACACTATTAAATTCTGAAATCACCATTAATAATGAGTTCTATACGTATATATTGTGAGCACTCTTTCGCACATTCCTTCCCATGGAATAAACGAGAAACTAGGAGTGGGAAAATCTGACTACTTAATCATCAGGGATTGGACTCTCCTTTGCTGTTGGAGGTACTATTGTAGTTGATGTGATAAAAGTTTAACCAAAAAAAAAAAAAGCAACTTAGACATTCCTGCACGTAAGGAAACATTTTTGAAGGGAGAGGGGGTGGGATGAATGCAAGAGACGGAGTTTGCTGTGAGATTGCATCTCTTAGAAGTCCCACCAACATAGCTACCCAAACGTGAGTTGAAAGAAGACAACACCAATATTCATGCCAAGGGAATGGAGGTCTCAGAACTGTACCAAAAACTACAGGCACCTAAGGAAAGTTGGGAGTGGGAGGAACAATCTTCAGAGAAGAGCATCAAATGGTTATCCAATACCACATGGTCAGCCTTGAAAACATATATACTAGTAATGTTATACAGACTGAGCAGGTTATATTTAGGGGTGTGTGTGTGTGTGCACAAGCATGTGTGGTATGTGGTGTACACATGCACACACATGCATATACAGGTACACAATAACAGTTAATAAAAAAAAAAAGAAGCCATCCATTTGGGAAAGAATTGGCGAGGTGTATGGGGGAGAGAAAAGAGTCAGGAGAAGTGTAATTATATTATAATCTCAAAAGCAAATAAAAACCCTTAAAATTATTAAAAAAATCAACTTACGGGATGAAGAGGATTACTTTAGCTTACAATTCTAGGTCTCCATCATTATGAAGATGTCAAGAAAGGAACTTCGAATGGCTAGTAAATCAAGAAGAGAGAATCCAGCCAGGGAAAGAAGAGATAAGCTAACTACAGAACTTCACCTCTCCCTCAGCTCCCTGAAATCCAATCCCCCAGTCTCATCCCCAGCTCCACAGCCGACCAACTGCTGTGACTCCCCTTCTGCTCCTCTCTCCAGTGGATCACACAGATCTTCTACTCCAAACTTCTTTCTCTCTCACTCATTGTGTATCCCAGTCCCCAATGTAAGGCCAACTTGGGAATCTGCAGGCCAGCGAAGTAGGTAGGCTAACTTCAGATCTCCACCTCTCCATCATCCCTCCAAGTCTGATCGACCATTCTCATCTCCACCTCTGTAGCAGACCTTCTCTGTGGCCTCTCCTCACTCTCTGCACCCATTACCAGGGGACTAAGCAGAACCTGATGGAATACCCCACTTCCCCACCCTCGAGTGGACGCCCCCAGCTCACACCCTCCTAGCCCTTCCACATTCCTAAGTGTCAGCTCCCAATACCTAGAAATACATTTTACTTAGAACCCCTAGTGGCTCATGTATCAGGATCCCAGAAGAATGTCCTACCAGGCGACACACAGCCACCACAGTCTCCTAGAAAACAAATATTAACGGAAACCAAGAAACAAAGTACTCACACAACAAAGACCAGATATCAGTACCTAAAATATGATCTTTCCAAACCCAGATGCCTGGACGCCAGCATAAAAACATAATAATAGCCAGGGTAATGTGAACCCAACAGATCCCAGGGACTCTAGCACAACAAGCACTGAGTGTTGCAACACAGCTGAAACACACACACTCATACACACACACCTGCACACGCACACGCACATGCACACGCACACATAACACACACCTGCACACGCACATGCACACGCACATGCACACATAACACACCTGCACACGCACATGCACACGCACATGCACACGCACACATAACACACACCTGCACACGCACATGCACACGCACATGCACACACACACGCACACGCACATGCACACACGGGTCAAGCTGGGTGGTAGAGGTGCACACCTTTAGTTCCAGTACTAGGGAGACAGAGGCAGGTGGATCTCTGAGTTCCAAACCATTCTTGTCTACACAGTGAGTTCCAGGACAGTCAGGGATACACGGAGGAACTGTGTCTCAAAGAAGGAGAGAGAGAAAGAGAGAGAGAGAGGAGAGAAAAGGAAAGAAGAAAAGAAATACAGAAATATAGAGAGAAACAGAGAAGAAAGAAAGAAAGAAAAGAAAGAAAAGAAATACAGAAATATAGAGAGAAACAGAGAGAAAGAGAGAGAGAGAAGAAGAAGAAAGAAAGAAAGAAAAGAAAGAAAGAAAACAAAAAGGGAAGGGAAGGGAGGGAAGGAAGGAAGGAAGGAAGGAAGGAAGGAAGAGTGGCTGAAGAGATGGCTCAGAGGTTAAGAACACTGACTGCTCTTCCGGATCTCCTGAGTTCAAATCCCAGCAACCACATGGTGGCTCGCAACCATCTGTAATGTGATTGGATGCCCTCCTCTGGTGTGTCTGAAGATAGCTACAATGTACTTGCATATGGAGAGATGGCTCAGCAGTTAAGAGCACTGACTGCTCTTCCGAAGGTCCTGAGTTCAAATCCCAGCAACCACGTGGTGGCTCACAACCATCCACAATGAGATCTGACTCCTCTAGAGGGTCTGAAGACAGCTACAGTGTACTCACATATAATAAATAAATCTTTAAAAAATAAATGAATAAATCTTTTTGAGAGGAAGGGAAGGGGGAGAGAGAGAGAGAGAGAGAGAGAGAGAGAGAACAGGTCAAAATCACAGAAAATATTTCCAACAAAATCATAGAAGAAAAATTTCCTAACCTAAAGAAGGTGATGCCTCTAAAAGTACAAAAAGCATACTGAACACCAAATAGACTTGGCCAGAAAAGAAATTCCCTTTGTCACATAATAATCGAAACACTAAACATAAAAGAACAAAGAAAAATATTAAAAAGTGGGATGAGAACAAAGACCAAGTAACATAGAGAGACAGATCTATTAGAATAACACCTGACGTCCCAATGGAGACTCTACAAGCCAGAAGGGTCTGGACAGATTTTCTAAAGACTTGAAGACCCCACAACTGCTAGTTTAGACTACTATACCAAGAAAACTATCAATCACAGTACGTGAAAAAAAGAAAAACATTCCATGATAAAAACCAAAGTTATGCAATATCTAGCTACAAAATCCACCTCTAAAGAAAGTAATTGAAGAAAAACTTGAACCAAAAAAAGAGATTAACCACATCAAAGAAATAAATAGTCCACACAAAATAAAAAAAAAACACACACACACACACAAATAAATAATCCCAAATCCATAGAGGGGAAACACACACTCTCACACACACAACAAAACAATAAGAACAATCACCACCAACAACAATAAAATAACAGGAATCAAAAAACACTGCTCATTAATATTTCTTAATATCAATGGTTTCAATTCCTCAATAAAATGACACAAACTAACAGTATGGATATAAAAATAGGATCTATCCTTCTGTTGCATCCAAGAAATAGAAACACATCTTGACATCATGGATAGATATCAGGGTAAAAAGGGTGGAAGAAGATATTTGAAGCAAATAGACCCAAGAAGAAAGTTGGTATAGCCATTTTAATACCTGACAAACTAGACTTCAAAACAAAACTAATTAAAAATTTTATCATCGAATGTTGGGCTAGAAAGTCTCAAAGCATTTGAGAACTTTTATTAAAGTAGGTGTATTAGTTTGGGTTTTACTGCTGTGAACAGACACCAATGACCAATGCAAGTTTTATAAAAGACATTTACTTGGGGCTGGCTTACAGGTTCAGAGGTTTAGTCCATTGTCATCAAGGCAGAAGCATGGCAACATCCAGGCAGGCATGGTGCAGGAGGAGTTGAGGGTTCTACACCTTTATCCAAAGGAAACCAGGAACAGACTGGGCATCTTCAGGCATCTAAGAGGAAGATCTGTAAGCCCAACCCTACAGTGACACACTTCCTCCAATAAGGCCACACCTTCTCATAGTGCCACTCCCTGGGACAAGCATATTCAAACCACCACAGTAGGCTTTGGAAAATCTAAGCCTGCAACTTGCTGATCTGTCCCTGGTATCTCATCCCTATGAGAGAGGATTCCTGGTCATGAGTGGGTGCTGGGAACCAAACTCATCTCCTACAAGAGCAGCAAGTCATCTTAACCATTGAATCTTTTAACCATCTTTCCAGCCCTTAACTTTCTGTTGTTGTTTCTGCTGCTGCTGTTCTCCTGTTGTTGGTTTGGTTCTTTGAGCCATCTCTCCCCCACGTTTCTCTTATGATTGCCAGTTAAATAGAGTTTTAATTCCATGGAGGGGGCATACACTGAAACCAACACACACACACACACACACACACACACACACAGCACTTTAGTGTACAACAGAGTAATCACCAGGTATAACCTGAGATGTGCTAGGAGAACTGTTTAAAGTTATCTTTGTTATTTTTAATTTTTAAAAGATTTATTTATCTGATGCACACGAGTGTTCTGCCTGAATATGTCTGTGCACCACATACATGCCTGGTGTCCAGAGAGGTCAGAAGAGGACATCAGATCCCCTGGAACTGGAGCTACAGAAGGTTATGAGCAGCTTTGTGGGTGTTGGGAATAGAACTCTGGCTCTCAAAAAAGAGCAGCCAGTGCTCTTAACGGCTCCATTCCCTCATTTATCTTTAGAAATACTACTCAGCTGAATATTAAAAACATAAGCAATTAGTGAGCATAAATCATTCTTTTTGTTTTTAGGATTTATTTATTATATGTAAGTACACTGTGGCTGTCTTCAGACACACCAGAAGAGGGCATCATATCTCATTATGGATGGTTTTGAGCCACTATGTGGTTGCTGGGATTTGAACTCAGGACCTTAACTGCTGAGCCATCTCTCTAGCCCGCATAAATCATTCTTAAGTGTGTGATTACAGTCCCTCATTTATTCACTACTGTCCATGAAATGCAGTAGTGTTAGTCACGGGCCTCCACTGAGAGGTTTGATACCAAGGACAGAGGTAGTCCGTCCATAAGTAGTTAGTTTGCACTGTTTGGTGGCTACTTTTCTTCTGTTGAATACAGTTTATTATTATTATTTTTAATTATTCTGGTTGTTTTTTTTTTTAATGGCTGCCCTACATGTATACCTGTGAATCACCTGCATGCAGTACCAAAAGACGCCAGAAGGTGGCAGATTCCCTGGAACTGGAGTTCTAGATGGTTGTGAACCACCTTACTGGTGCTAAAATCAAACCTAAGTCTTCTGCAAGAGCAACCAGTGCTCTTAACCGCTGAGCCATCTCTCCAGCCTGAAACCTCCCAGGAGTTGCACACGAAGCGGGTTTTCCATGAACGGAGAGCTGGGAAAGTGAAAGGGGGACGAGAGAAACATACAGAGACATTAATGCATGGCTGTACAAAATCTCTCGTTACTTGGGGATAAAGAGCAGCAATATATGCTTTGTGGGCGTGACCCTCCCTCCCAGGGTTGCAGAGTCTTCTCAGCGCTTTTCAAGGGCCTCAGCTCCATTGTTTCTCCAGGATGTTGATCCCACAGGGTCTGTGGCTCTGCGGGAGGCTAAAGTGTAACAAAAGGCTCGCTCCTGGAGCTCAGCCAGCTCCGCCACGCCAGGCGGGGGAGGTGTAGCTCACTGGGGTCTGGAGATCCTCTGCTCAGAACGCAGAGTGGGGGAAAAAATGCAGGCAGCTTAATGATAGCCCTCTACACCGGCCTACGAACACAGTTCTTACCAGTTCATATACATCGCCGTTGACCAAGAATTACTTACACAGATAACTGCTTTTCTACAAATGGCCTGAGGGTATTTAGAGAGCATTTCAGGAGTTGTCATGGCTTGATATCACCTGTAAGCTCAAAGCAAGTGTTTAAAGGATGGGTAGCCAGGGGTCAGCCTTGTTTTGAAGAATCTTTAGGAAGTAGGACGGTATCAGAATAAGTGGATCATCAGGGGCAGGCCCCGTTTTCCGTCTGCTTTCTGCTACCTGACTGCCAACAAATTGTAACTAGCTGCCTTATGCACCTGCTGCCATGCCGTCCTTAGCCTTGATAAACCATATCCCCTAAAACTGAAAGTTAAATAAACTCCTTCTCCCTTAACTTCTTTCTCTTGAAGTATTTGTTCTCAGCATCAAGAAATGTCATCAATACAGGATACCCAGAGGTAAATATCTTACAGTAGTAAGTCAAAGAAAAGACACCATGAGATTTAGGTGATTCTTTTGTTGTTGTTGTTAATATTTTTTATTAATTAATTTAATTTTCACACTCCATATTTTATTCCCATCCCCACCCCACCCTCGTCCACCCTCTGACTGTTCCACATCTCGTACCTCCTCCCCACCCTCCTGTCTCCATGTGAATGTCCCCACTCCCCACCCCACCCCCACCTCTAAACTCCCTGGGACCTCCAGTATCTTGAGGGTTAGGTGCATCATCTCTGAATGAACACAGACCCCACAGTCCTCTACCATATGTGTGTTGGGGGCCTCATATCAGCTGGTGTATGCTGCCTGTTTGGTGGTCCAATGTTTGAGAGGTCTTGGGAGTTCCAATTAAATGAGACTGCTGGTCCTCCTACAGGATTGCCCTTCTCTTCAGCTTCTTTCAGCCTTCCCTAATTCAACAGCAGGGGTCAGCTGCTTCTGTGCATTGGTTGGGTGCAAATATCTGCAGCTAGCTCTTTTAGCAGCTTGTCAGGTCTTCCGGAGTATGGTCATGCTCGGTCCCTTTTTGTGAGCCCTCCATAGCCTTAGTAATAGTGTCAGGACTTGGGAGAGATTTAGGTGGCTCTTATATGGCCCTGGGGGAAATACTCGAGTATCACACGGAAAGGACATATAGTCATTATTCTGTGTATTTATTTCAAAGTTTGAGGGGATTTTTGTTTGTGTTGTTTCATATCTTTCTTGATCCTATTAACTTTGTTTGGATTCAAATTCTGACAACATGGAGGCTAGAGAGATGGTTCAGTGGTTAGGACAGTTTGCTGCTCTTCCAGAGGACCTAAGTTCAGTTATCAACTGTATGAAGCAATGTAAGCTTATCCCTGACTAGCTGACAAATAAATGAGACTCAGACTCTGGTTCTTTTATTTGACTTTGATAATTACTGGGAAGTAACCCCTAATCTACTCTTAGCAGGCTACCTCCCCAGTGGTGTACACCAAATACTTACTGTTTCTCCTAGCCATGTGCGCACTATCCATCTCTCCTCGTGGTGGCTTCCTCTCTCTTCCTCTTCTTCCTCCTCCCCCCTCCCATCTTTCCTCCTCCAATCAGGTCGCTCCAAACCCACCTACCTCTAATCCCTCCAGTAACTGGCTGAAGCCAAATTTATTTAAGCAATAGTTTTAAATCAAGGAAAAGGTTGTATGATAAAAGCTTGCAAACATGAGAAGCTACTTTTGTAGGCCTAGACCTTTGGGTATAGAATTTAGCATTACAATACATAGCAATAGTCCAAACCTCAACACCAAACACCCAACACCCAATACCCACACCAAGTAGTTCACAACTCCAGTTCCAGGGAACCCTGACATCCTCTTCTGGCTTCCATGAGCACCTGTACACACACACACACACACACACACACACACACACACACACACACACACACGGGGGGGGGGAAGAGAGAGAGATTTTTATTTTGGGCAGGGGACATTGTTGGAGACAAACTCATTAGTTCTGGCTATAGTGCTATATAGTTCTGTCCTGGAACTTACTATGTAGACGAGGCTGGCCTTGAACTCACATAGATCCATCTGCTTCTGCCTTTGTCTTTCAACTGCTGCTATTAAAAACCTGTGCCACTATTCCCAGTAAATGGTTTTTAAAAGAAGCCAGGCAATAGTTGCTACGTTTTAACCCCACACTCAGAAGGCAGAGGCTGGAAGATCTCTGTGACTTTGAGGACAGTCTGATCTACACAGAGAGTTCCAGGACAGTCAGGGCTACACAGAGAAATGTTCTATCAGAAAAACCCCAAACAACAACAAAAACAATAATAAATTAAAAAAAATTCTGACATTGCACCTGTAAAAACATCTTCAATAAGATCAAAGAATTCTAATATAAAGTTGGTATTAAATTCTGTTATGAGATTATTAAACGATTATATGAACAATTGTGTGTGTCTTGACCATGGTATTTTGTTACATAAGCTTAGCTTATGTAACAAATATGCTTAGCATTCTTTTTTAGATATCCAGTTTTTCTTAGAGTATCAGAATGGAGAAGCAAAACAGCAAAATCTATTGGCAAATGGCACAATAGTTCAAGCCAAGTGGTTCATAATATTTATTTTTATGTAGGTTTAATTTTTTTCTACAATAAATTAAAAGTATTTTTCTTTAATCTGCAATAATTTTTAAAATGTTATGATGATGTTTTTTATTTAACGTTCTGGGACAACTGTACCATTACTTAGTAATTTTTAGGCTAAATTGTCTTCCTATGTTACACAATCCACTTTCACTGACTTTTGAACGAAAAGGACATTTCATATAAAGGTTACCACATTTGGAATACAAAGTATTTACAAGGACAAACCAAGTCACATAAGAGATTGGCTCAGCCTACACATCTTTCTGTTCCAAACCCAGCAGTTAATGTCACTTGAATGCAAAATGTCCTTTTTCCTTATAAAGGGGACAGTTAAACCGGTTATTTTAAAGCTTGCTGCCCATTCTTTGCATGAAAACTGCCAGTTCATAGGAGATGAAAAATTGTTCATTTAAACTTCTGCTAGAAAAATGGAAATACATGTTTAAAACTCAAGTCAGTTCATGAAGCTTTTAGCTTTTCTTTTAGAGATACTTGTTCGTACCTGTGTATCCTTCACAGTTTCAGGCAGAGCCTCTGCGTCTTTCTCACAGGAAGTTGATAGTTTTGAGCTTGGTTGTTTGGGGGGGGGCCTCTTCTAAGTACCCCAACATTTTTTACATGAGTTGTGTTTTGTTTGTTTGTTTTTAATTTTTTAACTAATCATTTTATTTGTTTACATTTCAAATGATATCCCCCTTTCCGGTTACCCCTCCACAAACCCCCCATCCTATCCCCGCTCTCCCTCCTCCCCTTTGCCTCTATGAGGGTGCTCATCCACCCACTCATATACTCCTGCCTCACCATTCTAGCATCAAGCCTCCACAGGACGGAGGTCTCCCCTCCCACTAATGTCAGATAAGGCCATCCTTTGCTACGTGTACCTGGAGCCATGGTCCCTCCATACATATACTCTTTGGTTGGTGGTTTAGTCTCTGGGAGCTCTGGGTAGTCAGTTGACATTGTTCTTCCTATGGGGTTGCAATTCCCTTTGGCTCCTTCAGTCCTTCCCCTAGCTCTTCCATCCGGGTCCCCAGGCTGTATTTGCATCTGTATTGGTCAGGTGTTAGTAGAACCTCTCAGGGAACAGCCATACTAGGCTCCTGTCAAAAGTGCTTCTTGGCATCAGCAATAGTGTGGGGGTTTGGTTTCTTTGTTCTTAATTTTTAGATAGGGTTTCATGTATCCCAGGTTGGTTTCTAATTCACTAAGGATGACCTTGAACTTCTTTTTTTTTTTTTTGGTTTTTCCAGACAGGGTTTCTCTGTGTAGCCCTGGCTGTCCTGGAACACACCACTGCCCGGCTCTAAACTTTGAGATTCTTAAAAACTTATTTTAACTCAATAAGCTTAAACCACATGTAGGGAACAAAATAAATATCATTTCCTCTCCAGTCACAAGGTTCATGCTAATAAGAGAAGAACATGAAAAAAGAAAAATGTAAAACCCACATTTTATACTACATGGGGACCTTGTAGTGTAAATAAATTAAGACCAAGATGCCAGACTCTCGGTACAGGGGTTAGAAGACAGCCTGGGCTACAAATTGAGTTTAAGGTTAGACTGATGCTGTCTCAACAACAAAAACAAACAAAAGTCAGAGGAGACCTACGAGGTCTTATTATTTTGCCTTTGTTTTGTATTGAGTCTGGGTCTCACCATAAAAGGGTTGACTGAAATATCCTGCAACAGTGTGCCACCAAGACTGGCTTGTTTATTTATCTTATACGTGAGTAGTTCATCTGCATGCACGTATGGGCACCACATGTCTGTATACCTGGTGCCCAACGAGGTCAGAAAGGGTCTAGAATCCCCTGGAACTGAAATCAAAGGCAGGGAGTTGTCATGTGGTTGCTGGGAGCGGAATCCAGGTTTTCTACAAGAACAATCAATCGCTCTTAACCTCTGAGCCATGTCTACACACACACACATCTTTTTAAACAATACTATCGATGTATGACAAATGCATAAATAGATCAAAATAGATTAATGTATGATGGGGCACCCATTTAGACAGTGAATGGGAAAAAAGTGTTAGTCGACCAAGAACCACCCACATTCCAGAACTAAGTGCTCCCCTATCCCCCACCCTTTAATCCTCATCATTACTAAAGACCAATGGGACCCGGCATGTTTCCACTTTCAACACTGTCCTGCATTTTCATGCTCCATACGCCCTATTATAAAGCCTGCACCATCACAGCCTGCCCTGCTTCTCACCCCTGTTCCAACAAATCTTTTTCATGAGGTCTGTTATGCAATGCGATTTTTCTGCAGCATGCCTTGACTCTGACCAACCATTGTCAAGGTACTCCATGTGACTATTCCTAAAGTATGGAGAAGATTTTTTATTGTAGACAAAAGGGAAACGCAGGCAGAGTGGAAAGAATCCATACGGAACATCGCCAGCTGGGTCTACAGAGCGAGTTCCAGGACAGTCAGAGCAACATAGTGAGGCTCTGTCTCGAAAACAAAACAAAACAAAACAACCCCCCACCCCCAATATTAACTCAAAGAGCAGGTATCCAGTGATTTTAGGATGTGCTGAGATCGGAGTCTAGAGCACACGTATCCAGAACTCCGCTCCACCTCCTCCAACAGCTCACAGAAAACTCAAAGCACTCTCCAAACGTCCTGTCCGCAGAGGGGAAGACGTGAAATGTTAGCGCTTAGGACTCGGAGCCCACTTGCAGCCTAGGCTACTTCTTTGGAAGCAGCAGGAACAGTGGATTTCCTGCAGAGCTGAAAGCAGTGCGCAAATTGGGCTTTTAGCCTAGTGGGCGTGGTCGAGTCCTTGGCTGTGGAGCTGCAGGAAGCTCTCAAAACTCCGGTAGAGGGCCTCAGAACCGGGTATTGCAGGTTCTGTAGTTTTTCTCCGGTTTTCAACAAATTCCCACTCCGTAGCCCAGGCTGGTATTGGACTCTAATGCCTGGGTTTCCCTAGTGCCAGGATCTTTAAATGTTTTACATTTATTTATTTAGTGTAGGGGGAGAGTGCAGGTGTGGCGCTTAGAGGACAATCTCAAGTTCCATCGTGTGGGGGATATGGGATTCGAACAGCAGTCATCTGGTTTGGTGGCATGCGCCTTTACCCACTGAACTATCAATGTGGTGTCGGGTGGTGTGTGTGTGTGTGTGTGTGTGTGTGCGCGCGCGCGCGCGCTTACTTTCTGTACAGCGGGGAACAGCACCTACCTTGTATAAGGAAGGCTATTTGTCAAAAATGAGTCATCCTAGCCAGGAGCTTCAAAAATGGTAATATTTGCAATGGATCCTGGAAATACTTGATAGACTGATGTCTGGTCTGGTCTTAGTTACAGACAGGCCCTGAGGAGGAAACTCTGTCTAAAACCCAGCCCTTGCAGACACCCCAGCCCACCCCTAACCGCAGGGAGTCAGAAATTGAGTCTCGAAAACTAGGGAGCTTCTGCACCCTAACTCACACGAGGCCTCGCGCGACCTCAGCAGCTAGAAGACAACCGTGACGCACCGGACGCTTCTGATTTCACTTTCCTTTTCTCGGGCCCGGCCGCTTCACCTCTTTGGCCGCAGCCTGGGGATTTGCCCAGTGATCAGTGACGTCAAGCAGCCTGAAGTTCCCATTGGAGGACGGAGTTCGGCAAGAGCCAATCCCAGGGCTGGTCCCAGAGAAATCTCGGCGGAAGGCACGGAGCGCCGGGAGACTGCTGGGCGGGGAGCTTGTGGTGCCGGCTGCTTGCTGAGGACCTAGCTCCGGAGCAGCTCCAAGGAAACGAGTGGTCCGGCCCGGAGCGTGGCGCGGGTGAGTGCGGTCTGCACTGGTGAGACGCGGCGCGCCGTGCGACCCGGGTGGGGACGGTGAAGGCGGCAGCGGGCCCTGGGCAGGGCTAACCAGGCCCGGGCGCGCGGGACGGCGAGCTCGCGTGAGCGCCGCGTCCCCGGCTCGCCTTTGGGCCTTTCGCCCTGAGCTCGCGTGTTCCTTCCTCTTCAGGTCCAACCCAGACTTACTTCAGTCTCTTCTAGTCTCCAGAGCCAGAAGTGAGCGGGACCCGGATGATGTTCCACCTGGTGGCTTGGAGCCCTGCATGACCAGAGGCAGGTCTTACATTTATGTATCTGTTTATTTATTATTTATTTATCGTCAGAGTAAACTGGCTTAGCTAGTTATACCAAGAGCTGCGCGTTTTCCCGGATGATTTACTGCCTGATTAGCTTAGGAAAAGAAAGTGTACAAACCTGGCGGTGGTGGCGCACGCCTTGACGCCCAGTGCTTGGGAAGGCAGAGGCCAGTCTGGTCTACAAACTGATTGAATTCTAGGATAGCCAGGGTTGCAAAGAGAACCCCTGTCTCGACCCTCTTCCCCTCCCCCCCCCAAAAAAAAGAGAAAAAGAAAAGAAAAAGTGTATAAATTTAACTTTGGGAAGTGAATGGGAGGAGACACTTTAAAAAAATTCCCAGTACATTCCAGATTTTGACAACACAACCATTTGTGCGTGCTTCAAAGAAGGGAAGAATGACGTGCGTTCATGCATGCCTGAACCCCTTGTTAGGAGATGGATTCATGATGCCTAGAGTATTCTTCCCAAGTTAAAACAAACAAACAAACAAAAACCCCAAAACACATTTTCTAAACGCAAGCTTTCATTAATGCCTTTAAAATTGCAAATTTTAAATTTGATGATGATGACGACACGACAGGGTGTCCCCATATATCCAAAATGGTCTGAAGCTGACTATGGTAGCCCAGGTTAGCCTCCTGTCTAACCTTGGATTACAGAAATGACAGGCATCTGCCAGTATGCCTAGATGCAATTTTTTGTTGTTGTTGTTGTTGTTTTGTTTTTTTGAGACAGGGTTTCTCTGTGTAGCTCTGGCTATCCTGGAACTCACTGTGTAGACCAGGCTGGCCTCGAACTCAGAAATCCTCCTGCCTCTGCCCCCCAAGTGCTGGGATTAAAGGCGTGCGCCACCATCGCCCGGTCTGCAATTTTTTAATATGCTTAATTTTTTAGAGCAGTTGTAGATTTACAGAAAAGTTAAGAAAACGGTGTGTAGAGTTTCTATATAACTCCCAACTGATTTCCCTTTCATTAACATCTTACACATTATTATTGGCCAAAGTCCACACAGTATGTTCACCTTTTCCAGATTCTTCACCCAGATTCTTATCCCTCCATATTCTCATCCAGGTTACTGTACTGTGTTGGTACTGAGTTTTCAGAGATACTTATGTAATGGATACCTCAGGTAATTAACACGAGAAGAGAAAAGGTTTATTTTAGTACACAGGCTTAGAAGTTGCAACACATGATCCATTGGTACCTGTTGATCTGGGCCTATGGTGAGGCAGCAGGCACATAGAGAGTGGTGCACGGAACAACAAAACCACTCATGTCATAGCCAGGAAGAGGGGAGAAGGGATATATCAGCGTCCCATAGCCCCCTTCTGTGATGCTGTCTTGGTGTCCTAAAGAGTCCCACCTCGTAAACTTTGTACTGGTTTTCAGTAGTGCCAGCACAAGGAACAAGCCTTTTTCTTTTTCTTTTTTTCTTTTTTTTTTTTTATTGGTTTTTCGAGGCAAGGTTTTTTCTGTGTAGCCCTGGCTGTCCTGGAACTCACTCTGTAGACCAGGCTGGCCTCGAACTCAGAAATTCGCCTGCCTCGGCCTCCCAAGTGCTAGGATTAAAGGCATGCACCACCACCGCCCGTCCGGAACAAGCCTTTTTCATGTGGACCTTTGAAACATATGAAATAAACACCTGGATGTGTGTTTATATGGTGCCCTTCTATTATACGTCTTACTCTTTTTTTTTTTTAATTTTATTTTTCTTATTCACTTTATATCCTGTTCACAGTCACCGCCTCCCACAATCCTTCCCCATCCCCTTCTCCTCTGAGAAGGTAGGGTATCCCTCTGGGGATTCCCTCCAACCCCCAACACTTCAAGCCTCTGAGAGGCTAGGTGCTTCCACTTCCACTGAGACCGGACAAGGCAGCCCAGCTAGGACATATCCCACATACAGGCAACAGCTTTTGGGATCGCCCCAGTTCCGGTTAATCAGGACCCACATGAAGATCAAGCTGCACATCCCCTACGTATGAGGGAGGAGGCCTAGGTCCAGCCCGTGTATGTTCTTTGGTTGGTGGTTCAGACTCTGAGAGATTTGTGTGTTAAAAGGATACAGTTAGATTGCCATATTCAGCAGTCCTTAGTAAGGATTTCATGTTGTCAAGATTTAGGTACTGACCTCCTCACCCAGTTGAGTGTGTGTTGGTTTTCAACAGTGTCAACTTTTGCATTGCAGTTTTTCTTCCCTTTGCATACACTATTACTTGGAAAGAAGTCACTTTGTTCATCTAAGGAATTAGGGGGTGGTGAATTATAAATTATACTCTGTGGGAAATGTGTCCCCTTCATTAATTTGTTCATCCACTTATTTATATCAGTATGGACTTGCAGATATTAGTACTTGCAAGATTGGATTACAGTCCAGTACTTCTTTGTTTTGTTGCTGAAATCAGTGCAGCTTTGAGTATTGAAAACTGATTGCCTTCATGTCTCTCCTCTGTTAATAATGCCTTTCCAGCAAACACTTGTCTATGCATGACCTTCCAAACTTCAGACGACTTGGCCGAACAGTTTCCTTTGTAAAGAGATAAGAAAATCTGGGTCTGGAGAGTTAGCTCCGTGGTTAACAGGATTTCTTGCACTTTCAGAGAACCTAGGTTCAGTTTTCAGTATCCACATGGCTCGTAACCATCAGTTAACTCCAGTTCCAGGAGATCTAACACCCTCCTCTGAACTCTACAGACACTGCATGCATGTGGTGCGCATATATACACACAGAGAAAACACCTGTACCCACAAAATAAGGACTTGGGGAGGGGGAGGGGGAAGAAAGGAAACAAAACAGTCTAGCCAGATGAAGTGGTGATTGCCTGTACTCTCAGCACCTGAAAGCCAGAGGCAGGCCGATCTCTCTGAGTTTGAGGCCCCTCTGATCTACATAGTGGCAATTCAGCCTACGGCGCATAGTGAAAAAAAGAAAAAAAAGGGGGGTGGGGTGGTAAGGAAATTGAAGTACAAAGGTTGTAGGTGTTACTTGCTACAAGAGATAACAAGCGGGACTGAGACTGGATCTGTTACTGCAGAACTCTGTAAACCTCAGGTAAAACCTTTTTAAGTGAAGGCTTGAGGGGGGGGGACTTCCACTCCCAGGATCACAGTGGAAAATACACGGGGAGACGTTGTTGTTTGTAGCAAACAAAGGCTTAGCTTAAGATTGGCATTTAGGATGAAATAGAATTTGGCCAGATTGATGGAAATGGACTACTAGAAACATCTAGTACTCAGATCCTGCTGCTGAAGCGGGTTTGTGAAGCTGCAATTTGAGGGTGTCGTGAAAATTGGGAACAGAGAATTCAAGCCACAGCTCTGAATCCCGGAGTGGTGTGGGTTTTTTTTGTTTTGTTTTGTTTTGGTTTGTTTTTTTGAGACAGGGTTTCTCTGTATAGCCCTGGCTGTCCTGGAACTCACTCTGTAGACCAGGCTGGCCTTGAACTCAGAGATCCACCTGCCTCTGCCTCCTGAGTGCTGGAATTAAAGGCTTGCGCCACCACTGCCCAGCTGTGAGTGGCATTTTATGGGCCCGATTCCGTGATTTGGGCCAGCTGCTGGAGATAAAGAGATCACTGAGGGATGATTCTTGTTTCCGCATTCCGAGTAGGTGAGAATACCCATCCACCACACCAAAAAATAAAGTCAATTATAAAGCCGTGTGAGAGTGTTATCATAGAACTAACTGGGAAGGAGCTGAGATGGGGGTGGGGGCAGTTTTATTCAAGGCCAAGCTGTGTCTGAGAGAACAGAGTGTACAAAGACAAGGGAGGAGTATGTCACATGAAGGGCCTCTCTCCCTACACTCTTACTATGGGGTACTAGGCAAGGTCGATCAGGATTTGGGGCTGAATACCCTGCCTTGTGTGTTTTGAAGCAAGAAAATAGAGTGAGACCCACATTAGAAAGGTGATCCCTTCAGAACTCTATAGGAGAAAGGCCACCTGTGGTGAGTGTTCTTGCTTGGCAACCTGACTGTATCTGGAATGAGCTACCATCCAGAAATGGAGGGCATACCTGCGACACATTTTCTGTCTGATTTGAAGAGGGTTAATTTACTCCTAGTGCATACCTTTGAGATAGGAAGACACACAACTTCGATCTAGCGTTTAAAAAGTCTGGAAGACACGGGCCTTTAATTTGGATCTTGAGGCAGGAAAACATACCTTTAATATGGGCCATACCTTCTGCTGGAAGTTTATAAGGACACCCAGCCTTGTGGGATTGAGCAGCTACTAGATTCTTGAACTTTCCATTCACAGCTAGCTGATGTTGGATTAGCTGGACTGCAGCCTATAAGTCATTCCAGTAAATCAATCAATCTCTCTCTCTCTCTCTCTCTCTCTCTGTGTGTGTGTGTTTTCTGTGACTCTAAAGAGTCCTAATACACCACCCCTCATCAAATATGGGATGCTTCAGTTGCTTTATATGTCCTTAGTTTATGTTCCACACGGAAGAATATTTTACCAGTTAAATGATATATGTCACTGATTACACATCAAAGATGCTAAGATAGAATGTCATAGGTGTCTCAACTTTGATGAAAAGTAGAAATTCCCTATTAGCTTGCTGAGATGCCTCCACCCCACTATATGAATAGGCAGAACTTCTTCACCCCATGGATGGATGGTGAGTTCCCTGGCTCCATTTGTGGGTATTTACTTATTTTTGAGACCGAGCCTCACTCAATCCCTGTCTGACCTACAACACTTATGTAGACCAAGCTGGCCTAGAACTCAGACATCCACCTGCCTCTTCCCTGACTCCCCCACTCCCCACCCCCATGCTTGGACTAAAGTTGAGCGCACTGTACCATACCTTCTGTTTGTGATACCCAACACCCAAGGTCTTCCCTTTCCCAAGATACACCAGGTACAGTAGCCTGGGCTGAGATGTACATGGGGTAGATTTACTCTGAATAAGAATACAACCTGTTGTTAAGCATGAGGAAGCCACCACTTGTGATTTTAGAAACACTGGTTTAGCTAGGTATGCTGGGGCCCACTTGGAACTCCCTCACTCCCTCACACAAGAGGTAGAGAAGAATATGAGTCTAAGTCAGCCTTGACTACATAGCAAATTTGAGGCTTGCCTGGAAAAGATGGTACCTTGTTCTACAACAACAAATCCCCACTACATCTGATGAACTGGTCCTTTCCTACCTGATAGCCGGCCTATCAAAAATAAGTGTTACACCCCTTCCCACCTCCACCCCCATTTCTGCTTCAACAATTTCAGCCATCTTTATACTGCACATTAAATATGCTGGTTTATCCGTTAGACCTTACGTTCGGTCTTGTGAACGGCTCTGTAATCCACACCTTTATTTATTCATGATAATATAGAAGCTCAGGAAAGTCAAGACTCTAGACTCATGCTGAACAACAGGGTAGCTGAGACTGTGTGAAAATCCAGGTGGCTCTCTAGGGTTCTTTGGTGTAGACTTTGATTGACTGCAGAGGATGGTAGAAGATGAGGCTTGTGTTCCCTACTCAAATTGCTAGGAGCCACAGGAGTTGTGATATCCCAGAGCATGCTAAAGGTCTACTGTGTCTACAGGTTGTCCTCTGCCTGTGTTGCAAGACCTGTGTCTCAGTCGGGTTGATTGCTGGTGTTTTGTTGCTGTTGGGTTTTTTTGGGTTTTTTTTTCCCCCGTAAATTGTGTATTTCAGCCCAGTTACTTCATCTTGGTATCAGTCAGGTCCCCTCCTCTTAAAAAAGCAAAACAAAACAAGTGATAGACAAGTCCCAAGCTGGTGGGGCAGAAAGAAGGATAATTGGCTCATGGAACTGACAGGTTTAAGAGTAGGGCTAACTTTAGGCACAAGATTTGAAAAAAGTGCTGACAAAATATGGTTTTCCCTCTTCATCTCCCCTGTTTGGCTTACTTCTCAAGAGATTAACCATCCACTCAGCGGGCTGATTGCTCCAGGAGCTATAAAACAAATGACTTCATCTCTTGAAAGTTCCCAAGGAACCACAGAATTTCTCCTCTTTCCCAGCTAGGTCTCCTTGTGACTGGTTGGGACGGACTTGTGTTTTTCCTTGAACTAAAGGGTATGGATTATTAATATACCTAAGACTGATACTTTTGCTTCACCCTGGAACTGAGGGAAACTCCACCATAAGCATGGACTCCCCAGAAACCAAATCTTGAAAGTTACCACGGGGGTGGGGGGTGGAAGAATGAAGGTCATAGAAGAATGAAGGTCATAGGCTCCTCCGATCACTAGTGGGTAAACTTAAGTCACATTTGCTAGTGGGTCAAAAGGCACCCATGTTTGAATTCCTTGCTCTGTGATTGGTTCTCTCTCCTGCTGTTTGCTTTGCCTCTTTTCATGTTATGCACAACATGATGAGATTCTGTTTTCTATTCACCAACTTGGCTAAGTTTGTAAAGCTGGAGGTACCAGGTGTTGGTGAGTCTGTATAGCTGGTTGGTGGGAATGTTCATTACCACCACTGCTTTGGAAACAGCTCAGCTCATTCTAGTAAAATCGAGAGTTCACCTTGCCTGTATGTGTACGTGTAGGGTCACAGGGGCAGTGTTCGTAAATGTCCAGACTTAACCCAGATGGCCATCAGAGGTAGGAACAGTAAATATTTACAGTCACAGAGCAGTATAAGCGCAGTATGCACGAGTGAAACTTGCTGTCATGTTAGTAAGAGAAAAAAAAATGGGAAAATTTCACATTCTGATTACCATGCTTCCACATGAGAAAACCAGAGTGTGCAGGCACCACACATTGTTTATGGATGCATACCTAGGTCTAAAGCTAAAGAAAAGGAAGGGAGAGATTCTTAACCATTATAATAAGTAAATCCCTCCACAGCCGTCTTCTCACCTAGTTCCTGAACTTCATGTGGAATGAACCCTGTATACTGTGACTGGATGATGGAGACACACAGTCTGCTCTCCTATGGTCAGGAGTTGCCAGAGGGGATGGTATTCAGCCGAGAACTCCAGCAGGAAAAGGAGTCACAGTGCAAAGGGATGGTGGTTTGAGCAGGGTTTGGTTTGAGGCAGAGTTGAAGGTAGGAGTGGCAGGAAATGAGCTGGGAGATAGGAGTAGGCCGGGGTTAACAGCTGGAGGCTCTGGGGTTGGGGGGGCGGGGGTGACTGGGAAGGGAAAGAGACTTGACTTCATTCCTGAGGTACCAGAAAGCCATTTCTGGAGTCTTAACCAGCAACCACGTTGGCACTTTATATTAGGCTGGGTATGTTTGAGGGACAAAAAGGAAGACAAAAAGCTGTATCTGGGGCAGCGCCAGCAGAGGAGAAAAGTTGAAGAGGAGAAGCCCTTCCAGGCTTATAGTTCCTGATGTTAAATCTGATTGCTTCAGTCACTAGACATGTGTAAGTGTTAAATCGCAAGGAGTGTTCTTTTTGTTCCCTGTTTAACCTCAGCTAACCTGAAACATAGTAGGCACTCAATAAATCATGCTTTAAACCCTCAGTGGTTTCCCAAGACTGTTAGGATGAAATTCAGAATTCTTTATCTGGCTGAACTGGGTCAAAGAAAGAAGTCCAAGGCCAGGAGCAGGAGTGCAGGGAGTCATTGTTTTCTTTTTTTTCTTTTCTTTTTCTTTTCTCTTTCTTTTTTATTTTTTTTTTTTTTTTTTTTTTTTTTTTTTTGGTACTGTTTCGAGACAGGCTCTTGCTGTGTAACCCAGGTGTTAACCTTGAATGTATGCCAGCCTTCTTGCTTAAGCCTCCCAAGTGCTGGTATTACAGATGTGTGCCACCACACTTGGCTAGAATCCAAAATGCTTGGGCTGTGTGGGACCACAGTCACCAGGATTCCCAAGACAGCCATACTCAACCATAGCCGTAACTAGGGCTACAATATTGGAGGATACCACCTTTGGTAGCAAGCAGGAGTGTAGCCATTTTATATAGCTAGATCACTTGCTTTTTTGTCCTGAAGATTTGTTCTTAGAAGAGTCTCTCCAGGTTTGTTAGCGATTGCTGGCTAAAGTTTACTTCTGGAAGAATTTACTAATTTTAGATTAAGAAATAGGCCTTAATCTGCACCCTAGGAACAATTAGGTGGTGGTCTTGTGGGACATGGAGCTTTAAGCTAAGTATTCTGGGATGGTGGAAGAAGGGGCTCCTGTTGGGAAGTCCAGGGACACGTTTGAAGAGATGTTGGGGTAATCGAAAAAGCCCTGAGGGTCAGGCTTCAAACCTGCTTGCCTCTCTGGGTGCTAGAGTCCATACCTGGGGATTCATCATCTTCTAGAATCTCTCTCTGGCTTTAGGAGTTTAAGGAAGCAGGGAGTAAGGTACTAGATATAGGGCAGAAGAAGCCGCAGACTTGGGGAGAGAATTTAGCACCTAGAGCAAAAATTGTAGCTGTTAAGGCGTGCGGGACCAGAGCTTGGATACACAGGTGTCTGCCTCAGAGCTCAGAGGTGTGGACCTTCACGACAACACTTCACAGTGATTCTCACAGCCAAGAATCACGCCCAGGATCCACTGTGTTGCCAGAAGTGGCAGTGTCACCCTGCCCCCCCCCCCAACCAGTTTGTTGTAGGTTAGGTGTTGGGAGCCTCAGCTTTCTAAGGGAGAGGTGGTTTGGGGATAAAGGGAGACTCAGCAAAGGATAGACAGTATCCCCAATTCAGAGTGTCAGGATACTGCAGGCCTCCCTGCTCCTGTGGAATTAATTGTAGCTGGTTTCTGGCTTACCGGAGGGCCTGAGATCTGCTGCCTCCCCGGTGTGTGACTTCAGGCACAACATAATTAATAAGCAGTCATTTCTGTCTATTCAGAATACTCATCCGAATAAAGGGAGTGGTGGGGGAACTGCTCTAATTTGCTTTGCTGCTGTAAATAAAACATTCTGGCCAGAAAGAACTTGAAGAGGAAGAAAACCGTATTTCAGCTTACATTTCCAGGTCACAGCCCATCACCGAGAGAAGTCAGTGCAGGAATGCAAGAATTTAAAGGAGCACAATTTACTAGCTCACCTGCTGGCTTATGCTCAGCTGCACAGCCCAAGACTGCCCGCCTAGTGATGATAGTAATGCCCACAGCGGGCAGCACCCTCCTACCTCAACTAACAATTCAAACAGTGCCTCACGGAGATGCCCAAGTCTTTCTTAGGCAAGTCTCCAATTGAGGTTCCATCTTTCAGGTGACTCTAGGTTCTGTTAAAGTGCCAGTAAGAAACAAGACCTGGACTGCTCACTTCTGATGACTTCGTGGCTGTGCGTGAGCCAGGGAGGATAATGGTTTTATCTTCTGGGAACTTGTAGAGATGATCTGAGAGAACAAGGTCAAGTAGGTATGATAAGATAGGAGATCATGGTATGGGAAAGTGCTTTTAAAATCCAGACGAGGTACACCCCTGTGATCCCAGTACTCAAGAGGCAAAGGCAGGAGGTTAGAAGATTCAAGGCCAGCCTGAGCTACTCAGGCTTGGCTCTGCCTCATCAAACAAAACACTAGTTTTGTGGAGGGCCAGACAGAATAGGTATGGGAAAGTGGTGTGGACTGCCTTGCCCTCTCTGTCACCTCTCTCTCCCTTGCCCGTCCCCCAGCATTTTCCCTCTTAATTCCACAAGCTTGAGTTCTTTCCATCCATGAGAGGCAAAAAGTGCTGTCTAACAGGAATGCTTCCTGTTATCTCTTGGTACTGAAGGCTAGAGTGCTTTCAACCAAATCTGAAGAATATTAGTCCCTCCCCTTTCCTGTTGTCACCTCTGCTCAGTTTACCATGCCGTCCTTGTAGATGAGCTCATTGGGGTATTGAACAGAGGAGATGGTCTCAGGCCTCGGTTTGCAGTGTGCTGGGGAGAGAAAAGTCGGATGGTTGGGGCCGAAGTTTGGGCACTTAGACTGCTCCCTGGCCCTGTGCCCTACAGCATCACAACAGGACCAATTCTCAGTTTCCACAGAAGAGTATCCTGAGTGTGAAATCACCCGATTATTGGAGTCTAGAACCTGAACTTTGAGCCTGAATTCTTCAAGCTTTTGAGCTTATACCTCGTCTTACAAATAACTCGCTCAAGGTGAGTGAGTCTTTGCAGCCAGGCCGTGAGGTCAGACTGTCAAGTTATGGTGACCCAGAAACAAAAAGACTGTACAGTTAACATTGGCTTTGGTTTTTCTAAACCCGCTCATTATTTCCATACGAGTGTTAGACAAGGTTTTAAATACTCTGGGTTCAACAACTTGGGTGGTTACAGACCCTTTTAATGTAGCAGAAAACCGTAACCTTTGTTTTCCCCAAATTTTCTTTTTTGTACAGTTTTGAGGAACCATTTTAGTGTAAATTGTATCTCTGACTATGGTGGCATCAGCTGCTGAAAAGCAGGGGTTTTCTTGTAGTCTCAGTATGCGCCATTAAGATTATCCCCATTTAAATTTTTCTTGATAGTCCCTGAAGTGTTGTTATAACTACCTATTATAAAGACAGAATCAGGATAGATTATCTTTTGCACTTGGTCTTGAGTTTATGTGCTTGTGCTCTCTCTCTCTCTCCCTCTCTCTCCCTCTCTCTCACTCTCTCTCTCTCTCTCTCTCTCTCTCTGTCTGTGTGTGTGTACAACTCAGAAGAATTGGTTCTCTCCTTCTACCACATGAGTTATAGTGATCTAACACAAGATGTCAGGCTTGGCAGCAGGTGCCTTGACCCCCCCCCCCCCAAGGATATCACAATATCCCTACCTTGGGGTTTTTTAAAGACCAATTGGTCTGTGACTATGGGTGCCCCAAATTCTGAATCTGTCTGATTATTTCCTCGCTGTGTGGTTTAACTTGGTGCTATTAACACATTCTATGTGATAACTTAATATAGTGTGTTTCTTGTTTTAAAAATTGCCTATGCTTTCCAAAAAACGGAAGTTAAATCTAAAGTTTTTGTGACGTTCAACCAAGTCAAACATTTTTGGAAAATAAACTTCATAGGCAATAGTGTTTGTTTTGGGGTTTTGGGTTTTGTTTTTTACTTTGTGTGTGTGTGGGGGGGGATATTTTAAATACCTGCATGTTTGTCTGTATGTCATGTGTCTGAAGAGACCAGAAGAGGTCGTCTCATCCCCTAGAACTGGAGTTATAGCCAGTTGTGGGCTGCTGTATAGCTGCTAGGAATATCGAACCTGGGTCCTCTGGAAGAGGCCATCTCTCTAGCCTCAAGTGATGGTGTTTAACTCATATGGTTCCTCCTCAGGAAACCTGTGCCAGATTGGCTGGCTTGGTTACTTGGTTAAGGTGACCACTGGATCCCTCCATCAAGGCACATTAGGAAATAATCCACTGTGGCATTGTGGGGACTACTCCAAACCTTTCACTCAATGGCTTCGACATCTCTTGATGACAATTTTATTGTTATACTGGCAGTTGCAGAAGGCTTATATTTCTCCCCACTCCCTTGATCCCTGATTCTAAACAATACTTGTCAGGTACTCTCAGAGGTATGCCTTAGTATCTAATTCTGTTAACTCTGCTCCGGGTATTAGCCAATGATTAGCAGTGTTAAGCCCTGCAGTGTTAACTATAATATACTGTACATGTACATAGTAGCTTTTCTTCAACTTAAATCTAAAGACCCACCGGACCCAGCATGAGCTGGATTAATGTGGGTGCCTCGTGGTGAAGGTGTCATATTTTATGAGAAAGAGGAATAGTAGCTGAGCTCTATCCTAGGAAGTTAAAAGGTCTGTCCTTAGAACTACTTGCTTCCCTACAGCACAAAAACATTAAAAAGCCGGCCTGGCTTTTAAACTTCCAAGCCGTTCTACAAGAGCTTCTGGCCCACAGGCACCCTACAGTTTCAGTTCCTTTCCTATTTTCAAACTCAGCAATGTGTTAAATTGAGAACACCGGGTCAGGCCTTTTCCGTAAGAGCAAACCAAGAGGTTAGATCAGACACCCTTAACACTTCTTCCAACATTCTGGGGACTTGATACTTCATTTGCCAATTCAATTTCATTCCAAGTTGGTATGTGTACTATTATTATTATATCTTTTGAAAAAAATCACACATGTCTAAACCAAGGGTGTTTTGGTTTGTATTCTTAGCAGCATAATTCCTCACCTGCAGAGCACTTTTATATATTTCCAATCCGATATTTTAAGGAATCAGCATTGTATTTCTTTTCCCTTGGGCTATATAGGCTGCAGTTTTGTGTCTATGTATTTACTGTCACCATTAGTTTTGGACTCCCGTGGTAAATGTTAGTGATAGTGTACTGTCCCAGCATTGCAGAACACTGCATGGTTACCTTCCTGGTGTCCATAGCAGAGTCACCTCCCTGCCCAGTGTGGGCATTGTGTACCAGAGGGGTGGGGCAGGACCCTGCATTCTTGATACCACTTTCAGTTTGAGCTCTTAGATCTCATCCAGTGATTGAGGAGCCAGGGCTCTGAGTTCTCTCCTGGATCTCCTCCTATGAACCACGCCTGTGCCTAGTGACTTAGTCAGGGTTTCTATTCCTGTACAAACATCATGACCAAGAAGCAAGTTGGGGAGGAAAGGGTTTATTCAGCTTACATTTTCCATATTGCTGTTCATCACCAAAGGAAGTCAGGACTGGAACTCAAGCAGGTCAGGATACAGGAGCTGATGCAGAGGCCATGGAGGGATGTTTCTTACTGGCTTGCTTCCCCTGGCTTGCTCAGCTTGCTTTCTTATAGAACCCAAGACTACCAGCCCAGGGATGGCACCACCCACAATGGGCCCCTCTCCCCTTGATCAGTAATTGAGAAAATGCCCCACAGCCGGATCTCATAGAGGCATTTCCCCACCTGAAGCTCCTTTCTCTGTGATAACTCCAGCCTGTGTCAAGTTGACACACAAAGCCAGCCAGTACAATTGACTCCTTGTCAACTTGACACAGAAACACATCACTGTTAAGCCTCAACCCTTACTTTCTTATTCTTCCCCAAGATCTAAATAACTTTAAAAGTCCCACAGTCTTTGCAAATTCTTACATATTAAAATTTCAATCCCTTTAAAATATCCAATCTCTTAAAATCCAAAGTCTTTTTACAATTAAAAGTCTCTTAACTGTGGGCTCCACTAAAATACTTTCTTCCTTCAACAGGGAAAAATATCAGGGCATAGTCACAAAAGCAAAATCGAACTACAACTGTCCAATGTCTGGGATCCACTCAGGATCTTCTGGGCTCCTCCAAGGGCTTGGGTCTCCAGCTCTGCCCTTTGTAGCACACACCTTGTCTTCTAGGCTCCAGCTGCCTGTACTCCACTGCTGCTGCTGTTCTTGGTGGTCATCTCATGGTACTGGCATCTCCAAACTTCTGCTGTCTTCCACTGTAACTAGGCTTCACCAAAAGCTTCTCATAGGCTCTCTTCATGGTTCTAAGCCTCAACTCCTTTGCATGACCCCTTCAGTCCTGGGCCATCAATTGCAACTGAAGCTGTACCTTCACCTGTGGCCTCTCACAGTGCCAAGCCTCAGCTGCTCTTCATGACCCCTTAATGCCTTCAAAACCAGTACCACCTGGGTGACTCTTACACATTACTAAGTCCAGCCACAGCACAAGATACAGCCTTGCCTATCTCTGGAACACAGCCTCTGTGCTCTCAGAAAACACTTCCCAGAAGATTTCACCTCAGTGATGCTGGTCTCTTCTTAATCACCTTTGATTTCTTAGCCCTAGCTAACCAACATCAATAGTCCCAGTAATGCAAAGTTTTCGATTTAGTAGTTCTGGTACCTTGTTAATCACAACTGACTCTTCAACCCCAGCTAACCAAAACCACAGAATCTTTACAATCAAAATAACAACGGTCCTGACAAGAGTCTTTAATCTTTTCCTCTGAAATTTCACAAGCCAGGCCTCTGTCTTCTGCACTGTTCTCGACGTTATCTTCCAAGCTCCTACAAGTTGGGGAGGAAAGGGTTTATTCAGCTTACACTTCTAAATTGCTGTTCATCACCCAAGGAGGTCAGAACTGGAACTGAAGCAGGTCATGTTACAGGAGCTGATGCAGAGGCCAGGGAGGAGTTACTTCCTGGCTTGCTCAGCTTGATTTTTTTTTTTTTCGAGACAGGGTTTCTCTGTGTAGCCCTGGCTGTCCTGGAACTCACTTTGTAGACCAGGCTGGCCTCGAACTCAGAAATCCTCCTGCCTCTGCCTCCCAAGTTCTGGGATTAAAGGCGTGCGCCACCACTGCCCGGCAGTCAGCTTGCTTTCTTAGAAAACCCAAGACTACCAGCCCAGAGATGGCACCACCCATGATGGCCCCCCTCCCCTTGATCACTAATTGAGAAAATGCCCCACAGCTGGATCTCATGGAAGCATTTCCTCAAGTAATAACTCCAGCCTATGTCAAGTTGACACACAAAACCAGCCAGTACACCTGTTGTCTGATGTAACCTATTTAGAAGCCCCTGTAGGCTTCTCTCTTTCTCCCATTTTATGGATGGATAAACTGAGACTCAGAGTTGTCACAGGGGTAGGAAGAAGGCCAGAGCTGCAAAGATTAATAGGTACCTAGAAGAGCCATACCTGCATAGCCCAGGACAGCCAAAGAGGAATTTTCCCTTCCTGGCTTCCCTTGTGATCTTAGCTTGAGCAATCCACAGGGGTACCACACTTCTCCATTTGCTGAGTCTGCTTTTGATTTCAGGTCTAGTCTCTGAGGAAGAAAGACCCTACGAGGAAACAGAGACTCCTGCAAGCTAAGGGTGCAATGGCGGTATCAGCCCCCTTGAGGAGCCTGGAGGAAGAGGTGACCTGCTCCATCTGCCTGGATTACCTGCGGGATCCGGTGACCATCGACTGTGGCCACGTCTTCTGCCGCAGCTGCACAAGTGATATCCGCCCCATATCAGGAAACCGCCCGGTCTGCCCGCTCTGCAAGAAGCCCTTTAAGAAGGAGAACATCCGGCCCGTGTGGCAGCTAGCAAGTCTGGTAGAGAACATTGAACGACTGAAGGTAGACAACGGTAGGCAGCCCGGAGAGCTGGCCCGAGAGCCACAGGACATGAAATTGTGTGAGCGTCACCAGGAGAAGCTACACTACTACTGTGAAGATGATGGTAAACTGTTGTGCGTGATGTGCCGGGAGTCCCGGGAGCACCGCCCCCACACTGCAGTCCTGGTGGAGAAGGCCGCCCTGCCTCACAGAGTAAGTCCTCCCAGGGCCTGGGAGGGAAGGTTCTGTCTGGTGTCCCTTCTACCCCAAAGCGTCAAGACATTCATCGCTTTCCACTGCTTATCTTTCCTTAGGAGAAAATTCTGAACCACTTGAACACCCTAAGGAGAGACAGAGACAAAATTCAGGGCTTTCAGGCCAAGGGAGAAGCTGATATTCTGGCTGCACTCGTAAGTGGAAATCGGGGCTGAGTGTTGCTAACTGGGGATTAGTCAAGGAGATGAGGTAAACTGGCCTGCCCTGTCCCTTGCAGGCGCAGGCTGTCCATTTGGGCCTGCTGTGTGTCTCAGACTTTAGGCCTGATTTCTCATCTGGTAGGCAGGTTGTCTGGCTGTTCTGTGAGGGCTGAGGGACATGACTGTGCTCTCCGAAAGTAAAGGAAGGTGTGATTTCCTATGTAGAGGGCAGCAGGGGGTGTTTGGGAGGGGGTGCTGGCTTCAGGGTAGAGACCAAGAAGAAAGGGACAAGGAAGGGACCTGAGCAGCTCTGAGCAGACTCTGATTGAGGCTGCCTAGTGAGACTCAGTCGGGCCCAGTATGCGCAGTAAAGAAGACTGGTGGCACACTGTGTACTCCTGATTAGACAGGTCAGGAGGGACGGCTGATAAGGGAGGTACAGTTCTGGGGGAGTGTTTCTGTTGGGAAAATGGTCAGTGGAGGGATTCTGGGTTCAGGCCTGTCAGTGTGTAGCCAGGCTGTGAAAGATAAAGCTAGAGAGAGCTCAAGTCCACAAAGTACCTTTAGCTCCTGGTGCACATGGACACCCTCACTTACCTAGAGGGACTGAGGACTCAGGCAGTTCCAGCCTACAGGACAGGATGTGGTTCCTGGGTACTCACATTCTAGCCTCACCAAAGAAGCAGGGTGGAGTCCCACTTGGAGAGATAGGGTACACCTAATATATACAGAGTAATGGGGGTGTTGAAGGGAGACTGATTGAGTTTGGGCTTCATCCCTCAAACAGAGCTCCCTGAAAGAGACAATACGTATGTATTATCAAGAAGGGGGACACGTCAGTGATGGGATAAACAGACTACCTTTCATTGTCCCAAGACTTACTGGTCACCCAGAACAGACGGTCACAGAGCAGTCAGGCAGAGTCAGCTTTGAGAACAGTGAAGGGAACAGACTCATTGACAAGTCTCAAGGAGAAGAGGGTGGAGGGGGAGCATCCCAGTGACGACTCCTACTGAGGTCTAGGATCCACAAGCAAGAGTCACCAGAGGATTAATCGGGGCCCCTGCTCCTGGAGGTATCACACACAAGCACCCTGTCCCCTACCCTTACAGACGAAGCTGCAGGAGCAGAGGCAGTACATTGTGGCGGAATTTAAACAGGGCCACCAGTTTCTAAGGAAGCGGGAACAGCACCTGCTAGACCAGCTGGCCACCCTGGAGCAGCTACTCACCGAGGGCAGGGAGAAGTTCAAGACCCGGGGCGTCAGTGAACTTGACCGATTGACTCTGGTCATCTCCGAGCTGGAGGGCAAGGCACGGCAGCCAGCTGCAGAGCTGATGCAGGTGAGAGTCCTATGGGCCAAGTGGGAGAGAGGGCCTACCGCTTTTATGTGGCCTTTGAAGAAGCCACCCAGGCTCTCAGTTTTACCGTGCGAAATATGGGTATGTTAGTCTTACCCTCTTTGTTTGCTCCAGAGTCCACATCAGCTTAAACATTGACACGGCATCGCTTTAGAACAATAATCGTCGTCTATAGAAAGTATCTAGAAATGTTTAAAGTGTCGTAGAACTGAAGATCTTTGCTGCTATCCTTCCTCAGCATGAGACCTCCATTGAGCCCTCGAGGTAGCGAGGCAGACGTTAGTTGTTTCTGAGACGGTCTTGCCACGTCATACCATCTGTCCTCAAATTAAAGGCAGGCAGTCCTGTCTCAGCCTTCTGAGTGCTGGGGTTATAGATGTGCACCCCCCATGACTGGCTAAGGTGGGCACTTATTTGATAGGTGCCTTATATGGTTCTGGAGATGGGCTGAGCTGTGGCTGTCAGGATCCAAGGTGCATGGAAGGGGAGGGAGGGCAAGTGAAGATAGATAGATGGGAGGTTTCCTCTGGACCTGAAGAACAATGACTGAGGGGTGCATGAGGACACAGAGTGAGAGCAGGCTGTTCGATTGCACTGACGAGCCTCTTCCTTGTACTCTCCAGAGGAATCACCACCCTTAGCATTCTACCAGAAAGGGGAGGGCTGGACCTAACCTCCATATAAACCAGGAGAAGGGCCGTCTGCTGGTTTCCCCTGCACCCCCCCCCCCCCCCAGTTTGACGTCAGAAATGAACCTTTCTGCCGTCAGAGGACACACAAAGGTCTCTAGGGGATGGGGTTCCAGACCAGTGGCAGGGCACAGCGATAGCCAGGAGAGAAGAGTTGACGATGCTAGTCCCTGCATTATCTTTGCAGCAGATTGAGCCACGTGTAAGAGGACGGGCTAGCCCAGACCCTGGGGCAGATTAGGAATGAAGTCCAACTCAATGCTGGTATCTGCTCCCAGGCTTTGAACCTTTCCCTCTTGTCCAGTGCTCCCCCCGCCCCGCCCCCTCCTCAGCTCCAGGCATTGCCTCTTCCCTAGATTTTTTTGATCAGACTCAGAGTCACTTGTCTCCTCTCCCTCGCCTGTTTACTTCTTCCCCTTCAAGGAGTGCATCAGACTTTCCCAGCAGCCCTTCCATGTGTGCATGTGAGTTGTGAGTGGAACAGCTGAGAGTGCTGGGGGTTTGTCACCCATGTGTCTGATCTACCCTAGAAGTAGCTACTATGCAGAGGCTCCTGTCTGTACCTGAGAGCTCTGCCCTTGAAACTGCCATGGTGAGGAGAGAAAATCTGCTTAAAACCACTACACAGAATGCTGGCGTTAGCAGATTTCATCCGTATTCAGGTTTCCCTGGAGCAAAGCTCCTGAACCTTCTGGAACAGTCCTTAACAGCCAGTTTGATGACTGCGTTTGCTTTCCAAATTGTACCTCTCTGAGAAGCCAGCCTGCCCTCTGCCCCAACCCCATTCACCCTACTGACTTCCCTAGCACCCATCACTTACTAACATGGTATGATGTTAGTAAATCATTTTCATGTTGATTTTTTTACTCTCTTCTCTGCTTCCCTCTACTAGGATGCCTGCTCTACACAGGTAGGGATTTTTCTTTTCTTTTTTTTTTTTATATTGCTACCTCTAGCTTCTACATCAGTGCCTGCCTGGCACAAGGAATCACTAAGCAAAGGTTTGTGGAATGAGCAAAAAGAAGAAGCAGATCGGTCAACACAGAACCGTGGAGGTTTCAGACTCACCAAAGAATCCTCTCACAAGATGTCCCCGCCCTCCGTGTCCTTGGCACTTGTCTTTGCCTCATGCAGACAGCACCAATGCCTTCCTCCCGCACAAGGGGCTTTTCCTCAGCGATCCTTGCTCCAAAACAGTCAGGGGATGCTCAGATTCTCTCTTGTGACCCCTGCTGCCATTTCCAAATCCCTGGTCCACAGCGACCTCCAGGATGACCTCTCCCATTCCTATTGCCTCCTGCCACCATTCCCCAAGAAGCAGCCAAGTGACTGGGTTTCAGTTGGTTGCTGCTTATTAGTCCATATAGAGAAGAAGTTCCTTTCTGTCCTTTGCAGCAGTTCAGAGGTGAGGAACTAGAGATCCTTGAGGTCATCCAGGAGCTGGCTTATTTCTAGCTGGCTATCTAGTCTTGGGAATATTGTTCTCAGCCATGCGATTTGAGTTGGGCTCATCCCTGTGTTCAAACTTCAGCCAAATGAGAAGAAAGAAACTAGAAAGCCTTTTTTTTTAAGGGATAAGACAGAAGTCTTGGGGTTTTTTTTTTTCTTCCTGCATCCCATTGTAATTTAGTCACATGATCAGACTTGGTTGTAGGGAATGTGGGAAATATAGTTTCTTGACTAGTCACATGTCAAGCCAAGGCTTGGGGAGTTTATTATTGTAAATAAGGGAAGAAGTTGTCCATTGATCTCCGCATATAGTGTGGTATACCACACAGGTGCACACACAAATGTTTTAAAGTGGGGAGTGGGGGTGGGTGCTGGGGGATACTTGCTTTTTATTCCACTGTGCGTGTAGTAAACTTCACCATCGCCTCATCCTGTCTGGTGTGAGCTGGCCCTGCCTTGTCTCTAAGCCCTTCCCCGGTTCTTATCTGTCTGCACCAGCTAGGGCTTTCTCATTCTTCAAACCTGAGCTTAAGTGTCTCCTTGGAGAGGCCAGATTGCGTCACCTCTCATCATTTCTGACCTTATGTTGTTTATTTTATATGTGTGGGTGTTTCTACCTGAATGTATGTCTGTGGACCACTTGCATGCTGGTGCCTGTGGGAGCCAGAAGGCAGCACTGGGTTTCCTGGAACTGGAATTACGGTAGTGAACCGCCATGTGGGTGCCTGTAATCAAACCTGGGTCCTCTGGAAGAGCAGTCAGTGCTCCTAACCACTGAGCCATCTCTCCAGCCCGATGTTTTTTTCATTTTATGTAATGCCCCACTAGACTGTCAGTTCCCTTAGGGGAGGGAGTCATGAGTGCTTTGTTAGCTTTTGTGTGCCTGTCTGTTACGTGGTATTGACTGTAGACACTGTGTGTGCCTGCCTTTTATATGGTACTGACTCTGTGTGTGCCTGCCTAATATATGGTACTGACTATAGATCAGTGTGTGACGGCCTTTGATATGGTGCTGACTGTGTACATGAGTTTTACTTAATTAACTTTGGTCCCTGTGTTTTCTTCCCTTGTAGGACACTAAGGACTTCGCCAACAAGTAAGAGTTTCATTCGTTCATCTTCATCATTCTTCCCCTCCCACTTCCATGGTTCACGTAAACAGTGGGAGTGTAGGGTGCCAAGGGCACAGCAGTCCTTGTTCCATCCCGTGGCTTTTAAGAAAGAGAGCAGTCTTTCAAGATTAGAGATTGCTCTCTCCCAATGTGATCTCCAAAGTCCCAATTGGGCTCACAGTCTTCACCTGGGCACAGTGAGAGAGTAAAAGCCTGGCTTGGCAGACAGACTGCTTGCTTGTGAAATCTGCTGGCGGTCCTATGTCCTGGTTCACATAGTGTCTTTGTCCATTTTCCTGTCCTTGATTAGGGATATTCAGACCTTCCCTGCCTTGCCTTGTAATTATCTCGAACCGCATCTTTGAAAAGCAAGAGGAGCCAACTGACAGGTGGTTGTGTCTGTCACTCTTGCAGGTACCCACGGAAGAAGTTCTGGATTGGGAAAGCCATCCCTCACATGGTTAAAAGAAAGACAGGAGAATTCTCAGATAAACTTCTTTCTCTGCAGCGAGGCCTGAGGCAGTTCCAGGGTAAGCATTGAGGAAAGCACCAGACCGGAGGTCAGGCTCAGCCACACTGGGAGGTTTCCTGGCTTCTCCCCACCCTATTTTCCCATCTCAGCCTTCCAAGGAGCTCTGGCTTCTGTATCTCTTTTCCTTGGGATCTCAAGTAGAGCCCTATCCCAGAACTAATACCAAGTAAGAAATGAGTTTGCTGGGTCTGCAAGTCATGTCTATCTTTTTTTTTTCCTCTCTCCATAGGCAAGCTGCTGAGAGACTTGGAGTATAAGACAGGTGAGTGAACAGAAGGTCGTTCCGATTTTACCATGTGGAATCCTCACTGGAATTGCCCACAGGTGGCCCCACCCCCTTACATTATTTCAGATCAGTCTCCCGTGTAGTCTGCTGTAGCATTGCTGAGCCTTCGAGGTCACAGGTCACATACCATAAGGTCCTTCTTTGAGAGCAAACAACAGTGGTAGCCCGAGGCCAGAGATCATTCTGCCCAGACCTATGCTGTGTGTACCAAGTACTTCAGGGACACAGTTCACAGAGACCATGGTATAAAGAGTGCTCTTTAACTGCACAGTGAGGCAGATACTATGGAGATGCTATGGAGACTAGTCACCCCTTCCCAGCCCACCACTGACACTGTTACTTCCTCCCTTGTCCCATAGTAAGCGTCACCCTGGACCCACAGTCGGCCAGTGGATACCTACAGCTTTCAGAGGACTGGAAGTGTGTGACCTATACTGGCCAGTACCAGAGTGACTGTCTGCTCCCCCAGCAGTTTGACTGTGAGCCAGGAGTGTTGGGCAGCAAGGGCTTCACATGGGGAAAGGTGTACTGGGAAGTAGAGTTGGAGAGAGAAGGCTGGTTGGAGGATGAAGAAGAGGGGGAGGAGGAAGAAGAAGGGGAAGAGGAGGAAGAAGATGAGGATGTTGGCTATGGGGACGGATATGAAGACTGGGAAACAGATGAGGAGGACGAATCACTGGGGGAAGAGGAAGAGGAGGAGGAGGAAGAGGAGGAGGAAGTTCAGGAAAGCTGCCTGGTGGGAGTGGCTAAGGACTCTGTGAAGAGAAAAGGTGACCTCTCCCTGCGGCCAGAGGATGGCGTGTGGGCCCTTCGACTCTCCCCCACAGGCATCTGGGTCAACACGAGCCCAGAGGCCCAGCTCTTCCCGGTGCTGCGGCCGCGGAGAGTGGGCATCGCCCTGGATTATGAAGGGGGCACCGTGACATTCACCAATGCGGAGTCCCAGGAACTCATCTATACCTTCACGACCACCTTCAGCCGGCGCCTGGTTCCCTTCCTGTGGCTCAAGTGGCCAGGAACACGCCTTCTGCTGAGACCCTGAACTCCAGAACCCGCCTGGGTCACCGTACAAAAACTTTACTTCTCATGAGATTCCAGAACTCTTGAGATGAAGAAGGATTGCCTGGATCCCACACTCATGGAAACTTCCCTTCTCTGGGATCCCAAAACTGGCCAGAGCACTAGGAGGAGGAGAGAGGGGGACATCACATCCACTGCCACTCATCTCCTCACTGCCACGGCCAAAGTCTTTCTCAGCACTGTTGCCCCATCCCATATATCTTATTCAGCTTCTCATTTCCTCTGAGGTTTCCTGCTCCGAAGACCAAATGACTCCCTCTTTACCAAACACCCATTTGTCTTGGCTCTGTGTTTTCTGTTGAGCAGGGCTACGGCAGCAGCATTTTCTGGTTCAGTTGTTAGCCAGTGCCCATAGGAAGACATTTTTCAATAACATCTGAAGTTTTGCTGTCCTCAAATTTGAGGTTCCCCTCTTCGAAAACCACTCTGTTGCCTACCTTTCCCCCATCTTCAAATCACTTTTCCTACCCCACCAGAGTTAAATACATGAAAATGCAAGAATGGCTGTAGTCAAGATCCACTAAAATTCCCAAGGCTGTGTAACTTTGTGTCCTGGAGTGCTGGTAGGATCATCTCCTGGCGTGGCCTCCAAACCCAGACCTGAGTAGGTAGGCCTCCCCATGGACATCTGTGTCTCAGAAAGCATCTAGGTACTATGGCTCAGATAGTAACTGTGATCAATAAATTACCTCTGCAGAGTAGTCCTTGTGAAGGGAGTTTTTAAAAACTACCCCAACATCTTGCTCTTGACCAGGAGATCAAGACCTCATTGCTGACACTATGGAGTGTCCAGATTCACTTTCCTAGGAGATGGACTGGGGAAGGGGAGAGCATCTAGAGGAATCAAATGTAGAGAACCTTTGCCCTAGGTCTTACTGTGGAGAAAGGTCCTGCAGTATCTCCCTGCTGACCCAGCTGGCGCCCATAGTTGAACATGAGCCTCTGCCTGGCCAAAATGACGCCCCCCCCTTTTTATCCTCAAACATTCCAGATTTCTTCTGCCTGTGCAAGTGTTAGCCCTTGACAGACTGTTCCCAGACACTAGATCTTGGGTGGCCTCAGAGTCACCACACCATCTCGAGACTGAGCACTTTGTATGTATCACATGCTGCCTGAGTCACTAGTACATACAGTGGCTCCCTTACCACTCTTTGTTCCTAGAGTTAATCATCTTCTGTCCCTTCTCCTTTACTTCATTTCCTGTGTCTTTATTACTGAATAAACTACACGTTCCTCTCAGTGGTCAGAAATTTCAAGACAGTCATCTGGTGCTGTCTCTAATTTTATCTTGATGCCTACAGGAATGAACTTCAACCTGAGCCATTGATTGTCCCTCTGTGGACAGCTTTTAAATCCCCTTTTGTCATTTAACTGGGGGATTCTGTATCTTTTCCCTCTGATGCCTGTAGCCCAGCTAGCCTAAGTCTTGTCTAGCTGAAGATGACCTTAAACTTCCTGTCTCTACCTTCTAAGGTCTGAGATTTCAGGTAGGTGCCACTATGCATGTTTCCTACAGTGCTAGAAACTGAACCCAGAGTCTGTCTCATCCTAGGCAAGCACTCCCCGAGGTGGCATCCCAAGCCCTGGTCCTATTTCTGGACCCTGTGTCTCCTCTCCTAACTTAACTGTGGTTTTGTCAAACATTTAATAACTTCTGAGTTTGGAAGTTGAATTTTTAAAATCTTCGGTGTCTGAAGATGTTTATATCACTCATACACTTAAGGGATTCGTCAAAATTGTTTTTTCCTTTAGAATGTCATCAAAATTGTTTTTCCTTTAGAATGTCAGGATTGCTCTACTGCCTTAAGCTCCTGATTTTCAGAATTCCCATAGGGCTCTCTGCCTCATGGGTTTGGGATCCTTACTCTTTGTACTGGCACATGTGAACCACACGCACGCACGCGCGCACACACACACACACACACACACACACACAAGGGGACTGGTCAGGATCTTACTATGTAGACATGGCTGGCCTCAGACTCTCTGGGTGAGATTTAAAGGTTTATACTGTCACACCTGGGGGGGGGGTAAAAAACTTTAAAAATACCTGGGGCAACCTAGAAAAAAGGGTTATGTAGGCTCATGGTTCTGGAGGTGCAATCCATGATCAGTGGTCTCTCTGTTTTGGGCTTCTGTCATGGTAACCTTTCCTGGCAGGCTTGTCACACATCAGCCAGGAAACAATGAAACGCCCCCCCCCCCCATAGTCCCCTTCCAGAGCATACCCTAGTGACCTAAAGACACCACCTCCTAGTCATTCCACCCTTCGGACTAGTCCTTTAACATCTGATCAGAGGCCTTGATCATTGAAACTAGAATCTTGCCCATCATCCTTATAATTTGCCACAATAAACAGATTAGACACAAAACACAAAGGCTCTTAGGTTACATGTCTTATTAAAACATTCAAAACGTAGAGAAATGGCCTGAAAGGGCTTTGGGGGTCCACCCAGGGTTGTTGATGAAGCCCAGAGCATCTCTGGCTTTGTGTCCAAAAGTCATAAGTTAATATAAGCCAAACAGGACTCAAAACAGTCATTTTGAGGCTTTTACGGTTTTTCTGTTTCCCTTCCAAATCTCATTGGCTCATAGCTTTGCTGGTGTCTAGGACAATGCCTTCCTGTTTGCTTCTGGCTCTCCGTTCAGAGAGATCAGCATGTCCAGGAACAGGATTGCAGGGAGCTGAAGGTACTAGACATACAAATTAAAAACTATAAAATTCCAAGACCCTAAGTTCCAACCTCATTTTTGAGTGCTAGGGAAAGAGCTGGGTTCCAGGGTACTGGTGCGTCTGCCACACTTCCTTGGCTCCACCTCAAGCCTTTCAAAGGCAGGTAGGAACTTACTTTTCCAGGGTTGGAAAAAGATGGAGATTGATGCCTTGGTATGGGACGTTTGCAGGGTCTCCTCTCCCATGCCTGGTAGTCCATAGCCACGTCTGCACTGCACAGAACAGCTGTCTCCTTTTGTACAGCAGATGGATGGATGCTGGCCAGTTGGAGCAAAAGTGTCACGGCTCAGACACTGTCCTCGGTGCCCGGGTCCTGCCATCCCCTATTACAGAGAGGACTGGACTTGGGATTGTGGTCTGAGGGTCCAGAGTGACCCCCTCCTCCCCACTTCAGGTTGGAGCGCCATCCGTCCATGCTGCCTGCTTCCTAGGCTTCTGTTTCTGGAGGACAGAAGTGACAGCTGTGTCTGAGGATTTGTTTCTTGAAGTGGCCAGGACAGCATCAGCACAGTGCCTAGGAGCCTGTTAAGAAACAGAGTCTTGGCCCCTTCCCTAGACTACCCAAACAAGAGGCTGAATTTTAACCAGGTGTCTGGATAAAGTTTCTACAGTATGTTAGAGAAGTAGGGATCAATCTAGGAACAGGCAAGTGCCTGTGGGAACAATTAAGCTCCAATTTGAAAGTAAATGTTTTTGTTCTTTTCCTCCCCTGGTTCCTTTTTTGTGGCACTGGGACTTTACGCATGGTGGGCAAGCAAGCTCTAGCAGAAAGCTATTAATACATCCCTAGAGCCCAGCCCCTCCCTACATCCTGCCCCCAGAAAGGGTCTTTGTAGCTGAGGCTGGCCTGAAACTTAACTCTAGCCCAGGCTGTCCTCAAACTTGGGGCAGTCTGACTGCCTCTACCACTCAAGTGCTGGGATTGTGACTGTGTGCCACCATGCCCAGCAAATGCTAGGTTTTTAATATATAATATTTGTTCAAATCTACAGAGAATCTAGCATAATTCTGGACAGAGCTCAGGGGCTTAATACATACTTTGAATGAATGTCTATACATGTAACTGAAAACATTTGCCAGTCACTGTGTGTCAGGTATTGTACTGAGCTCCTTGCATAAATTCATTTAATCCTCAAATGCTCAAATGGATTTATACTGTAGGAGCAATGGAGGGGAGAAAAGGCTTAACAGACCCAAGACCCCAAGCAATCAGGGTCCAGGTGAGCACAGCTTGTGGCCCATGGGTGGAATTGATATCAAGAGAAACTCCTCCCCTCAGAGCCCTTGCTGATTACCTGAATCTGTCTCCAGATGCTGCATCAGGTTTTCTGAAGAAAGCAGAAACAAAGATCCGTGAGACTTTATTATCTCCTACAAATACTACCAAGGGGAGGATGTCCTGGCTACAGCGTGAGGACAGAGATACAAGAGAAATGTGCCTCACCTTCCTGGACTCTCACTCCAGTGCCTCTATCCTTGGACAGAGGAGACCACAATCTGGGGATTTACTCCCTGAGTAGAGTGAGGTCTTATGGGAAGGTGTGAGGAGAGAAGATGCTTAACCCAAGCTGTTTGCTTATTTTTGTTTGGGTTTCACTATGTAGTTCAAGCTGGCTTGAAACTTAAGATCCTCCTGCCTCAGTCTCCTTGCTGCTGGCATTACAGGCATGTGCCACTATGCTTGGTGAGTTGAACCAGGTTTTGAAGTTGGGGGAAGATGGAGACGGGGGAGGGGGGAGGTAGAACACCCAGTGGGATCTAGAACCCCTTTACCTGAAAATGTCCTCATCATCTTTGGGAGGCAAAGTATTTTCCTGTGGAGGTTTCGAATCTTCTTGACAAGGTCAGAGGAAATGGCCTCTGGGCTCACAAAAGTCTTCAGCTCATACCTGCAGACAAGTTGGAAGTCAAACTTAAATTCCAGAAATAAAATACTTCATTTTACCATTGTTCGTGTGTGTGTGTGTGTGTGTATGTGTGTGTGTGTTTGAGTGTGTGGCTTCCCTAAGAAGTCAGAGGAGCGTGGCAGGTGCCTTAGAGCTACTTCATCTGGGAGCTAGGAATCCCGACTGCATTCTGGAAAAGATGCAGTTTTTAATTGTATTGAGCCGTCTCTCTAGCCTTCAAAAGTAATACTTGGGAGATATAGGGGGAAAAAAATGACTGAAGGATGATCTTAGTATCTGCTATAGAAATTAGATTTGGCATAATTTATTTACCATCCGTAGGTAAGGATGGTTTCCAAAGCAATGGGCTTTTCATTAAGCAGGAGGAGCTTATTTTAACTTCCTCCTGAGCATAGAAGCTTTAGTCTGTTCCAGCAGAAAGGGGCATCACCCCTCTCTATCTCTAGAGGGAAGAGTGATGGAGAAGCAGCCCTGCATTATTTTCTTTCTATCTGTGTGCCAGTTTGTACAATGGGAAAAGAGCTGGGAAGGAAGGGGGATTCTGGTCCCTTTGCAGTCCTCATTACTCTGGCTATGTGACTTTGCATACTCCCTTCTCTCAACTTCCCCATCACATATGACCCACCATACCCTTCTTGATTATAATCCTAACACTCTTTGAGAATCATGTTTAGAGACGCTTTTAAGTGGACACTAAAATACTAGTCTATTTCATGGGTTAATGATACTTTGGGGAGCTGGTCATACCAAACACCACATTTCGGTACCCAGCATCTACACGGTGAATCGAAAACGTCTGTAATTCCAGTTCCAGGGCACCTTCCTGCCTCCTCTGTTTTTCCTCTGGCACCAGGCATGCATACAGTACACAGACATATTTGTTAGCAAAACACTCATACACATAAAATACAATTTAAAAAAAAATCTGGATCATTCTAAATCCATGACTGTTATATGTAAGTTTGCTTTGAGGGTCAAAGGTATGTCTCAAAAACCAACGTAATTGATGTTGGTCAACCAAAACCAATAAATTTATTTTTATTAGCTATTCAGTTGTTGAAACAGGCTCTCACTCTGTAGCCCAGGCTTGCCTCAAACATATTGTGATCTGTCTGCCTTAGTTTCCCAAGTGCTGGGACTAAAGGCATGAGCCACACTGTCCAGTTTCAATTCATCTGTTTACTGAGTTCGAGCTGATAGTAAGAGAGGGAGTGACCTGTGTATCCAGTGTTTTCTGGAACCATCCACAATGGGCCAGATGGATTTCAGTGTCAAAAGATGCACATAAAGGAGGCAGAACTGGGGAGAGCCTTACCTGCTCTGATTGAGTCTGTCATCCTACAAAAGAAACACAAAAACATGTACTTAGTTTCCACATGGCCTTTCCCATCGGGGATTCTAGATCTTTCTGTCTTAACATCAGTTAAAAACTCCTACCCAGCGTGCTGGGGACCCCTTAATTACTTAGTGTGCATTTCACTGTTCTCTTCACGTTTCCTGACTACCGTGGGTAGGACTCTGCAGCCAGCCAGTTCCTTTGCTCTGGTTGCTCTGCCCCCCAAGTGATTAAGAAATGGTAGAGAGCAGAGACCAGTCTGAGTTCCAAGTTGGAACTGATGTGGGGCAGGACTGTGGTAACCACACAAAGCTATTGATGGTGCTCTTCCTGTGTATCAGAGACCATGCTCAGCACCACACATGGGTTATTCCTTACATGGTTTACCACTCCATGAAAGAACCATCCCATGCTTAGAGAAACTAAGAGAGTTACCCAAGAGACAAAGTTGGAAGAGCTGACGACACCAAACTCAAGATGGTCTGATGATGGTCATCTTTACATAATCCTCATGCATGCCTTGGGAAGTTCTCTAGTCTTTTGAGCCATTAAAAACAGACCCTCCCCCACACCTCAATGGAGATAATCCCCATCACCTTCCAGCCTTATCACAGCACCCCCTTCCTGTTTAACCCTCTGCTGTCCCACTAGGTGGTAGGGATTGTGGCATCTCTCACTTGCAGAAGCTCACTTGCTGGTTGCTGACACTTCTCCTCTAGCTCCTCAACCTGGGCACCCAGCCGGTCGACCTCCTGGGAGACCTTCCTGATGTACTCTTCCCTCTCCTTGCTGATTTGCTGTTCTAATTCCTCCAGCCTGGTCAGCAGGAGACACCTCTGGTCCACAAGTTCCCGCTTCAGCCTTTCGAAAGCAGCTTCTACCTGTTGCTTCTTGCTTTCAACCTGCATCTGTGAGGATATCAGGGGTGGGGCAGAGAGAGATTCAGAACTGGCTCCCATAAGGATCATCTGTGTACTTACTGATTAAGAGAAAGAAGGAGTAAGCCATTTCAGGACTCATTTCTTTAAATAATACAGTGGTAGAAAGAGATCTCAAGATAAACTTGCAGATGATGAGATCTGTAGTGTTGTCTTAGCCAGGGATTGTAACAATATCATATAGAGAGTCACACTGAACTAAAAAAAAAAAAAAATCCTTTCGTAGCTATGATATCCTTCTGTTTTAGGTTTTTTTTTTTCCTCTGTTGCTATGATAAAACATTGACAAAAAACAAGTTGAGGAGGAAAGGGTTTATTTCATTTTATACTTTCACTTATCAGTCTATCATTGAGAGAACCCAAGGCAGGAACTCAAACAGGAACCTAGAGGCTGAGGCTGTGAAGAAACACTGCTTACTAGCTTATTCTCCATGACATGCTCAGCCTGCTTTCTTTTATAGTCAGGACCGCCAGTCCAGTGTAGGCTGTATGCTCCCAAATCAATAACTAATCAAGAAAATGTCTCACAGACTTACCACATACAGCCAATCTGAAAGAAGTGTTTTTCTTAGCTGCTTTTCTTTTTTTCAATTCCTCATTTAGGCAAGGTTCCCTCTTCCCATATGACCCTTGCTTGAGTCAAGTTGGCAAACAAACAAAAACAACGGCAACACAACTAACCACACCTACCATATCTTCTTCAGACTCATGAATAACTATACTAATTTCTTTCTTTTCTTGAGATAGAGTTCCAGGTCTCGTGCACTCTAGGCTGGCCTCAAACTCAATTCACAGTGAAGTCAAAGATGATATTGAGCTTTTGACTCCCCTAACTCCATCACCCAAGTGCTGAAATTATAGAACACTTCTATTCAGTGCTGAGTATTAAATGTAGGGCTCTGTGTATTCTACACGACCACTGTTCATACTGAGCTATCTACCCAACATGTTAGGATGGTGGCACATGCCTGTAATCCCAGCACCTTCGAGGGTAGAGAAATAGGATCAGCTGGGTAGTGACTCTGAGGCCAGTTTGAGCTACATGAGACTCTGTACCTATACAAACAAACAAAATAGAACAAAGGAACAGACAGCTATAGGTGTGTGGTCTTTACCAGAACCTCCTGGAGCTTCTGGTCTTCTTGACATTTTCTATCTTCTATCTTGTCCCTCTCTATTCTTAGAGCTTCTAACCGACTCCTGAGACGATCCTGTCAGAGAGAAGAAAGCAGAATGTCGATGAATAATCCCACTGACAAATACTGTGTGCTGTGTTGTGGACACACCACTGAGGCTGGGGGATTCAAATTGACAAGAGCCCTAAACCTTGACCGTCACTGTATCACCATCTAGGGCAGGAATTGTGTTGGGTGGCCTATGGAGATAGAAAGTGTGTAGTGAGGTGTGTGTGCCAGCAGGGAGACCAGCAGAGAAGAGGACTGAGAGAGGTTTTTTAGATGGCAAATCTCTATCCCTTTTCCTTCACTCACCCACGTCAGGTCACCATCCTGCCCCCACGAAGCAGCGCCTCAGCTCCTTACCCTGTAGGGTTGGATGGCTTCATCCAGGAGCCCCACAGTGTGTGCCTGGTGGGCGGGGCCCTCCCTGCAGAACACGCATAGCAGCTCCGCGTCTGTCTTGCAGAAGAAATAGATCTTCTCTCCGTGCTCTTCGCAGTAGGTCTCGTTCAGGGGACCTAGGGACACCGGGGCCACTGCGGCCTGGGTTTGCTCCTCTTCTGCCCCCTGACAGAGAGGGCACAGTAGCTGGGCTCCCATTGGGGTGCGCGGGAGGCAGAGTAGGCAGACAGTGTGTCCGCAGGCTATGGTCACCGCATCCTGCAAGGGCCGGGTGCAGGCAGGACAGGCTACTTGGTGGAGTCCCCGCAGGGACCGAGTTGAGGGCATCACCGTGTCTTCCCCTGTCTGTCCACAGTCTTCTGACTCTGTCCACTCCAATTTCCTTTCCCTGAAACTGAGTCACTTTTAAGTGCGTCACTGTCACAGAAGCAAAGGAATCCGAGACTGAAAGAAAGGCAGGAATGTCAGCTCAGCGAGGTCACCTGGCTGCGCCTCAGCCACGCCCAGAACCCAGCAGCTAAGCGGGTCCAAACTCCAGGGTGTCTTGACTACCCAGCGTTTCCCAGTGGCAAACAGGTGACCTAGCTCTCCACTCCCGTCGCCTTCCGTCCCTTGGGTGGGGAGCGGCGTATTGCATCATGAGGTCACTTGGAAATGGGGTTTCCTGGAATCTCTTGGCTACAGATGGGTGGGGCCCCTGGGGAGGAGCTGCTTCCTGTCACGCTGAGCAGGTAAGAGCCTTAGTTCGGGTTGGGAGGACAGCAGTAGCATCAAAGTCCAGCCTGTGGTGTTGAGGCTGACTTCGAATTGCGAGCCCAAAGGCACGTTCCTCTCCTCTGACCCTTCTTTCCCCACATGCCTCCCCAGCCTCTGCTATCTAAGGCCCATGCTGAGCATCTAGAGCCTGTGTGGTACTGGATTTCAATTTTAGGGTCCCCCCCTTTTATTTTTAATGAAAAAGTGTGTGTGTGTGTGTGTGTGTGTGTGTGTGTGTGTGTGTGTGTGTTGGGGTGTGTGTGCCACAGGTACAGTGTCTCTCAGATAGATCCCCTGAAATTCAAATTGTAGGCAGTCGTGAGCTACTCAACATGGTGTGCTGTGAATCCCGCATGAAAACGCAGCAACCACTCTTAATGGCCGTGCCATCTTCCAACCCCTCAATTTCATAATTATTTTATGTATATGATTGTTTCGTCCGCCTTTATGTCTGTGCACCACTGTGTGCAATACCTAAGGGGGCAGAAGAGGCCATTGGATCCCCTGGAACTGGAGTTACATGTGAGCCTTCCTGTGTGTGCTGACAAATTTAATAATAACAACTCATTGGGACAAATGTGGAGACGGAGATACAAACTGAAAGGTAAAGAGGATTTCTAAGGGTCAGAGAGTTTGACAGCCACAAGGCTGGGGGCATTGGGGTGTTTGGATTCCAGCTCTTCCCAAAATGGGGACAAAGATCAAGCACCAGGGTCCCTAAGCATTCCCCTGCCCTGTGGACCCTCCTGCTCACCAAGTCTTTTTATCCCCCCTACTTTCATGGTTCACATACCACCCCCTCCTGCCCTACCTTCCCCCTTGACAATACATCCCTAGAGCAGCTGTCTAATTATGAGTGCTCAACCCTGGCTGAGGTGCGTTCTACGTATAAAAGACTTCACATCACTACGGAGAAATATTGCTAGTATCTTATGTTGACTCCGTGTTCAGATAATATTTTGGGAACACTGGACTAACTTAAATATACTACTAATATTTATTTTCTCTCTTTTTCTCTTTTAATACTTTTCTCAAAAAATTTATTTTTTGTGAAGAAATATTGGCATGAATGCGTTTGTGCATTTTTGACTTTTGTAAGTATTGGGCCATCTGCTCTCTTTTCCGTAAATACGACAACATCTATCTCCTCAGAGTGAGAAATTCCTCCACACAACCATGGTGTCATTAAAAAATTTAACATGGGCCAGTGATGCCTCATCAGGTAAAAGCAACTGCTGCCAAGCCAAAGACCTGAGTTCTGTCCCCAGGACCGACATGGTTGAAGGCGAGAACCCACTCCACAAAATTGTCTTCTGATTTCTACATTTATGCCAGGATGCCAGCGACCACACATACACAAATACACATACAGACATGCACACATACATATGCACACACACACATACACACAAATTCACACACACAAATACAAATGCACACACATACACATGCATGTTCACACATGCACACATACACACATGTACACATACACACATATGCACATACACATATACATGCACACACATGCACACATACATATGCCCACACACAAACACACAATACACATGCATACACATACACATGCACTCACACACATGCAAACATACACACATGCACACACACATGCACACAACACATACACATGCACACACATGCACACATACATACAATAATAATAATAACTACATACTTTAAAGAATTTTAGCAATCTATTAGTGAGTTTACTGTCAATATTCAAAACACCCAGTTTCCCAATAATGTCCCTTTATAATTCTGTTCCATCGGGGTCCAGCTCATATTGGCAACTAGAAACTTTTACATTGTATATATGTGTATGTGGCTTTCACTGATTTTTTTTTTCCCTCAAGGCACATTTCCAGTAGCTCAGACTGGCCTCCAAGCTGCTATGCAAGTGGAGGCTGGTCTTGAACTCCTGATTCTCCCATCTCTGGATAACAGGTGCTGAGATCACAGGCATGTGCCACTGTGACTGGTTGTGCTTTGGGTTTCTTCTGGTAGATTGCATCGCCTGGAAGACTCATAGCTTTGACTTGCAGATAGGTCACAGTCACCTGTATGTACTCTGTTGGTTCCTCTTGGATGAGGCGAGGGAACCTGGAGGAGCTTGCAAAATGGAGGTCCAAACAGCATGATATGATAGAGCCAAGGTGCAGTAAATAAACTCTTTAAAGTGCTTCCTTCTATCAGTGGGAGATGTGTAGTCATGGTAATAAACAAATAAATAAATATAAAATAAGCTGGCTCCATTTTTCCTCCCTCATGCATTTTTTTTTCTTTCAGCTCTCTTTTAAAAGCCTGTCATAGGCCCATGGAGGCATCACCACAGTCGCTTGTGCTGTGCACAGCCGAGCTCAAGAGCCTTATCTGAGTCCCCACACTCCCCTGCCCACTAGCCTTGTACTGGCTGATACCTCCAATCTCCCTGGAGACAGGTGGCTATGTTGGAGAGATGGGGTGGCAGCAGTCCTCTGTGAGTCAGGCTCCTCCCTACCCCTGAAGGAAAGATCTCTTTCAACAGTGCACCGCTGAGAGACTGTGAGTAACTTCGGGTGGACAGAAAGGCACAGTGAGCTCCAGGCCATGGGAACTGGTTCATAGAGTTAACTTTGAGCCCCTGGACCTTCCTCCTCTATTTCTTCATCTATGCTGTTGGCAGGAGTGTGTCTGCTCCTGGGAGCGCAGGACAAGGGGTTCTGGTGCCAGAGATGTAACTGGGCCCCTTGTCCCAGTGTGCGTGACTATGTTGGTATTCAGGCCTGATGTGGGTGTGAAGGGTAAGCAGAGACGGTGACTTCCAGAGTCAGAAGGCCTGGTAGGATTGACATGGCCTCAGCTCCTTCTGTGACTAGCCTAGCAGATGAGGTCAACTGCCCCATCTGCCAAGGTACCCTAAGGGAGCCAGTCACCATTGACTGTGGTCACAACTTCTGTCGTGGCTGCCTCACTCGCTACTGTGAGATCCCAGGCCCAGAATCGGAGGAATCCCTCAACTGCCCGCTCTGCAAAGAGCCCTTCCGCCCAGGGAGCTTCCGACCCAACTGGCAGCTGGCCAGTGTGGTGGAGAACATCGAGCGCCTTCAGCTGGCATCCACGCGAGGCCTGGAGGTGGAGGATGCCTGTCCGGAACACGGGGAGAAAATCTACTTCTTCTGTGAGGAGGATGAGGCACAGTTGTGCGTGGTATGCCGTGAGACCGGACAGCATGGGAATCACACTGTGCGCTTCCTGGAGGATGCAGCAGGTCCCTACAGGGTAGGAGAGGATCCCTGCAGGCTAGGAAAGGGCTCTGGGGGACCCTTGGGGAATCTGGATTGGACTAATGGAAGTAGAAAGGTGGTGTGGGTTCTGGGCTGGAAGGAGTATCCTGATTCCAAATTCTTTCTTCTTATTTGATCACCCAGGCACATCCTCAAGCAGAGAAGCACAGGGTTATAATTAAGAGTTCTGTGTTGTTTCTTTGTGGACTAAAGTAAATCCTTTCTGAACGAATGAACCCTCAAACGTGTGTGTGTGTGCATGTGTGTGTGTCTTTTATCAGTTAAGTGTGCTTGAAGTTTGTATTTCAGGGAATGACGATGCTTGTTTATTTACAAGAGTGAATGTCTTGTTTGTGGAGGGGTGGTCTGAGTGTGTTCTGTTTGAAGCATGTAACTGCATGTTCTTGTTGTGAATGAGCTGGTTGGGTGAATATTTGTGGCATATACTTTTATTTTTCATTAACTGAGTACGTTTTCAGTAACTGAGTACGGTGCTGGTTTTAGTTGCTTTTATACCATATTTTGTTATAAGCAGGTATTTGTATGTATGATGGAGCAATTTGTTAGTGATCTTCTGAGAGTGAGACCAGCTTGCCTCCTACTAATTATATAGCCTAGGATGACCATGAATTTCTTATTCTTCTACTTCTACCCCCTGGATGCTGGGATTATAAGTATGTGCTGCCACACTCGTTTTCTGTAGGGTTAGGAGTTGAACCCAGGGCTTCTTACAAGCTAAGCAAGCACTCTAATAGCTGAGCTACATCCCCGGCTTGTCTGTATGTATTTCTAAACACACACACATAGATATTTATGGGTTTGCTTGTTCCTAACTCTATTCTAGAACAATTTATCAAACTGCGCATCAATTATTTTTTGCATCTAAATTTCTTCTCACCTTGTATCATTTCTAGATTATTGATTCTAGTAAAAGAAAGGGAGATGTTATTTGCATGTATTTCCTCTGGGTGACATAATTTCAGTTTCAGCTAAGGACACGTGGAGCTCAGATCATAGGTAATACTTGCCAGATGCAAAAGAAGGTAGTCGTTTAACCCGGAGAAGGGCTCAAAGGAGAAGCAAAGTCATGACCTTTGATGGTACATGAGAATGGGGGAAACCCTGGTCAAAATCTCTAGGACACAAAGCAAGAGTAATAAGACTCAAGGTCAGGTCTGGTGGTGTTTACCTATGATCCTGTTTGGAAAACTGAGGCAGGAAGACCCTGAGTTTGATGTAAGCCTGGAGTACATGAGATCCAGCCTCAAAATCAGAACAAGAATGAAGGCCCTGAGTCTCTCAAGGTGCTGGGGTTCCCACTCAGCTCCAGGGCACTTTGCTTCCACAGACGGAAGGGAGTGACATCCCTTTACAGTTACTTTCCGCATCTTAGTATTTCATGCTCCTTCTACCCAGGAACAAATACAGAAGTGTCTCGTGTGCCTGAGGAAAGAGAGAGAGGAGATTCAAGAAATCCAATCAAGAGAAAACAAAAGAATACAGGTGCTCCTGGTACGTCTCCACCCTCCCCAACTGCAGCTCCTTCCTCCAGAGCCTAAGGCCCACAGAGCAGAGACTTGAAAGGTCTCTGAATCTGAATCCTGTCTCTGACATTATTTCTTCCATCAGTTCTCTAACTTTGACTTACTCACCTGTAAAATGGAGATTAAAGTTCATTTCCTTATCAAGTCACTGCAGGAATCAGTGTGATCCTGCCTCTAATAGCCTGGTAATATGTACACAATGTGCAGGGCAAGAGGCCAGGCGTCTCTGGGGTCTTCTCTGAGCCCCTTTTAGAAGCCACAGTGATAATAAAGAGGTGATACTGGGTTATGTAGCTCCCAGAAATGGAGTGACAAGCAGAAAGAACACAGCTTCACAACCTTATGGGGGGTAAGGAGCGGGAGTGGGGAGATAACCACCCGCTAACCACCTAACCTTGGGAGGTGTGGGTATAGATCAAGAGGAAAGTGGGAATTTATAGGGAAAGGGAAGAAAGGAATGATGAGATGCTACAGGAAGAGGACAAAAAGATAGGAGAAGATCTTCATTTACATTTCAAATGCTAAAACCTTTCCCGGTTTCCCCCCTCCCCGAAAACCCCCAACCCCTCCTCCCACTCCCTGCCTCCAAGTATATGTGCCCCTCCACCCAACCCACTCCCACCTCCCCCCCACACCTCCATTTCCCTTTGTTGGGGCATCTATTGAGCTTTCACCGGACCAAGGACCACTCCTCACATTGATGCCTGAAAAGGCATCCTCTGCCCCATTTTTGGCTGGAACCATGTGTACCCCTTGGTTGATGGTTTAGACCCTGGGAGTCCTGGGGCATCTGGGTGGCCGATATCGTTGTTCTTCCCATGGGGCTGTAAACCCCTTCAGCTCCTCCAACTCCCCCGTTGGGGACCACACACCCAGTCCAGTGGTTGGCCGCTAGCATCTATCTGCTTCTATATGTGTAAGGCTCTGACAGGGCCCCTCCAGAGACAACCATGACATGCTCCTTTTGGTATACACTTCTTGTCGTCCATAACAGTGTCGGGGGTTTGGTGACTATTTATAGGATGATTCCCCAGGTAGGGCAGTCTCTGCGTGGCCTTTCCTTCAGTCTCTGTTCCACGCCTTGTCTCCTTTATTGCTCCTGTGAAGATCTTGATGTGAGGAGAGTAAAATGTCCTCCTTGGCTCTCACCTTCTCAGACTCAGGTGGCCACCAAGAGGCAACAAGTGATTTCACAGTTTGTGCATCTGAGCCAGTTCCTGGAGCAACAGCAGACTGCCCTCTTAGCGCAGCTGGAGGGGTTGGACAAGGACATCCTAAAGCAGCAGGAAGAGTTTGATTCCCTGACCACTGGGGATATCTACCGGTTCAGCACCCTGATTGAGGAGCTGGAGGAGAAGAACAAGCGGCCAGCCGGGGGACTCCTGACGGTGAGGCCTGGCCTCTAGGGTCTCTGGAAGCATTGCCTAATTGGTACCTCCTTTACATACATGTTTAGGCACTGCAGGTGGAGGTGGGACATGGGACAGGGGGTTGAATGCTAATCTGTGTTTCCCCAAAAGCTGCCTGATCACTGTGCTCTCTGGTCTTGGTCTTTCTTTCCTGCCCTCCGTAGAATGGAGAGGAAATGAGGATAAGACAATTAAAAAGAGGTGGGAATTGCCCTCGGGAAGTTTCACACACTGTGCAAACTCCAAAGCAAAACTTTTATAACGTGAACATCCCCCTCCATTGGCCAGGAAATTCTTCCTAGACTGTATTACTTCCTTGAACTGGAGGAGAGCTATTGGGGTTCCGGGAGCATGACTTAGGGGGATGCACTGGGTACTGGGAAATAAGAGACAATGGGGTAGGACTTGCTTATTTTTGCCTTTAGCGAGGAGAAGTAGGTCGTATCACCAACTCTGTCCATGAAGCAAAGGAGCCAGGTCCAGTTTCTGGTCCTAACATCCAAGCTGGGAATGCGGAATTTTGGGTTTTATGGTCATAACAAAAGTGGGAGAGAAAAACCAGAACCTAATCTCTCTCTCTCTCTCTCTCTCTCTCTCTCTCTCTCCCTCCCTCCCTCCCGCCTTTCCATTCTTCCTCCTCCTAGGATATCAGAAGCACTCTAATAAGGTTAGTGATAAAGTGTCTGCTTCTTTCTTTCCCATAGACATTCATCCATACACCACCCACCTAGTTATTGCCATGCAAATAAACCACATTCTCAGTATAGGGTACAGTCATGTTTAAGTCTACAAATGCTCAAATGTGTTCTCAGATGCTGCTGTAGATCTACCCACTTTTGCAACAGTGTCGTTCATCTGAGCGGACCCAAGTCTCTATGTAGGAAGTCGCTCCTCCAGGCCTTGTTAGAAGAAGATGGCTGTCTGGGGTCATCATTAAAAGAGAATAATTCTGGGGCCGGAGAGATGGCTCAGTGGTTAAGAGCACTTGGTGCTCTTCCAGAGGACCCAGGGCTCAGTTCCCAGAACCCATACAATAGCTCATACCTTGTAGATCCTTACCTTCTTCTGTTCTCCATGAACACTGACTGCATGTGATATACATACATACATGCAGGTAAAATACCCATACACATAAAATTAAGTATTTTTTTAAAGATTTATTTTTTTAATATAAAAAGTTAAATATTTTTTAAAAGATTTTTTTAAGTCCCAGACTCTATCATTTCTGTACCCCTAGATGTGAAACCAGAAAGTGCCGGAAACCCGAAGCTATATCCCCAGAGCTGGGCCAAAGGATCCGGGACTTCCCCCAACAGGCCATCCCTCTGCGGCAGGAGATGAAATCATTTCTGGGTAAGGAGACCCCAGCCTGGGCTTAGGAATGGCCTCCTGCCTCTACTGACAAATGACTGTACTATGTATTTTAACACATCGACATTTCCTTCAGTACCTTGACTCTCTTATTTGCAAAGTCTGATAAGATCTAACTCTCGGGATGATGTGGCCTTGAAGAGACATAATGAAAGTGCTGATTTGGGACTTGGGGATCAACCTATTAAACAAATCTGACCAGTTGACATGATGCAGTAGAAAAATAACAGTTAACAGCATCCGTGACTCTATATCATAGATGGGTTTCAGGAGCAGGTGTGATGCATTGTGTGTTTTAATGGTTAACTTTGTTAACTATAGCCGGTGGCAGTATCTACCTCACCGTGGAAGCTGATCCTTCCTTCTTCCTTTGCTTTCTGTCGCTGGTTTTTTTCTTTTTTTTTGCACTCCTGACAGTTGAATCCCAGGCTTCTGTATGGTAGACCAGCGCCCTACTCTGACCTATGTGCCCAGCCTTTCCTCCTACTTCTTTTTATTGGATTGGCTGTCTAAACCGAGACATCCTTATAGCCTCACTCACTTTCCCAGAAGGAGTCATGATGGCAGCCAGCCAAGAAAGTTTGAGATGTAAGTTATGACTTTCTGCTCCCCTACCAGCTGGGAAGTCATGAACAATGCCACATATTTCTAAATGTCCCACCCACAGAAAACATTCACCTGGGAGGACATTTCTGGAAGTCTGCTTCCTGCAATGAGCTAGACAGTAGAGGAAGTTTTGCTCTAATTAAAGGCTGACTATTCACTGGCCTAAACATTATTTCCAAGCGGAAGGAAAAAAAAATGAACCTAATTATGTATTCCCTAAGTACATGTGTGTGTGAAAATAGAGAGAAAGGCAAGGTAGTCACGGTCCCTGTCTGCTCAGAGGTGGGGTAGCAGGTTTCTCCCAGAGTTCCAGGCAGGGAGCATCCCTTGTGAGATATCTGCATATCTGCAGCCCTGCCCCAGGGTATCTGGATTTGAAATCACAGTAAGTGTTCTAAGAAGTTTGAATGCAAGCAAACTTAGAAGTGCTGGTCTGGAGGATCCCACCTCCATTCCTCTCTCTGTTCCTTCCCCCCTCGTCGCCGAGTGTTCTGCGGTTTTGAGATCAATGAAATCTCATCTTGTCATTATTTCCTCCTCACAGAAAAACTCTGCTTTGAGTTGGACTATGAGCCAGGTAAGCAACCCTGCATTAGGATGGGGAGAATTTTAAAAAGTCCTGGGTAAGAGAAACCGTGTTTCTGGGTTCTTCAGAATGTGTTAAAATAATTATGTAAACATCCACACACACATATTATGTACACCCAGATGACATTTAGCATAAGCATACATTCATACCCATATTGATAGATTCCACATTCAACCCCAGATAGAAAAACACTAGTTTGTAATGGATATGGTAAGATTCCCCAATTTCATTTATTCCCTAAATAATGTAGCATAGCAAATATTTTCACGGCATTTACATTGTATTATACAATATAAACAACCTAGAGGTGGTTTAAAGAGTAGTTGTGTGTGAAGGGGGCTGTGTGTGAGGAAGCTGTTTGGGAGGGGAAGTTATGTGAGAAGACCATGTATGAGAGTTGCTGTGTACAATGATAGTTGTATGTGAGGGAGGCTCATTTAAAGGGGAGATGCTGTGGGAGAGGCTGTGTATGGGGAAGGCTGTGTGTGGAGGAAGGTGTGTACAAGAGAGATTATGTAGGAGGGTGACTATCAGAAGGGTTGTGTGTGAGGTAGGCTGTTGTGAAGGAAAGCTGTTTGTGAGGGGATCGTGTATGAGGAGGGTGTAAGGGGAAGCTGTGTGTGTGGGTGGCCACGTGTGAAGTATGTAATGTGTGAAGGGGCACTGTGCATAGAGGCTGCATGAGACTGGCTTTGTGTGAGAGTAGTGTGTGAGACAGGATATTTATGAGGGCACTGTGTGAAGAGGGGAGACTGTGTACAGATGTATGATTGGCTGTGTGAGGAAGGCCGGTATGAGGCTGATCATGTGTGATGCTGGCTGGGACTTGGGGGAGAAAGTGTGAGAGAATGTTTGTGAGGAGGATATACACGTGTGAAAGTGGCTGTGTGTGAGTATCAGTGTGCCCTCTACAGAGAAGCTGTACTTGAGGGGAAGCTACAGAGATGAGAGGCCATGGGTAAGGTTAGAGTGTCAGAGTAGCTATGTATGAAGAGGCAATTTGCGAGGGTGACGGTGTGTGAGGCAGGTTGTGTGTTAGGTAGTCTGTGTGCTTCACCAACAGGAGGCTCAAATGCTAGTCATGAGCTGTACAGTTTTCCAGAGGATGGCAGACCAAGTAAGGGCAGCATACTCTTTTACAACTGACTTTTCTGACTTTAAAATGCATGTCTCCCCTTGACATCCTTTTAGGATGCAGATTTTTAGTCTGTAGGTCTAACCAGTTCCTTAGTGATATCCATGCTCTGGTACACACAGCTGGTTCAAACAATAGCATCCAGGTATGGAAGTAAGCTTTCAGACCATTCTAGTAGGTCATAGCATTGACCTATTAACATATATGTTTCTTGTTTTATTTCACAGCTTTTATTTCTCTGGACCCCCAGACTTCCCACCCCAAACTCCTCCTCTCTGAAGACCACCAGAGGGCTCGGTTCTCCTACAAATGGCAGAATTCACCAGATACCCCACAACGCTTTGATCGAGTCACCTGTGTCCTGGCCCAATGTGGCTTTACAGGGGGGAGACACACTTGGGTGGTGAATGTCGACTTGGCCCATGGAGGCAGTTGCACTGTAGGTGTGGTCAGAGAAGATGTACGACGGAAGGGGGAACTGAGGCTGAGACCTGAGGAGGGAATATGGGCAGTGAGGCTGGCTTGGGGCTTTGTCTCAGCTCTGGGTTCCTTCCCCACAAGGCTAGCCCTGGAGGAGCAACCCCGGAAGGTGCAGGTGTCTCTTGACTATGAGGTAGGCTGGGTGACTTTTGTCAATGCTGTCACCCAGGAACATATCTATACCTTCACTGCCTCCTTTACACAGAAGATCTTTCCCTTGTTTGGACTCTGGGGCAGAGGGTCCGGTTTTTCCCTGAGCTGTCAGGAAGGTGCAGTTTCCCTCCTCTGAGTAAAAGACTGGAATCAAGCACTCTTGGGAGCAGACCCTCGGCTGGGTCACCAAGCACAAAGGTGATTTTTTTTAGACATTGGTGGCATGTGTCAGTAAGGGACAAGGTGTTCCCCAGTGCCTATCAGGTACTCCAGTGTCTGGGACCTTGGCTGTTGCTGACTGTTCTCACCATCGTCATCAACGGGCATAGACATAGATGTACAAACAGTGCTGGATTTTAAGCCTAAAGACCTGGATTCCAGATGAAGCCCTGTAATCAACCAGCTGCGTGATTTCAAACAAAACTTTGCCTCTTCGTTTTGTTTTCTTCTAAAGGTGTTGCTACTTTGTTTCCAACTCAATTACCCGGTAAAAGAAATCTCAACTCAATCAGTAACAATACAAGCTATAAGCCTAGATTGCGCAGATCTCCCACTACACTACTCTATTCCCATCTATATTATCCCATATAACTTGCGGTTTCTCCAGACCGCCGCAAGCCTCTCTGCAGCCTCTCCATTGATCTCTCGTAGCTCTTCCCCTCCCCCGCACCCCTCCCCCCCTCCCCCGCGATCCTTTTCTCCTCCCCCAAACACTCAGCTCCTCCCCCTTCCTCCTACTCAATCATTGGCTCAAACCTTTATTTGAAAAGTTAAGGGGGGGAGAAGGTTCACAAGGCAACTCCTCATCTGCAGCCCCTTTGAGGAGTGGAATTAGCATCAAAATACAAGCCCAGGGCTATCCACAACATAAAGATATTAGCTAATTTATTTGTATCTTCAAGAAACACTTTGGAGGAGTGAATATGATGGAAATACACTCTCTATCTATTAATTAAATTCTAGAAGGAAAAGTAAAAATATTATTTGAAAAGGAAGCATCTTCTTTGTTCTGCCATTATATGCCATGCCTCTGACATGGCTTCTCGGCCACATCTTTCACAAGACTTTCAGGGACATTGTGGGCTCGCTCACGGGCTCCAGCCACTTCCGTGTCTGCTGACATCAGCCAGTGGGCTGAGCTGCTGGGCTGAGCTGCTGAGCCCGATGAGGGGCCCCAGCACCAGGTGGAAATGGATGAGCTGGGCAAAGTGTCTACACACCCAAGTTAAGAATAGGCCCATCAGCCGGGCAGTGGTGGCGCACGCCTTTAATCCCAGCACTTGGGAGGCAGAGGCAGGCGGATTTCTGAGTTCGAGGCCAGCCTGGTCTACAGAGTGAGTTCCAGGACAGCCAGGGCTACACAGAGAAACCCTGCCTCGAAAAACCAAAAAAAAAAAAAGAATAGGCCCATCACATTACAGGGGATGACCCAGGGAAATTCTATACCTTAGTCCTCATGAACCCATATGGTCTCCACAGAAAGGACTCCAAATATAAGGAGTGGCACTAGTTTCTGGTCTCATGAATGACAATGACAACAAAAGCAGCAGGGTTTCTTGGATTATGTGGCTTTGGGCCCCCAGGGGCACCTGCCTCCATTGTCTGGCTGCTGTACCGCCACTGAAGTGTCTGATAATCACCATGGCAAGTTCAATGTGGCAGCCTTATATAAGAAATACCTCCTGAGAGCTCTGGTGGCTGGCACGAGTCATCAAGCAAAATGGATGACTACGTGCCCAAGCTGTACTAGCATCTGTCTGGGAAATAGGGGGTGCCGTGGACCCCGTATTGCCAAGTTGTGCAAAGCATGCTATTTTTCCTCCTTATGGAGAGGGCAAAGGGCTAGTGGTTTAACAAAGAGACACTCTGAGTCCAGAACTAGGCACAGTGCATCTTCAGAGATGTGTTTTTTTTTTTTTTTTTTTTTTGGTTTTTCGAGGCAGGGTTTCTCTGAGTTCCTGGCTATCCTGGAACTCACTCTGTAGACCAGGCTAGCCTCGAACTCAGAAATCCGCCTGCCTCTGCCTCCCAAGCGCTGGGATTAAAGGCGTGCGCCACCACCGCCCGGCCAGAGATGTGTTTTTTAGGGTCTTGTCCCCACTGAAATCAGAAGGAGCAAAACCCAGTGGGGTTGCTCGGTAGGTTAATGCTGTCATCAAACAAAAATAAAAGGCATTGAATGCAGAAAAGGGAGGTGGGGGGAGGACTTTCAGACTCAAAAGATTCATGGCAAGAAACAAAAGCAAAATGTCTGTCTTAGTAGTTACTTTTCTGTTACAATAAGATGATGCAAGATATTTCCTATCCATTCAAATTGAGGCAGTGAGACCAGTGATTGGAGGCGAGAGAGGAGGAGGAGCTAAGAGAAGGAGGGGCAGAGAGAGAGGGAGCCTGGGAGCTGCACGAAGGAGCAGAGGAGGAGACACGCAGATCCAGATAGCATCAGATGTGTTTCTGGTGTGCTGTGCTGAGAGGTTAGAAATATTGGGATAAAACTTTATCATTGTAATTAGGCATTATGTAATTGGGAGTTTCATATATATATATATATATATTTGGTTAACTACTCAAGTTTAAGAGTCATGCTTTGCTGGATACTTGGAAGGAGTGGATGCTAGTCAGGAGAGAGAGACCCACCAGGACTTGGAGCAGAGGCCTGGTGGGGCGGTACTATATTTTAATCTTTTCCCACTACAATAAGACTCTAGACCAGGACAGCTTATAAAGAAAGTTTATTTGGGGCTTACAGTTTCAGAGGGTTATAGTCTGTAACCCTCTGAAGGGTTACATATATACAACAAAATATATATATAGTTATATATGGTAGAGATCCTGGAACAGACAGGCAGGCATGGTGTTGGAGCAACAGCTGAGAGAATACGTCTTTTTTTTTTTTTTTTTGGTTTTTTCGAGACAGGGTTTCTCTGTGTAGCCCTGGTTGTCCTGGAACTCACTCTGTAGACCAGGCTGGCCTCGAACTCAGAAACCTCCTGCCTCTGCCTCCCAAGTGCTGGGATTAAAGGCGTGCGCCACCACCACCAGGCATTTTTTTTTTTTTTTGGTTGAGAGAATACATCTTGATCCACAAGCATGAGGTGGGGGAGAGCTAACTGGGAATAGTGTGAGCTTTTTGAAACCTCAAAACCCACCCTCAGCGACACACATTCTCCAGCAAAGCCACACCTCCTAATTCTTTCCAAACAGTTCCACCAGCTGGAACCCAAGCACATGTGAGCCTATGGGGGCCATTATGTGATGGGAAACCACCACATCATCCTATTCTGCAGTGGATTTGGATGAAAACTGGTAACAGAATCAATACTACTCCCAGAGAAGACTCTGTAGGACTGCCAACCTGGCTCTGTTAGGATCCACACACTTCCGCATGACTCACTATTTATGCTGAATCATGGTCATCCATCAAACCTACCCGGTAGAGCGGAAAGATTTTATTTTAACCTCTAAAGATTGGTCATGTTTAAATTATGGATCTTACGTGCTTTTATCTGTAACACAATGGCTAGCTAGTTGGTTGGGTAATACAATATGTAGAACCTTTCAGTAAGAAGAAAGAAATATTTTCCCCGCTGTGCTAGCTATGAACAAACTGTGGTAGCCACTGGTAATCTAATATGGAAAAGGAGCACTGGGGAGACAAGGAAGTGAAATGCGGTGGTTGCTGTGGGAGGAATTTGCCTGGGAATAATGGCTGTTCAGAGGATGGGGAGGGGGGTGTGGAGGAGTGACTTCCTCCAGGGTGTTCAATAATTCCTCCAAAATATATATCTAAATAATAATGGCATAAACACATGTCTATATAATGCTAAAATATACTCACAGCCCCCAGCCTAATGTTCCACTAATATGGACTGTATTTTCCTGTTTTTTGTACTGGCTTTACTTGAGTATTTAAAATGACCGTGAACCTCTAAGGTATGTGTATATGAAGTTCTCTTCCTGCTATAAAACTTCATGGCCCTTATCATCCTTATAGTTAGTAGATTTCTGTGCGATCTATTATCATCTCCCAATTTTTTGCTTTTTTTTTTTTTTTTTTGGTTTTTCGAGACAGGGTTTCTCTGTGTAGCCCTGGCTGTCCTGGAACTCGCTCTGTAGACCAGGCTGGCCTCGAACTCAGAAATCCGCCTGCCTCTGCCTCCCAAGTGCTAGGATTAAAGGCATGCGCCACCACCGCCCGGCTAATTTTTTGCTTTTTTATGAGCGTGTGCTTTGTGTATGCGTATGCACGGTTATATGTGTGGGTACACGCAGGCGTGTGGGGGAGGGGGGCTGAGGTCAGTGTTGGATAGCTCCCTCAATCACTCTCCACTAAGTGTCTCTTCCAAAACCTGGAGCTCACTCTTGCTGGACCTGGAGCTCACCACCAGTTCTGATTAGTCTAGCTAGCTAGTTGGTTTGGGGGCTTCTTCTGACTTCTCCCTGCAAGCGCTGAGATTACAAGCAACTGCTTAGCTTTTACTTCTATTCTGGGGATCCAAACTCCAGTCTTCATGCTTACACAGCAAGCATCTTATTTATGGAGTCATTTCTCTAGTCTTTAGTATGCCCTGTTTAACATGAAGGAAACAGTTGTGTGTAGTGTTATATGCATGTACTGTCTGTAGGTCGAAGGGGGAAGACAAGGAATTCAAGGTCAGCCTCTGCTACACTGTAAGACAGCCAATTTGATGCTAGCCTGAGCTACATCAATCCCTATTGAAAAGGAGAAGAGAGGGAAGCACATGTGTGTATGTGTGTGTGTGTGTGTGTGTGTGTGTGTCTCATACAGTCATGCACACATACATGGTGGGGTGAATGAGGAAGAAGAAGAGGAGGACAGAAGTGAGGCTTAGTGAAATTTGATTATTTGCATGTCCAAGATCATAACTGCCAGACTTTATAATCCCATGTCTGACTTCTGAGCTCTTAAACACTATTCTTTTTTATTTTAAATATTTTTTATTGGATATTTTCTTTATTTACATTTCAAAGGTTATCCCCTTTCCCTGTTTGTCCCCCTCCTCCCGGAAACCCCCTATCCCATCCTCCCTCCCCCTGCTTCTATGAGGGTGTTCCTCCACCCACCCCACTCCCACCTCCCTGCCCTCAATTCCCCTACTCTGGGGCATCTATCAAGCCTTCACAGGACCAAGGACTTATCCTCCCATTGATGCCTGACAAGGCAATCCTCTGCTACATATGCAGCTGGAGCCATGTGTGTCTCTTGGTTGATGGCTTAGTCCCTGGGAGCTCTGGGGGGTCTGGTTGGTTGATATTGTTCTTCCTATGGGGTTGCAAACCCCTTCAGATCCTTCAGTCCTTTCTCTGACTCCTCCACTGGGGACCCTGTGCTCAGTCCAATAATTGACTTCCAGCATCCACCTCTGTATTTGTAAGGCTCTGGCAGGGCCTCTCAGGAAACAGTCATTATCAGGCATTTAAACACTATTCTAAACTGTCTTGTTTGGAACCTGGTGGTCAAGTGACCCTGGTGAGTATTTTGATGCTAACTATATTCACTACAAGGGACAGCAATTCTGAAAGACAATTTGTATTTCTTTTCTTTTCTTTTCTCTCTCTCTCTCTCTCTCTCTCTCTCTCTCTCTCTTGTTCTTTTAATTTTTTTCCTTTTGGTTTCTCAAGATAAGAGTTTCTCTGTGTATCCCTGGCTGCCCTGGAACTCACTTTGTAAACCAGACTGGCTTCGAACACAAAGATCCGCTTGCCCCTACCTCTTTTATATATATATGTGTGTGTGTGTGTGTGTGTAGTTTTTTTTAATTGAATATATTCTTCATTTACATTTCAAATGTTATACCCTTTCCCAGTTTCCCCCCTCCCAGAAAACCCCCAACCCATTCTCCCATCCCCTGCCTCCAAGAATATGCCCCTCCACCCAATCCACTCCCACATACCCCCCTTTGAATTCCCCATGCTGGGGCATCTATTGAGCCTTCATAGGACCAAGGACCTCTCCTCCCATTGATGCCCAACAAGGCATTCCTCTGCCACTCTTTTGGCTGGAACCATGTGTACCCCTTGGTTGATGGCTTAGTCCCTGGGAGCCCTGGGGCATCTGGTTGGCCGTCATTGTCGTTCTTCCTATGGAGCTGCAAACCTCTTCAGCTCCTCCAGTCCTCCCTCCAACTCCTCCATTGGGGACCCCGCCCTCAGTCCAATGGTATTGCCCCTACCTATTGAATTAAAAGGTTTGTTTACTTTTATTTTATGTGTGTGTATATATGTGTGTGTGTGTGTGTGTGCGCGCGCACAAAGAAGGTGTTGAAACTGGAGTTTCAGACAATCGTGAGCTGCTATGAGGGTGCTGGCAATTCAACCCTGGGCTTCTGGAAGAGCAGCCAGTGCTCTTAAACAGCTGGGCTGTCTCTCTGTCCCTTAATTTGTATTTCTTAAACTGAGAAGTAAAACTGCTAGAGCGTGAAGATACTTTTTCTTTCTTTCTTTCTTTCTTTGCATATTTATTTTGCGCTCTGACTCTGTGCTTGTGCCAGTGTGTGTCAGTCCACACTTTTACAATGATTTTCTGCCCCTCAATAAGGAAAGCCTGCTTGATCCTGTCACGGACCCAACTTGGCACACATGGAACCATGACAGGCCCTGCTGACGGGCTTCTTTGTCTTAGACAAGCTCATAAGGACTTTGGGTCTCACAGCACGAAGCCCTTGCAATCTGCCTGGACACACGCCACATGCGGGTTTAGGTGCTTTCCCAACCTTCTTGGTGTAAAGGTAAACAATTGTGTTGCCAGGGGTTCAAGACAGCCTAGTTTTGTTAGAAGCTGTATTGTAGGAAAGCCTACGACGTATGTCAAACTCTAGACCATCCTGAGTGCCTCTAAGCACCATCCCTGGAAGAGGAAGATACTCTTTCAACCTATCAGTGTATGCTCCTCCCTAGGAAACTCGAACCTTACTCCCTTTTAAAGGGGGTAGATGAATCTGATGGCTTCCCAGTAAGGTGATTGATAAACCTACAAGTTGTTCTTGCTGGAGTCAGACTCCATTTGCTTCCCCCAGGAATTGCTACAGTCTGTCTAAAAGCCGCAGGCTCCCAATTGCCCTTTACCAGAGAAGTGTCACATACTTTACCTGACATCAGCAGGTTGACTCCTGATTTTTCTCTACTTACATTGTAAAAGGTTTCTATTATAAAGAAAAGAGGCCCATCCCAGTTGGTTTAAATGATAGGAAAGTTTATTATAAAGAACAGATGCAGAAATAAGAAAAGAAAATCTACAATTTTCCAGGCCTTAGGGAAACTATGGGGCAGGGACAGGATGGTTAGTAGGGGCATTTTTAGTTCCCAGAAGTATCTCCTTCCAACTTTACTTGTTGTGTTGGATGGGTTTACTGCAACTGTAAGGCCCAGGCTCTCTGATTCCTGTCACCTGGAAGACGGAGGCTGCTCTAGGAAACTAGAAACTGCCCACATATCTTTCTCCTCAGCGTCCCTAACTTTAACAAAGAGTCTCTAGAATGCATCAGTTAGCATGAAGAGTCCACGGCCACTGCAGCTGACCTCCATCAATTCTGCTACATTCCATTGATGAGAAGCAAGTCACCAATGCCACTCATACTCCACAGGACAAAGTTACATGTTCCTGAACATGAGGGTGAGGACTGTGGAAATCACCCTCGAGTCTGCATGCAACAGTCATGATGAACAAACAATGTGGGCTGTACAGACAGGAGGTTCTATCAGAGTCAGAAAAACTATTACCCAATATACCTGCTGAGTTCCATAAGCTGAGGTGGGTACACTCTGCTGTGTCACCCAGATGCCCACCAGACCATGGGAAGTAGGTGCAATCACCAGCACACAGTTATATAGAGATTGTGCAAATGGCCCTGAGTGTGATGGAGATCTGAAACACCTGGCTACAAGTTCAAGTCTGGCTTAGGAAGGAGACTATGTCCCAGCGTCAGAAGCTAAGGCATCAGATGGGAGCTGTGGGGATGAGAACACACTGGGGAGGACTAACTGAGCCTTGGACTGGCTGGAGAAACACAGGAGAGAAGTCCTTCTAATTTCTGTGGTGAACTCCTAAGGACAAAGAAACCATTCATTAATTCATATATAGTCTACTGAATCTTCCGCTGGTCATGTAGTATGATGGTACCAAGTATGTCTCCTTGACTTTAATTCAGCCCATATACACATCTATGTTATGTGGTCTGCTGTTGGGCATCGGTGAGCTTAGCTCAGTGCCCCCAGCTGAGCTGTCTGCACAGGTTTCCTGAGAGCATAACATCCTGTGGCTTAGCTTGATTTCTGTCTTCCCGCCCCGGGGTGGTAGGGACTTGCCAGGTGCCTGACCTATGACTATGATTGTTTTTTCCTGTTGTTTTTCATCTGGCCTCTAGTATATATAGCTGGTTCCTCAGTAAAGCTTCGGCATTCTCCTCACCAGAATGACCCGAGTCTGTGTTTTCTGTTAATCCCCCAGGCCTACACCCGATACTCGGTACCCTGGCATGTGTCTTCATATGTGGGACAAAGGGAAAGAGGCTCATACCTGTCTAGTAAGTCACTGGCATCCTGAGAAAGAAAAGATGACAATCAGTGAGTTTCTAGGTTCTTGCCACTGAATACCCTTCCTAGTTCATGCTTGGGGGGCCACTCTGCATGCTGCTATGAGAGCTCAAGCATAACACCCCTCCCCGCTCCGTTGCATTATGGTGTAGCCCTGTACAAGCCACCCTCTCCACACTCCACACACACATACACACAAACCGCCACACATACCAGGAGTACCTCCCCTTACACCTCCCAGAAGGGACCTGCAGGAAGGCTGTTTACTACTCAAAGAATCCCTCTCTGAATTTGGGGGGGTGTCTTAGGAAGTACACCTTCAGGGTGCTGGCATCCAGTTCCTTGGCCAACCTTTCCAGGCCAGAAACCAGGATGCTGATCTGTGTCACTGCCTCAGAGAAGTTAAAGATCTTGACCACCTCCTCCGGTATGTCCTCTCGTTGGTCCAGCCAATGCCAAGGGAGAGCCTTCTGTTGTTCCTTGGTTTGGTCTTGGTTCTGCAGGTCAGTTCTTAGCCTGTGGCTTTCCCAATCCACCTAAAAGCACAGAAGAGGAGCTAACCTGAGATTCGATGATAGAGGGCTCTCTCTTGGCTCTCTAAGCACTAAACAGCTAGGTGGGGATATTGTCCTCCACTCCTCTTCCTACACAGCCTTGCCTTCAGAAGCTCTTCACAAAGCTCTCTCCTTCCCACCTCATAGTTCTGATCACATTTGCAGATATTGGGTCCTGCCACAATGGGTCACACACTCTCTCTCTCTCTCTCTCTCTCTCTCTCACACACACACACACACACACACCCTACTCCTCTATGCTCTTTTGATATCTGCTTCCAACCCTGTAAGTGAGGAAAAAGCTCACCCAAGCGAGCGAGGGGGGATGGAAGAGTGATTGCCAAGGACAGACCGGAGTCTCGTGACGTGTGTAGTAATTTTGAACTATCTATTTTGATTCTCGCCGAGTATCAGGGAGAATAGGTATTTTTCCGTAAGGAAAAAAAAAAGATGAATGGATGTCTGAAGTCTTTGCATTCTATTCACTAATCTCAAAACCAAGCCCCAAACCAAGTTTTTCAGCCTGCATGATCCCACTTCCATAACTGCAGCTGCTCCAGGGACAGTTATCCACAAGAAGGGAGAGGCCCTCCCTACAGAACTCAGACACCCACCTGAAGAGCCTTCAGCATCTTCTCTTCCCGAGCCTTAAGCTGTTGAAGGTCCCCAAGGTCCTTTCTGAGCTTCCTGCTTCTACGATTGAGTCTTTCCTAGAGATAGACACAGGTGGAAGATGAGGGAGTATCCACAAGGGAATCCTCCACAGAGCACAGTGGACCCTTGGGTGAGACTGTGAATTAGCACCAAAACCAGGTCTGGTGCTGTTCACTTTTAATCCCATCATTTGGGAGGCAGAGGCAGCTGTACTGAGTTTGAGGTCAACCTGGGCTTCACAGTGAGTTCCAGTCTAGCCAGGTTTATGTAGTAAGATCCTGTTTCAAAAAAAAACAAAAAACAAAAAGCCATTTCTGGGGGATGGCTCAGCACTTAAGAGCGCTTGCTGGTTTTCAGGAGACCTGAGTTGAGTTCCCAATACCTACATTAGAAGGCTTACAACTGCCTGTAACTTCAGTTTTAGAGAATTCAATACCTTCCTCTCTTCTGACTTCCAAGGACGGACACACACATACAAACAATATTTCTTAAAGAAAGCAAATATAGAGTCAATAACTCTAAATGTGTGAAACAAGATAGGGGCATCATTTACCGTGTTTAAAATAAGTAAGATAGAGTTCTGGTTTTACAAACATATTTAAAGATGTTTTTATTTTTAATTATGTGTACGAGTATGTGTCTGTATATGACATGTATGTATATGACATGTATGTATATGTATGTGCATGTGTAGAGGAACCCAAGGAGCCTAGAAGAGCACCAGTACCAGATCTCAAGAAGATAGAATTATAGGTGGTTGTGAACCACCTGGTGTGGGTGCTGGGAACAAAACTTAGGTCTTCTGAAAGAGCAATACTCCCTCTTAACTGCTTAGCCTCCTGCAAATGCACCTCTCTCTCTCTGTCTCTCTGTGTCTCTTTCTGTCTGTCTCTCTGTCTCTTTGTCTCTGTCTCTGTCTCTCTCTGTTTCTATCTCTGTTTCTCTCTGTCTCTCTCTGTGTGTCTCTGTGTGTCTCTCTGTCTCGGTGTGTGTGCGTGTGTGTATGTTGTTGAGACAAGGTTTCGCTGTGTAGCTCAAATTGGTTTGGAATTCAGATATCAACCTGACTCTGCTTCCAAGTGCTGGGGCTTAAAGGTTTGCACTGTTACACCTGGCTCCAAACCATTACTTTGTATGCTAATGTGAAAAAGTAATTAAAGAAATTTTAAACAAACCCTGATTATAAATTCTCTGAGTATAAACAGGATCTCTCTGGACTTGGATTCTGCATCTGCTCCCCACACCCTGTCTTTGTCCTGGTGTAGATCTTTGTGTCTCAGCTGCGATGTCACTTCCCGATAGGCCTTGGTTGATCACTCTAGGAAGGGCCACCCATTCTTCTTCTTAGATCATAAACACTTGTAGTTCGATTTCTTACCTGCCTTTCTGATAAGTGCAGTTGGCCTTGTTTACATACGTGCAGCAGACACTGTTTTCCTTATAAGAACAAATATTCATGTTTATTTTTCTACACTTCCTGTTATTACTTAAGTGTGGACTTGAAGTCATGAATCACCTTTGCCCTTCCTCCCAGTGCCTGTCGTGACACCTTACAGACAGCACAGACCTGAGTTAATCATTCAAGGATGGAGGAGCCCTGTCTTTGCATACCTGACTCATGGGAAACCCTACCCCCTCTACCGTAGACTTAGCAGACACAGTAGAACATGGCTCTTTCAGCTTTCTGAATCATCCTGTACATTCGGTTTCAATTTAGGCTCCCCTGTCTGTTGTTCCATATGCTGACAATGTTCTTTAAAAACCAACTATCTGAAAGACTTTGGGAATTTACCCTTCAGGGCTGAGGAAGAAGTTCAGTGGTAGAACCTGGCATGTATGGGGCCCTGGGTTCATACCACAGCTCCACAAAGAAAAAAAGGAAAAAAAGATAAAAGAATATTCAGCCTTCACTATTGAGTAGGCAGACCGGACAAGGAAGTATGTACAGCACAGACAGGGAGAAGTCAGCTTTGGCTTCTACCATGCTGCCCTTGAAGCTACAGGTTGTGTATCTGCTTGGCAGCGGTCATTCTTATTCACAGGCATTGATGTGCAGATCTGGCTGAGAATAGAAGTTAAATGGAAGCCAAATGAGGGATAGATGCTTGCTCAGAACTTCCGAAGCAGAGGGGAGTTAGAGAGTGGGATCCTAGGGCTGAGGATGCGACCACAATGTGTAGACAGCAGGATGATGGGATGTAGGAGGCCACTCCATGGGAGACATTGAATAACTAGAACTCATTTTAAGGATATGACATCATAAGGAAATATCAGGACTGTTCGATCTTAACATCCCCAGATGACGCAGGTTTCTCCAGCAGATTAGCAGGTGTACAACGTATGCCTTTGACTCATTAATCTTCCGAGTAATTGACAAGAAAATACCAGTACTAAGGAGGAGGTACAGCATGTGTGAGGCCTTGAGTTCAAACCCTAAAACTATTTTTTTTAATAATTAGTTTTGAAGAGAGTGGAAGAAAAAAAAAGAAAGAACTAAGGTTTGGAAAGAAAAAGATGGAGCCTAGCAAGAAATTTCAGGCAGAGCAAAACGGAAGAAAAAGAAAAGCTAAGTGTGGTAACCTATCTGTAATTCCAGCACCCAGCAGGCTATAAGGCAGGGGGATTGCCATCAGTTACAGATAAACTGAGACTACAGAGTAAGGTCCTGTCTTACAAAGGAATGCAAACCAACAATGGGGCTGGAGAGATGGCTCAATGGTTAACACTGACTGTTCCTGCAGAGGACCTGGAACCCAGACGGTAGCCCACAACTGCCTGTAACTCTAATTCCAGGGGATCTGATGATGGGCCTCCTCATATACCAGGCATGTGTGTGGTACACATGCAGGCTAAACACTTGTACACATATAATAAAAATAAATTATACAAAGTTTAAAAAAAAGCCTGTCCATATTAAAAATGTACAGTTCTTAAAATGGTTTAACATGGTGAATCTGGTGGCATATGCCTGCAATCTAGCTACCCTGGAGGCTATAGCACAGGGATAAAAAGTAAGATTCTGTCTCAAAATAAAAAGTAAAAAAAGAAGACTGCATATTTAGCTTACCTTGCATGTATGTACAAGACCCTAGGTTCAATCTTTACCCTTAGTACTGTGGGAGGAAGAGGAGAAGGAGGAGGAGGGGGAAAAGGAATGAAAAAAGAAGGAAGGGGGAAGATAAAAAGGAGGGAGAGGAAGGGGGTTGGCACACAGGCAGGATATAAGGAATGATGGAGACAGGACAAGATCTACCTGGAACATTCAATAAATGGTGGTGGGACAATTTGCTATAATTTGGAAAAGGTAAAGTTAGATTTCTACCTTACACTTTCACCAAATATCTTGGTTATTTTAACATCACCAAAATATATACTAAAATGTACTCATCGTGATGTTCTGTATAACCTAAAACCAATAGCCTGTGAATAATCCAGTTTTCTAACTTTTGGTCTGTTCATGGGGTCGGACAGAAAGACATTCAAGAGATCTGGATGCATTGATGGGAAAAATTGGGAAATGTCCAAAACGTAGGAAGGATATAGGAAAAGACGGAGGGAACTGGAAAGATGGCTCAGCGGGTAAAGGCACTTGCCACCACATCTCACAATCTGAGCTTGGTCTTCACAAATCACATGGTAAAAGGAGAGAACTGACTTTACAAAGTTGCCTGGCCTCCACATGCAAGCCATGGCACATCCCTACCAACACATCATATAGACACGCAATAATTCATTGTTGTTTTATCTTTTGAAGTACTGAGGATTGAACCCAAGGCTTCATTTATGTCAAGCAGGACTCTACCTCTGAGTTATATCCCTAGTCTCTGTCTCTCTTGTGAGTGTGTGTGTGTGCGTGTGTGCGTGTGTGTGTGTGTGTGTGTGTGTGTTTGTGTGTTAAAAAAGACTATTCAAACACACTGATTTTTTTTTTTGAAGAATAGATCAAAAGAAATCTAATGCTGGTTACTTCTGAAAACTGAATGGGTAAAGACAAGGGAAAAGATTTCATTATTATTTTATTTATTTGGAAGTGGGGCACACACTGTAGAGCTTGTGTGGAAATTAGTGGGCAGTGGTGGGAGTCATTTCTATCCTTCTACCATGTGAGTCCCAGAGATCAAACTCAGGGAATCAAGCTTGGTTACACACTCCTTTACCCTCAGTGGTCTCCTATCTCACAGGCAAGAGTTTTAGTTTTGATATTTTATCTTTTGGTATTGTCTGGATTTACTACCAAAAGTGTGAATCATTTTTAAAAAAAATAAATAAATAAAATAAAAAACAACAGTCATTATCAGGAAAGGAAGGAAAGGGGAAAATAGGATATCATGTACAAGTTTTCAGATTTCAAATCTTTGCAAGATAACAGCACAGATAAATCTCGATTGCATATCTAGATTAGCTTCTAGGATCATCCACCAGGGAACCTATAATCTTAGTCGAGAAGTGGTTCTCATTTCCAGTACAACATTTCATTAACTAGTACATTATCTAGTACAGCATCTCATGAACTAGTACAGCATCTTATTAACTAGTACATTATCTAGTACAGCATTTCATTGTCTAGCACAGAATTTCATGAACTAGTACATTATCTAGTACAGCATTTTATTAACTAATACATTATCTAGTACAGCATTTCATTGTCTAGCACAGCATCTCATGAACTAGTACATTATCTAGCACAGCATCTCATGAACTAGTACATTATCTAGTACAGCATCTCATGAACTAGTACATTATCTAGTACAGCATGAGTAAACACAGTGGCCCGTATTTCCTGGGTCTTCACCATCACAGTGGCAGGATCACTTACAGAGATCACATAGAGAGACCTGGAAACCCTGATATTAGCAGAGAGGAACACAGAAAAGCAAAGACCAAGGCCCCAAGTTGGACGACCAGAAAAGTCAAAGGAGTGTGTCAGTTACAGTTCCCAAGTTTCTGTAAGGATCTGAGCTTAGAAGGGGGTCCAGTGGGGTGACACAACCTTACCTTGTAGTGGCTGATGGCATTTTCAATGGAGAGCTCAGTATGGGACTGGTGTTCAGGGGATTGGAGGCATTCTTCACACAAGAGAAGTCTGCTAGCCTCACAGAACCTGCATACCCTCTTCTGGTGGGTGTGGCAGATGTAATTGTCTCCAAGGACCCCCTCAGAACATGGCTTCCTGCAGACTGGGCAGCTGAGAACCCCAGAGACTGAAGTCTTATCCATGTGCTGGGTCAGGCACAAGCGGCAGAAGAGGTGTCTGCAGTCAGTGCTCACAGCCTGTTTCAGGGGATCCAGGCAGATAGGACAAATGTCCTGGTTGTCCTTGTCAAGAGAGACCATGGTCCCACCTCACTAGTGTCCCCACTGGGTCTTTTGAAGGCCAGACAGTCCCAGGTGAGAGAGTTCAGTAGAAGTTGATCTGGAGCAAGATAGAGTGGACTCAGGCCTGGACTTAAGGCCACTGTCCACTATCAGAGAGTCCAGAATCTAGGCTATAAGAAACACAACCCTTCTGGAATTTCAGAAAAACTTAGCATTTGCTAAACTTAAAACTATTCTTTATACTATTCTTCCATACACCTGGAGGAAGCAGGTGATCCAAATGCCAATTCTGTTTTGAGAGTTTTCTGTGCAATCTTTTTACAGTTTAAAGCTAAATTTTAGGCCACCCTGTTACTGTCATGGCCAGAAGTAAACTATCAAGGACAAGCTGACAGTCTTCTCTACCGTGTGGCTGTCAGGAAGAACTCAGCCAGAGCTTTATGCATCCCCTCCTGGGCTGGTACCCTACAGGGTTCACTGCCACTGTTTGATGCCACCAACCTCTTAAGGTGGAACCTTGTCAGTGACTCTTTATTAACCATCAAGTCTTCCAAGATTGCAATGATGTCATGTTGAAAGAGAAAGAGAACAGGAGGGGGGGGGTGAAGGGGAGGGAGGGAGGAAGTGAGAGAGGGAGGGAGGGAAGGAGGAAGGAAGAGAGAGAGAAAGAGAGAGAACATATGAGACTACTTTGTCATTTCCTTTCAAACAACTTCCAAGGATGACCTAAAGAAGAAAGTGCCTCCTCCTCCTCCCCCTCTTTATCCCACTTCTTGTCTGAGCACACTCCCCAAAATAACTCTCTTACTACCCTACCTCAAATCTCTCCTTTTCAACTTCATTTTCTTGGTCTCCAGACCTAGGGAGAAGACCAGCAGGTGAGCCGGTTCTTCTCGAATTATGCCAATGATATACACTCACTTGCCTGCAATACTAGGTAGAAGGTGAAGAGGCTCTCCCTGCTTCAGCACTGAATTATCAGGGAAATGAAAATACCCATGAGCTGCACTTAGTGAACAGTGAGATGGACTTTGTGGCAGGGTGTGGCATATTTTCTTATGGGGAAGAGGAAAGTCTCAGAGCCTTTAATGCAAATCTCACAGAACTTCAATGAAAATCTCATCAACTCATAGAATGAGCCCCAAGGACATCGTTCACATGGAACCACAAATTCTAGATGTGTCACATGACCGTAACACCTGGGTGATGCCAGGGACAGTCCACATAATTGTCCTTAACGGTTCCAGCTACAACAGTTGGAGGTGCCTGGGTGATGCCACAAGGTATATGTTACTCTTTTGATAGTTGTGACCAAATACCCATCAAGAAGTAAACTAAGGGAGGAAGGGTTTTTCTGGGCTTATGTTTGAGACTACTGCTCATCATGGTGGGGAAGGTGTGGAGGCAGGAGTGGCTGGAAGACCATAGGGGTTGTAGTTCACATCTGGGTGGATCATGAATCTGAAAGAGATACCTGGTGGTGCTCAGTTGGTTTTCTCCCGCTTCCCCCTTTAGATCCCAGCTCATGGAACAATATCACCCATTTAAGGCCAGTTCTTCCCTCCTCACTTAAGTCTGTCTGGAAATACCCTTATTGACATACCCAAAGGTGTTCTTCCCTGATGCCCTAGACAGTTTTCCTGCCCTTCCTTACAAAGACTGCTGTCCATGCTGCATTTGGGGAGGCAGAGTTATATCTTCCCATCCTTTTATACCCTGTAAACTTAGCCTAGTTTGGGATACCTTAAGCTTTTCTTTCAGAATCTGCAGTCCTGTGAGAGAAATGTCTAAGTTGTCTGAATACAAACAAAATGGATCTATGTTAACCTAACCACGACTACACAAGAAGCATTTCTTTCTCTCTTTTTTTAGGGGGGTGGGGGGATGGTGATTTGTGGTCACAGTTGAGACTGGGTCTCATGTAGCCCAGGATAGTCTTGAACTCTCTATGTAACCTAGGGTGACTTTTGACTTCTGATTCTTCTGTCTCTGCTTCTCAAGTTTTGAGATTGTAGGCATGAGTCACCAGTACTGAGGGTTGAAACCAGGGTTTCATGTATGACAGACAAGTACTCTGCATCTAAGCAACATCCTCAGCCTTATGGATCAGTTTTTTTTGAATTTGTATTGACAGTTCTAAAATAATTCTCATGATATTTTATCAGTTTATACTTGCAGTGATGACTGACACTTGGGATTGTTACTGGTCCCCCTTGGATTCTCTCTGATGACTCTTGGTTCTTCCTCATTTCTCAGCATGTTGGAATTTTCATTCTGGTGGAAGACCAGATGCTCTAAAGAGAGTCAGGGTATCCCTCCCTTTGGCTACCAGGTTAATGGGGCCTTTACTGACTGGTTTTATGTCAACTTGACACAAACTGGAGTTATCACAGAGAAAGGAACCTTTCTTGAGTAAATGCCTCCATGAGATCCAGTTGTAAGGCATTTTCTCAATCAGTGATCAAAGGTGGGAGGGCCCATTGTGAGTGGTGCCATCCCTGGGCTGGTAGTCTTGGATTCTCTAGGAAAGCAAGCTGAACAAGCCAGGGGAAGCAAGTCAGTAAGTAACATCCCTCCATGCCCTCTGCATCAGCTTCTGCTTCCTGACCTGCTTGAGTTCCAGTTCTTTGGTGATGAACAGCTGTGTGGAAGTGTAAACTCAATAAATCCTTTCTTCCCCAACTTGCTTCTTGGTCATGATGTTTTGTACATGAATACAGACCCCAAAGAATTTCTAGAAGCCTCACACTGGAGGAGGGAAAAGATAAAGCCTTGTGTCAGTCAGAAAAGGAGGTTCCTACAACTCTACTAGACTCACTTCCTATTAAATTAACATATGTGTATTCCCTGACCTTGCTTGTTTCAGTTACAGAATTATGAGTGCTTCAGAAGAGGAGGGGAGTAAGAGTTTTTCTTTCTCTTTTGGCCAAACTAAACAAAGCCACTCTTCTTTAAGAATTTCTGTTTCCTGGTTCCTTTTCTGATACAGGGAAACTATGTGGCTAGAGGGTTAAATTCATCTTGGGACTTAATCACACGCCTTCCTCGTACAGTGAAGTGAACAAAACAGAGCCAGGCTCAGAATTCACTCTCCTTCTTGTATTTAACCTTACTAGTTAACTACTGGTTAACGGAGCCTTGAATTCACCCCCTAGCCCTAGCCCTACTCAATTCCTGTTTTAATCTCCTTACCAACTTTCTATATGAGCATCCTTAAACGTCATATCACGAGCTCAAGTCCAATGTACCTTCTAAATTGTTCTAGCCTGAACTGCCCAAAACTGCCCAAAATAGAGTCAGCTCCTTCAGCCAAACGTTTTAGCATTGTTTCTACACAGACAGTAGGTGGCGCTGCCTCCCAAGTTAGGACTTGGTTTCAGAATCTGCTGCCACTTGCCACACCAACCCCAGTAGATTCTGTGTGACAAGTTCCACAGACTGAGGCGTTAGACTTCAAAGGGAGGAGGTCTCCTGGAACCGGTTGTGGAACTCTCTAGCCGGAGAAAAATATTGAACTGCTGGGGTCCAGCCTCGACACAGGATTGGAGTTCTCAACTGGAAGCAGGGATATCTGGAAGGCGAATAATAAATATACAGAGACTACTTTTTGGGAACAAGCTGACAGGCAATTTTTCAAGGCTTAAAGTTTCTCTTCTCTCTCATTCTCTGCTCTATTTCTCTCTCGCTCATTCGCTCGCAGCTTGAGGCTGCACACACTCTCCATTCTTCTGCACACTCTGCTTTTCTCCTGTGTGCTTTTCTTTTTTTGCACTCTCACACTCATACATACTTTTGTGTGTTCCCCTTCCACTCACACACACACTCTTCACACACATCTCACACACATACCACATGCACTCTCCTTTCACTCACTCACTCACACACACACACACACACACACACACACACACACACACACACTCTTCATACACATCTCACATTCTCTCTTCACTCACTCTTCACAAGCTCTTCTCATGCTCTCTGCATTCGCTCTCTCACTTACTCTTCACATGCTCCCTACATGCTCTCTACATGCTCTCTACATGCTCTCTATATTCTCTCCACATTCTCTCTTGACTTCTTCTTGTCCCAGTCTTTTATTGATACTCCAAAAACAGATTTAAAAAAAAGACATTGTATAATTGTTGCCAAATCAAATTCAAAAGAATAACCACATCCCACAAAGAATCAAGAATTACAGTTGTTCCCCAAAGTTTCAAGCTTCCCTATTTCCAGGCCTATAGCCAAAATAATAATAATTGCAAACCTCTCATTATTTAAACTTTAACTATTATACTTCAAAGCTCAGAGCTCCGAGGCCAGCTACTTGCATTTTCTTGTAAAGCTCTAATGATAATTGACATGGGCAAAGTTGCCAGGCAGTGGCCAGAAAGAATCAAGTTAACCCTTAACTCAGTTCCCCTAGCTTTCCGCTTCTACACATTGCATACAATGACTCTCCTAAGAGTCCCAGTGTTTTGACTTAGTTTTACTAATCTAAGATTTTACATATTCTATACTTGCTTATCCAGGAACCACTCTCAAATGTTGTGCAAAACTTATTTCATAACTTTAGTAATTTTTTTCATTCTTTGGGGTTCCAATGTTGGCTCTAATTCATTTTCTAATAATTTCATCAAACTTTCTTTGCAAGTCAAGCATTAATCTGGAACCACCATTGTGCAGTTATTGCATTGTTTCTAAGATGAGAGCACACAGCATGTACCAGGGCCATAAGGACTGTGCTGTGCTGTGCCCCATGCCTCAATTCCTAATTGTTTAAGAATCATTACATCAGGGAACATCTAGTTTCACAGAATTCACCAGAGCAGAAGGGGAAAGAAGTAAGAAAGTCAGATATAATAGAATAATTATGCACACCAAGGCCAACTGAAAAACAGTCACACACAAATGAGATCTACACAGCCGTTGTCCAGGGCTAAGGTTAGGAGAAATGGGAACAACTGTTGTTACAAAGAGCTGCTTCAGGTCACTGAAATGTCTCCATCCAGGCCTACTGCAGGCAGTCCCTTATTTCAGATGGCAGGTTCCCTGGAGGGATTTGTGTCCTGCTTCTCAGGGTCCCAGACACCATCCTTTTCTACAAGGAGCTGCTGTGGGCTTCTGAGATGTCTCCATCCCGGCCTACTGCAGGCAGGCCCTGTCATTGTTTGCTGTCCCCAGCATTGAGCCGTAGTTCTCATGGCAGTTTGTCTGCTTTATCTTCTTCTATTCCTTTTCTATATTTATGAGTTGTTCCTGATAGCCTGGGCTGAGATTTTAAGTGAGAAAATTGGATAAGAAGCCACCCCTTGAAATGGGGTCACTGGCCATGACCTCTTCTCTGAGAGATTCAACACTTTGCTTCGTAATCGTTTACAGAATTACAAAATAATACTTTGATAGAATATCCTCCCAACAATATATGAAATTGTATGGCTGTGCTTGTGTAGATGAGGTTGGCTCTGACATTGTGGCATAGAAAGCATTGTTAAGTATAGTTTTAAATTGAATTTTGAGGATTTTTAATAAGACAGAAGCTAGATGTTACATGAGGATTACTCATGGAAATGTATTAACTTGATCAGGACCTAGGGGTCGTAACCAAGTGCCCTTTAAGACTTTTGAATTCACTCCTGATAGTTTACCATTAACTATAAGTGATTTTTTTTGTATTTTGTTCTGTTTAGTGATTATGATGTTATCTGTTCCAGTTGTAGTTGATTCTTTAAATTCACTGTTTAGGAAATGTAATACCTGATTGATTTTGTGTTTTCTTGTGCCAGATGATTATAATAATTATTCTTTGTGACTGCTTGACTGGATAACATCTTTTAGAATTGCAATACCTGTTTTTCTTGTATATAAACCCCTGTTTGAGAGCTGCAAAATACACTGATTCAAACCGCCTCTGTGTTTGTTTCTGTTTGTCACCGCCGAATCCTTACCCACCTAGTATTCGAGGAACCACATCCCAGGAAACCCCATACCTGGCTGGGGTGGTCCGTGGCAGCCACTGCTCTGATTCTCTCTCTCTCTCTCTCTCTCTCTCTGAATTTATTTATTTGTATGTATGTGTACCTTGTGAATAATGTCCATGGATATGGATATCAGAAGAGGGTCTTGGATCCTCTGTAACTGGAGTTATAGGCAATTGTGAGCCATGTGGGGGCTGGGAACCAAACCTGGGTCTTCTGCAAGAAAACAAGTGCTCCTATGTTGAGTTATTCACCAGTTTCCCAGGCTATTTTTTTTTTAAGAAATTATGACTGAGACTAGAGAGATGTCTCAGTGAATAAAAATGCTTGTCACACAAGTTTGATAACCTAGATGATCACATTTCCATCCCTAGAATACATTTTAAAAGCTGGGTGTTGATGCATATGGGCAATTCCAGAACTCCCAAGGCAAGATGGGAAACAGGAGAATGGGTCAGAACCTTTCAGAATGGAAAATGAGAACAGACTTCTGAAGTTTGTCCTCTGTTCTCTGCATGTCCCTATGCTATAGAGGCTATTGCATTGTTAGTATACACACATACATCCACACACACATGCATACCCGCAAACTTACACGTGCACACACACATGTACACACACACGCACACACACATGCATACATGCATGCACACACACAGCAGAGCAGAACAAATCTGGCTATGAGGTTTGTTCTGTATTCAGTTGGTAGAGTATCTGCCTAGCAGACATGAGGTTTGATCTCCAGCAGCACATAAAGCTGATCTTGATGGATGAATAATTTTAATCCCACCACTTAGGAGGTGGCAGTCCGAGAAACTTAACTCAAGCTGAGGTGGCTTGTGCCTATGATCCCAGAACCAAGAAGGAGGTAAAGTTCAAGATCATTCTTGGTTATATAATGAGTTGGAGGCCAGCCTGAGCTACACAGATTGATCTCCAAAAGCAACAACAGCAACAATAATAAACCCAAATGAATCAGGGGATAGTAGAACATACCTGTGATCTCATCATTTGGGAGACAGTCAGGAAGCTATGGTACAAAGCTGTGGTGGGCCATAGTCTTTTCAAATTGCCTGAGAATAGATTTTTAAGTGTTGTCACTATAACAAAAACAAATAAAAAGATCTAATTGGCCGGAAGTATATTGAGGTAATTAGTCATTCACTAGATGAATAATCCTTGTTTACAGTCTTAGGAGATGTGCAGAAAACACAGCGAATGGAACAGTGTGGATGTCTAGACTACAGATGCTGTAAAGAGGGATGTCTCTACCTCTTGAGTGGCATGGGTAGGATCATCTGACTTGTTAGACACATCTGTGTCAACAAAAGCATAAGGCTCTGCCATTATACACTTCCTTGAAATAGAGTAATATATGAGCTTTCAAACTCACTGAGTCCCGAGAAGCAAAAGGAGTTGGAACGTGCAGAGAATAAGTTAGATGAGGAGTCAGACAGGGAAGCAAGAGCCCTGCAAGAGCTGAGGTATGTTGTGACTGTGTGTGGCATCCACAGCCAAGGTTCTCACTTTTGCACTGTGTTTCCCAAGGCTCTAGATAGGCCTTCACTGTGTGTTCAGACAGTCATCTGATTTTTGTAAATAAATAAACATATATGAATATATATGTTTATTTATTTTATTTATATGAGTACACTGTAGCTGTCTTCAGACACACCAGAAGAGGGCATCAGATCCCATTACAGATGGCTGTGAGCCACCATGTGGTTGCTGGGAATTGAACTCAGGTCCTCTGGAAGACCAGTCAGTGCTCTTAATTGCTGAGCCATCTCTCCAGCCCTGTGAAATGTATTCATAGTTATGTTTGCTGATTCATTCTAACCAGGATTTTCCTTGTAATGATTATCATTTGGAGTTCAGAGTAAGGGCAATTAAAGAGGGCCTGTGTGTCTTGCATTTACTAAGGTATCTGGTGAGTGTGTATTGGGTTAATGTCAACTGGCTCCATGGAGAAGTGGCTTTTCCAGAGTACTGCTTCCTGTTGATAACTCACCTGATACCGGAGACTAAAGGGTAAAGTCAGAAGACCTGTGATATGAAACAGCATAAATCTGGGGATAAACTAGTTTCATCAGTGTCTAGTCAAAAAGGTGCTTTCTCAGGAGTGCAGCGTGTAAGACTGTGTCGATCATGGGATACAACTACTTCTTACATTCCTCACATAAATTCAGTAGAGGTTATTATGACATCAAAAATTATAAGAAAGATGATAGATTTTTATATTATAACAAAATATCTTGAACTGGAGACATGGCTCACCAGTTCAGAGAACTTGCTGGTCTTCCAGAGAACTAACGTTCAGTTCATAGCACCCATATCAGCTGGTTCACAACCGCCTATTAGTCCAGTTGAATGCATAGGACTCATCTTTCTGAGCTCCACAGGCACTAACACATGTGGCATACATACACAGAAACCCACACATATGCACTCGTGCACATACATCCACACACACACACACACACACACACACACACACTAAAAGTTTTTAAAAAAAAAAACAAAGTTTTTCAGTTCCTAACAAAATAATAACCTATTAAATTAAAACAGTGGCTCTCGACTTTGCTAATACAGTTCTTTATATAGTTTCCTTTAATACAGCTTTTCTTATTATAGTGGCCCTCCAACCACAAAATTATTTTGTTGCTAAAATTGTAATTTTATGGAGGAGCAGTGTCTCAGTTTCTAAGATCACTGGGAATATGTGTTTTCCAATGGGCACGACCAACAGATTGAGAAACACTGAATTAAAGTTTTATTTCAAATGAAAAAACACATCCTAGATATTTTTTTTTAAATGTATTACTCTGTCGATGTCTTCAGACACACCAGAAGAGGGCATTGGACCCCATTACAGATGGTTGTGAGCCACCATGTGGTTGGGAATTGAACTCAGGACCTCTGGAAGAGCAGCCAGTGCTCTCAACTGCTGACCCTTTGAACTCTTGTTGACTTATGATAAACTATTTGCATCTCCAAAGAAAGTCTCACAATGCACCTTAGCATTGCAATAGGAATTTAACAATACACAGGTCATTGACCTTCAGTACTTGACAGTAAAACTTAAGGTTTTCTGCAGAGGGAAAAGTCAAAATACCCCGAAATCTCATGTAAAAAAAAAAATCTCTAAAAGAGGAGCTGGGGAGAAATAGCCCTCTGTAAGGGCTCAGCACTGAACTATTTCTTCAGCTGTGTTTTTATTTTATGGGACAGGGTCAAGTGTAGTTCAGGACAGCCTCCTGATCTAGCCTGCCAGTGTGGGGATTACAGGCATGTCTGTCTTGGTGCCTTGGGCTTTACACATTCTAGGTGACCCTGAAACATGCTCAGTTTCCTGGACAAAGTGAGATGTAAATGAAATAATACATATGCAAGGGAAAAAAAAACCCAAAGAGTCACCCTCACCAGGGTATTCCGATTTGTCATTGACTTTTAAAGCACTATACAAATGAAACAAAACTTGTCTGAAAATTAAATTCTGAGGGGGTAGAGAGATAATTCAGACCATTGACTGCTCTTCCAGAGGAATCAGGTTAGATTCCCAGTAACCAAGGGACAGCTCACAACCATCTGTAACTCCAACTCCAGGAGATCCAGGTGCCTTCTTCTGGCTTCCATGAGTATTGCACATGGTTCACAGACACATGCGGGCAAAATATCTATACACATAAAAAAATTAATAGCAATATTGAAGATAAAATTTTTAAATTAAATAAATGATTTAATTTAAAAACAAATTAAATTTTGCCTCTAGATCTAACAGGTTGGGTATGAATGCAAGCTATAAAACCTTACACAAATATTTGCTTTAACTCAACCCTAAAGAGAATGAAATAGACAGGCCTAAAAGGTGTGGTATTTCTGAAAGTTTTCTGCTTTCAGCAGTTGCTATCATCAAAGTGACCTCTATATTATGAGTGGATACTTTTGAGAATGAGAGAAAGGGCTGTTAAGAGATATTTACAATGGGACAAAGGTGAAGCCAAGACTGTCCCTGGCAAATGAGAAGGAACAATTGTTGGGGCTATAGCCATAAAATCTTCCACACCCTGTGTGACCTGGTAATGGCCTTGCCCTATGAACACATTGGTTGCCTGCATAAAACCAGGTCAGTCAACATACCACCCTTAATGGGAAAGGGTTCATATGGCCCCAACTAATAGAAAGGAAACTAGGGAAGAACCTCGAACATATAGGCACAGGGGAAAATTTCCTGAACAGAACACCAATAGCTTATGCTCTAAGATCAAGAATTGACAAATGGGACCTCATAAAATTGCAAAGTTTCTGTAAGGCAAAGGACACTGTCAAAAGGACAAAGCAGCAGCCAACAAACTGGGAAAAGATCTTTACCAGCCCTACATCTGACAGAGGGCTAATATCCAATATATACAAAGAACTCAAGAAGTTAGGCTCCAGAGAGCCAAATAACCCTATTAAAAAAATGGGGTACAGAGCTAAACAAAGAGTTCTCACCTGAAGAATATCAAATGGCTGAGAAGCACCTAAAGAGATGTTCAACATCCTTGGTCATTAGGGAAATGCAAATCAAAACAACCCTGAGATTCCACCTCACACCACACACAGGAGATAGCAGTTGTTGGAGAGGATGTGGAGAAAGAGGAACACTCCTCCACTGCTGGTGGGATTGCAAGCTGGTACAACCACTCTGGAAAGCAGTCTGGCGGTTCCTCAGAAAACTGGGCATGGCACTCCCAGAGGACCCTGTTATACCACTCCTGGGCATATACCCAGAGGCTTCCCCAGCATGCAATAAGGACACATGTTCCACTATGTTCATAGCAGCCTTATTTATAATAGCTAGAAGCTGGAAAGAACCCAGATGTTCCTCAACGGAGGAGTGGATTCAGAAGATGTGGTATATTTACACAATGGAATACTACTCTGCAATTAAAAACAATGAATTCATGAAATTCTTAGGCAAATGGTCAGAACTGGAAAAGATCATCCTTAGTGAGGTAACCCAATCACAAAAGAACACACATGGTATGCAGTCACTGATAAGGGGATATTAACCCAGAAACTCGGAATACCCAAGACACAATTCACGTATCAATAGATTTCCAAGAAGATGGAAGGAGAGACCCCTGGTCCTGGAAAGACTGGATGTAGGGGAATACCAGGACAGAGAAGTGAGAGGGGGTTGAATGGGGAACAGGGGGAGGGAAGGGGGCTTATGGGACTTTCGGGGAGGGAATAACTGGGAAAGGAAATCATTGGGAATGTAAATAAAAAAAATATAGAAAAAAAAAGTGCACTGACTGCTCTTCCAGATGTCCTGAGTTCAATTCCCAGCAATCACATGGTGTCTCACAACCATCTGTAATGGGATCTGATGCCCTCTTCTGGTGTGTCTGAAGACAACTACAGAGGACTCATATACAAAACAAGTAAATAAATCTTTTTTTTTTAAAGTCAATTTAAAAATAGTGGCTGAAGACATGGCTTAATGTTTAAGAGCACTTACACAGGATCCAGGGTCAGTTCTCAGCACCCACATATCTGCTGACCAGACATAACTCCAAACAACAAGTCATAACTCCAATTTCCATGGGGAGCCAACTATCTTTTTTTAACCTCTGTAGGTACTAGGCATGCACACTATGTATATATATATATATATATATATATATATATATATATATATATATATATGCAGGCAAAATTTTCACGTGCGTAAAATTAAAATAAATACATCTAAAACGTTTTTATTTAAAAATTAACAGTTTGGTTTTTAATGACGGAAGAGAGGAGAGGTGAGTGGGGATAGAGAGGGAGGGAGGGAAGAAGGAGCACCATCCTCCTGCACACAGAAGAGCAAGAGGAGGGGTTAAGAAGTGTTGAGCTACTAATGGGAATGTAGGTGACACTGGTTGATACTTTCCTTGTCAAGATCAAGTCCACAGGTCAGGCAAGCTGGGGGGGGGGTGTCTGAGAAGTACAGAGACAGAGGAAGTAACAGATCAAACAGAACAAAGAATGGCTCAAAGATGCTGGGGTACGAGACAGGAAGGGAATGCCCAGCAGAAGACAGGGTCGGGGAGTGAGAGATCTGCTGGGTTAATAACACGCCTTCCTGGCGCTGCCAGGGGTCAGTTCCACTCCCTGATTGTACCTGAGTGGACTTTGACCCTTCCTCTTTCTGTCCTCTGAAGCTGCTTCGGAAAGATATGTTTAATTAGTTCAAGGTCCAGGAACTCTTGCTTACTTTATAGGCAGCAGGCACTCTCAATATCTGTTTGTTCTTGAGAGACAGTGAGGGAGGACTGACCATCTGTTTTCTTCTCTTTAGAATGTTTCCCATTTATGTCTTTTCTGTCAATATTTACTTATCCCCCTCTTCCCTCGTCTCCCTCTAACCCTGAAGAGTATCATTGAGATACTCTTCAACCTCTGCCTTCTGTTTTCTTCTCCCTTCCAGGCACCAATGTCTGACTTGGATTTCTGGGCTTTCACATCTCAGATTAGCCCTGCTGCTCCATCATGGCAAGCCATCTGTTGACCATCCAACTGCAGGAGGATGTGACCTGCCCCATCTGCATGGATATTCTACAAGATCCTGTCACCATTGACTGTGGGCACAACTTCTGCCTGAAGTGTATCCGTCAGGTTGGGAAAACGTCAGAAAATATCCAATGTCCTCTCTGCAAACTCCCTGTGAGTAAGAATACATTCAGGCCCAATAAGCTGCTGAGTAGTATTGCAGAGAAGATTCAGAGTCTGGATCCTGCTGAAGGGGATGAATCAAGATGTCAGAAGCACAAGGAAAAGCTACACTACTTCTGCGAGCAGGATGGGGCGTTCCTCTGTGTGGTGTGTCGTGACTCCAAGGACCACAAATCCCACAATATCACCTTGATAGATGAGGCTGCCCAGAGCTACAAGGTAGGCACCTGGGCCCTTCTCTGTCCCCAACCCAGCAGAGCAGAGTTCACTGGGGACATTCCAGTTGATTGACACCCATTGCTGTACTCTTTGTACTTGAGTTGGCCATTTATAGCCAGGCCCAGTGGGCTCAAAGAATTGAGCTCTAGAAAATGCCAGTCTATAACCAAGGCAAGAAGAAGAATCAGAATAGTACTCTGGGGGCAGGTGAGATGACCCAGAGGGTAAAGGTGCCTGCCACCAAGTCAGAAGACTTGGTCTTAGAACCCACATAATAGGAGAAACTTGGTTTGATCCCTGGGACATGCAAGATAAAAGAAGAGAAGTCATCCCTGAAAGTTTTCTTCTGATTCTTAACACACACACACACACACACACACACACACACACACACACACACACCATGGCACTCTGCTGAACTTGCACACGCAATTAATAATGTACTAATTGTTAAATGAAAATTTTTATTAATTATTTTATTTATTTACATTTCAAACCTCACCCCTCCCTCTTCCCCTTTTTCTGTACCCACTACACAAGCCCCCCACTTCATCCCCCCTCCCCATAACCCCTAAAAGGGTGTACCACCCCACCCACTCCCACCTCACCCCTCTAGCATCCCCCTTCTCTAGGGCATCAAGCCTCCACAGGACCAAACACATCCCTTCCCACTGAGGCCAGACAAGGCAGTCCTCTGATACATATGTAGTGGGGACCATAGGCCAGCCAATGTGTGCTCTTCGTTAAATGCAAATTTTAACTCAGAAGGTCTCATTCAAGTCCAGACTCCTCAGGCTACTTATAACCTTCAAGGGATCATTTTTCCTCTCCCAGGTGGCCACTGATAATTTACAAAGGATGAAAAGCAGAGACATCCAGATAAGCCAGTGCTCTTCTACCACAGGGCTCTATCCCCTAGTTGGTCCAGGCCTTGCCTCTCTGTGAGGTAGATGAAACCTATCTCTTAAAGAACTTGGTGGGACAGATGAGAAGTTTTCCCCTGACAATACCAAAGTGCCATCCAAATGATCATTAGTAGTATTTTCTCAAGTCACTAAAGTTCCATCATTTCTTTCCTCCTTGTTCTTAGAGAGATTGGGGGTGGGGGGCGGGGAAGGGAGGACTGCTAATAATGACATCAGCACCCTGGGACATCTTCCCTGCCTCCCAAGGGTCAGAGCCTGACTGAAGCTCCCTCTTCCTACAGGTGCAGATTGAGTCACAGGCCCTGGATTTGGGGCAAAAGGACAAAGAAATAATTGAAGAGAAAAAACGAGGTGAAGGGGCAATCTGGGTGTTCAGGGTAAGAAATGTTCATTCCTTCTGGGGAAACTGAGGCATCGCTGATGAAACTCTTAGCCTTCCTTTATACACCAAGCAGGAATAAAATCCTGCTGACTGTGGTGGTGAGGGCAGGGCCAGAGGGTGTGTGGTGCCTGAGCCCTGCTTCCAAGTCACGTGCCCTAGCTGTGTTGAACTAGTGCCTGGATACTGTACCAAGAGGTCTCCTGCTCCTCCACCCACAGCAGGCTGTATAAGGAACACCCGCACACAAGCTCACCCAAGCCCTTTCTAACTAGAGACTCACACAGTAAGAAAAGACAGAGACTATGACGTCATCGAACATCTCCACCTGATTTTGTTTGCATGTTTACAAAAAAAAGGTTTATTTTTTAAAGATTTATTTGCTTAGTTATTTTATGTATATGAGCATACTGTAGCTGTACTGATTGTAGTTGCTGGGAATATTGAATTCAGGACCTCTCCTCGATCCGGTCGGCCCCGCTCACTCCAGTTGGGCACCCCTCACTTCGGACTAAAGATTTATTGTTATATCTAAGTACACTGTAGCTGTCTCCAGATGCACCAGAAGAGGGCATTAGATCTCTTTACGGATGGTCGTGAGCCACCATGTGGTTGCTGGGATTTGAACTCAGAACCTTCAGAAGAGCAGTCAGTGCTCTTAACCACTGAGTCATCTCTGCAGCCCAATTTTTTTTTTTTTTTTTTTTTTTTTTGGTTTTCTTGAGACATGGTTTCTCTGTATAGCCCTGGCTGTCCTGAGACTCACTCTGTAGACCAGGCTGGCCTCGAACTCAGAAATCCACCTGCTACTGCCTCCCAAGTGCTGGGATTAAAGGCATGTGCCACCACTGCCTGTCTGGGGTTTTTTTATTATTATTTCTATACATGTGTATATGTATGTGTCTGCATGAATAAAAGCCATTCATGTGAAGATACTGGAAAAGACCAGAAGAACTAAAATTCCAGGCATTTGTGAGCTGCCCCTCAAAGGTGATAGGAATTCTGGAGGCGCTGAAAGCATTATTTTATTTATTTGTTTGTTGGTTTACATCCCAAATGCTGCCCCCACCCCCTTCCTAGTAATGCCTTTACCATCTCCCCAGATGCTGTTGATTTGGTTGGCTGGTTTTTGGTACGTCCATGGAAAATTCAGAATGAAGGCAATTAAGCTAAAAAAACCTTCTTTCTTTCTCTTTCTTCCTTTCTTTGTTTGTGGGCTTCTCCCATTGACACTTAGGACAACCTCACTTTTATTTATTTTTAGATCTATTTTTCATATGAATAAATGCTTTGCCTACAGGCAATATGTATACCAGATAAATGCCTGGTACCTACCCATGGAGACCAGAAGAGGGCATCAGATAACCTGGAATTGGAGTTAAGAGGGTAGTGAGCTACCCTGTGGGTTATGGAAATTGATCTGAGTCTTTAGCAAGAGAAACAAGTACGCTAAACAACTGAGACATCTCTCCAGCCCCTAGACACAGAATCTTATGTAGCCCAAGCTAGAAATTGTTATGTAGAAAAGAACAGCCTTGAGTTTCCAAGCCTTTTGCCTTTCCCCCAGTACTGGATTACAGGGCTAATTAGCATGCCCAGTTTATGCAGTGCTGAGGATTGAACCCAGGACTTCATGAGTGCCAGGCAAACACTCTTATCAACTGAACTCCACCCTTACCCTGGATTTTCAATGGTAATATTGTCTGTTTGTTGAGCAGTGGCTCAAGTAATTCAGCCTGGCCTTGAATGGAGACTGGCCTTGAATGGAGACTGGCCTTGAATGGAGACTGGCCTTGACCTCCTGAATCTCCTTCCTGTAACTTCTGAAGTGCTGAGATTGCATAATTGTGCACCAGCACATCTGGCTGGTGTCCTTAAGGCAAATGAAAGTATGTCATCTGGACTAAATCTATGAATACTGAAGTGCTTTGATGTCTTTGCCTCCCCTTTCCAGCAGGTATACCCCCAGAAGTTTTTCTAAATTGGTCTCAGTATAATCTTCAAATACACTTAAAGCGTGAGCGATGCCAGGTGGTGGTGCATGCCCTTAATCCCAGCACTTAGGAGGCAGAGGCAGGTGGATCTCTGTGAACTCAGGGCCAACCTGTTGTATTTTGTGAGTTCTGGGCTACCCAGGGCATTATAGTGAGACTTTGCCTAGAAAGAAAGAGAAGGATGGGAATTATGAGTTTAAAGGAGGCTTGGAAGACCCTTCTCATGCCCACTTCATATCTGCATCCCTTCCTTCATCCCCAGGCCCAGGCGGATCTAGAGAAACTAAAGATCCGTGAGGAATTCAAGCTCCTGCACCAGAGACTGGATGAGGAAGAGAATTTTCTCCTGTCCAGGCTGGGCTGGCTGGAGCATCAGGGAGCCAAACAGTTGGGACAATATGTCAGTGTGACAGAGAAGCAACTGAGCTCCCTAAGGAAGCTCACTAAGTCCTTGAAAATGAAGCTGCAATCGTCATCCACGGTGCTACTAAAGGTGAGCCCTTTGTGAATAGAGTCCCCCCCCTCTCTCTTCTCTCTCTCCTCTCTCTCTCTATCCTCTCTCTCTCTTCTCTCTCTCTCCTCTCTCTCTCCTCTCTCTCTCCTCTCTCTCTCTCCTCTCTCTCTCCTCTCTCTCTCCTCTCTCTCTTCTCTCTCTCTCCTCTCTCTCTCCTCTCTCTTCTCTCTCTCTCTCTCTCTCTCTCTCTCACACACACACACAGGCTGGTTTTCTGAAAGACTCTCTCTTCTCTCTCTCTCTCCTCTCTCTCTCTCTCTCTCCTCTCTCTCTCTTCTCTCTCTCTCTCTCTCCTCTCTCTCTCTTCTCTCTCTCTTCTCTCTCTCTATCCTCTCTCTCTCTCTCTTCTCTCTCTCTCCTCTCTCTCCTCTCTCTCTCCTCTCTCTCTCTCCTCTCTCTCCTCTCTCTCTCCTCTCTCTCTTCTCTCTCTCTCCTCTCTCTCTCCTCTCTCTTCTCTCTCTCTCTCTCTCTCTCTCTCTCTCTCTCTCTCTCACACACACACACACACACAGGCTGGTTTTCTGAAAGACTCTCTCTTCTCTCTCTCTCTCCTCTCTCTCTCTTCTCTCTCTCTCTCTCTCTCTCTCTCCTCTCTCTCTCTTCTCTCTCTCTATCCTCTCTCTCTCTCCTCTCTCTCTCCTCTCTCTCCTCTCTCCTCTCTCTCTCTCTCCTCTCTCTCTCCTCTCTCTCTCTCTCCTCTCTCTCTCTCTCTTCTCTCTCTCCTCTCTCTCTCTCTCTCTCTCTCTCTCTCTCTCTCTCTCTCTCACACACACACACACACAGGCTGGTTTTCTGAAAGACAGTTAAGAGTCTGTGTTGCTTTATTGTCTAACAAACAGCTCCAAATACCTGGCTCCTCCAGGCCTTTTGTTGCATAAATCTATATTTTGAAAAAGTCCTACTACTTCCTGAGATGATATAATAGTCAGATACTTTCCTTTGTTTGGAGAAATTTCCCTGAAGCTCCCTTCAATGCCATCATCCCAGCCACGACCCTTATCTTTCTTACTTTAAGGTATCACTTTTGATAAAAGTTCCTCTCCAGGTTTTAAAGGGTAGCCTCTCCTTCCTCATAGGACTCCATTCATGCTGTCTCTGACATAATGCAGTATTTCTTTCTTCTACCCAAGATCCAGTGTTCACCACACCCTTTCTCCTAGTAAGCCTCATTTTAAAAAAGATTTCTTTCTTTCTTTCTTATATACAAGTACACTGCAGCTGTCTTCAGACACACTAGAAGAGGGCATCAGATCCCATGACAGATGGTTGTGAGCCACCATGTGGTTGCTGGGAATTGAACTCAGGACCTCTGCAAGAGCAGTCAGTGCTCTTAACCTCTGAGCCATCTCTCCAGCCTCAGTTTTAAAATATGTTGTTTTTAATCCCATACTTTCCTGAATTAATCCACCAACTGCTGCTCTTCTTCACCTAACCCAGAGGTTTTGTGGGTCATGAACCCTTTTGGAGTTTGAACAAACCTTGAACAGGAGTCACAAAAGACTATCAGAAATATCAAATATTTACATTACAACTCATAACAGTAGCAAATTTACAGTTGTGAACCAGCAATGAAAATAATTTATGGTTGGGGGGGTCACCATAACATGAGAACTGTATTAAAGGGTTACAGCATTAGGAAGACTGAGAACCAAAGCCCTCCTATAACTCAGGATACTGAGGCAAGATGATTGTTGCTAGTCCAAGGCTAGCATGAGCAAAGATCTAGACTGTATCAAAGAGTTGGACATGGTATCTGCGGTGATTTGAATATGTTTGTCCCAGGGAGTGGCACTATTAGGAGGTGTGGCTTTGTTGGAGGAAATGTCATTGTAGGGATGGGCATTGAGACCCTCCTTCTAACTGTCTGAGAGAGTCAGTCTTCTCCTAGTGACCTTCAGATCGAAATGTAGACATCTCAGCTCCTCCCTGCCATGCTCCCGCCTTGATGATAATGGACTGAACCTCTGAACCTGCAAGTCAGCCCCAATTAAATGTTGTCCTTTATAAAAGTTGTCGTGGTCATGGTCATGTGTCTCTTCACAGCAATGGAAACCCTAACTGAGATAATATCTCACACCTGTAATTCTAGCACACCAGAGGTAGGAAGATTTAAGGCTAGCCTGGACACACATGCATACCACCACACACCACACACACACACACACACACACACACCACCACCACCACCACCACCACCACCACCACACACCACACACACATGAAAGAAAGAAGGAAAAGAAAGAGAGTCATACAAAATTTAGGACTTTTTCTTGTTTTTGAGACAGATCTCCTGCAGCCCAGGTGGCCTGGAACAGGTTACTGTTATGTAACCAAGAATAACATTATCAAATCTTCCTACCTCATGAGCTGAGATTTCAACATGTGCCATTACCCCCAACTCACAATGTAGAACTATAACCTAGGACACATATGTTACTTAGAAGTATACCTCAAGGTCAGAGAAATGACTCATTGTGCAAAGGAACAAACCATCAAACCTGAGGACCCAAGTTCCATCCCCAAGACCTACATGGTGGAGGAACAGGGCCAAATCCCCCAAGGTTTCCTCTGACCTTCACCTGTAACTCTCTCCACCTGTAACTCCACCTGCTACAACAGGTCAGATATCTCTGGCCTGTTAGGGCTCCTGCACTCACACGCACAAACCCACACACAGACATGCATATATACACAATTTAAAAATAAAAAAATTAAAATATTTTAAAAGAATTATTCTTAAAAATTAATAAATCTTAAAGTATAAAATACAATGAAAATATATTTCCATCTATAATTCTAGTAGCTACATTAAAAGGGAAGGGAAAAGAATCATGTACAGTGGCACACCTTTAATGCCAGCACTTGGGAGCCAGAGGCAGGCAGTTCTCTGTGAGTTCAAAGTCAGCCTGGTCTACGTGTGGAATTCCAGGCCAAGTAGAACTACCCTATTTAAAAAAAAAATCAGATAAAAGTACATGTAATAAAAACTTTTAAACATTTTATTTAACCCAGCATTTCAAATGTAATCATTTCAGCCTGCTTAAATATATTAATGAGTTGAGCTCCCTGTTTCCATATCAGAGGCAAAAAACATTCTTGAACGTTTTTGGTTCTGAGTCTTTGAACTCTAGCTTATCTTTTGTACATTTCAATTTAGATGCCAAAGCATCAATTGTGGAGGTAAAATGTAATTAGTCCTACTAAACCAGTAAAGTGGTATTTAATTGAAAGGGTATTTGCAATGCTTCAGTTTTTAAAATTAGGTTTAAAATAGTAAAAATTAATTTGGGGGAATGATGTGATACACTCCTGTTCTCTCAGCGCTCAGGAGCCAGACACAGAGGGATCATTAGTTCAAGACTGTCATTCTTGGTGTCTTAGGCAGGGTTTCTATTCCTGCACAAACATCATGACCAAGAAGTAAGTTGAGTAAAGGGTTTATTCAACTTATATTTCCACATTGCTGTTCATCACCAAGGAAGTCAGGACTGGAACTCAAGCAGGTCAGGAAGCAGGAGCTGATGCAGAGTCCATGGAGGGAAGTTACTCACTGGCTTGCTTCTCCTGGCTTGCTCAGCCTGCTCTTTTATAGAACCCAAGACTACCAGCCCAGGGATGGCACCACCCACAATGGGCCCTCCCCGCCTTGATCACCAATTGAGAAAATGCCCCGCAGCTGGATCTCATGGAGGCATTTCCTCAAGGGAGTCTCCTTTCTCTGTGATAACTCCAGCTTGTGTCAAATTGACACACAAAACCAGCCAGTACACTTGGCTACACAGAACCTGGGCTAGCCTGAGCTACATGAAACTGGAAAAAACAAATAGAGGTGAGAATAACAAGACACCCCAAGAACTGGGATTACCAAGCCTGGTCTCTGTTTTTTTCTTTAAAGATTCACCTTGGAGAGCCACTCCAGCCTTTATCCTGACACTTCCAAGTTGAGCTTCCGTTTCCATATCAGAGGCAAAAATCTGTCTCCCAAATGTTACTCTTTCTTCTTTTCTCATTCTGCTCGCTCTGTTTCTTTTGAGGTTTAAACACTGTCCCGTCTATATCAGGAGTTTTTGGGGTGGTGGTCCAGAATGGGATGGAGAAGGAAGAGGAGGAGAAGGAGGAAGAGAAGAGAGAGATGACAGAGGTTCAGAATAGGATGGAGGAAGAAGGGAAGGAGAAGGTAGGGAGAGAGAGAGAGAGAGAGAGAGAGAGAGAGAGAGAGAGAGAGAAAGAGAGACACACACAGAGACAAAGACAGAGATAGAGAGAGGAGAAAACAAGAAAGAGGAAAGAACAGTGTTCTCATTTTGCCTCCAGCTGAGTGGGAACCTCCTCTTGCCTCCTGTGACTCAGGTGAGCTCTAATGTTGTTCTTTCTTTCTTTCCCTTCCAGGATGTTAAAGACGACTTGAACAGGTATGATGGGCATCCCCAGTGCACTGTGGTTTCAGGTTCATTCACACACACACACCATTCTACATATATCCAAGTATGTGCACATCCCCCAATAACTTGGCTATAAACTATTTAGGCTGAGGTGGGGAAAACCAAGCTATCCACAGTAGCACGTGGTCTGTTGAGTAAAGGCACATGCTTTTCCACCCAGCTTTACAGAAGTCTCTTTCCCAGCTCCCTTTTCCTATCATGTGGGTGAGTCCTAGGTTTCCTACTCTACCTCCCTTCCTTTGCCTTCTCTCTTCTCTGCATCCATCTCCCATTTTCATTTCCATATCTCCTCAGGTCTCATCCCAGCCCCATATCCTGACACTCACTGACTCTATATTTTTCACTCTTCCTCCACTTCAGGAACCCATCTCAGGCCCTTCCTGCACATCCTCTACCCCCTGAACTTAACACTCAGATAAACTTATCTTTGCAGGGGTAAGGAATTTCAATTTCTCAACCCAATTCCAGTTCCTGCGGACCTGCAGAAAAAACGCAGTGAAGCAAAAGCAAGATGTGAGTCCGTCATACAAACTCTGACAGAACTCAGAGGTGAGGAATTGCTGTCAGCCCCTATGCTCACCGGCCTCGGGATCCTCTCCATCACCCCAGACACTGTCTGGGCCTCTCCAAAGCCAGGCTGAATGCTGGGTATTTTCAAAGCATCATCATCCAGAAATTTCTTGTGCCGTGTTGTAACAGGGAATCTCTCAGGTTTAATGTTGTCTGAGGGTGTAGTCCAGGACAAGCACTCCAAGCTACATCCCCAGAGCCAAAGTGCCCATAAGTTCAGAAGTTTTGTCTTGTTTATCAGGTGGTGAACACAGAGCTAGTTGAATGTTCCCAATTTGGTTGCTGCTAGCCACATGTACCCCTGGGCATCAGAATATAGCATTCTCACATAGTGTAGGTAAAGAATACACACCAACTCTGAAAGACTTAATATTAAAATAGAATGTAAAATACGGCAAAAATAAATAAATAAATAAAAAAGCAAACAGAAATACAGCAATACAAAGTTTTGAGACAGGATCTCACTGTGTTACCCAGGGTAGTCTCTTACTAAAAGAATTCAAATGATCTCCCTCAGCCTTCTGAGTAGTAGGGACTCTAGAACCCAGCACTGAACCCAGGCAGCATGAACCTTTTATTCCACATGCTGAAATGATATTTTTTAAAAACTGAAGAAAGTATATTATTTAAATCTATTGGGATTTTTTTTGTTTGTTTTTTGTTTTTTTGAGACAGGGTTTCTCTGTATAACCCTGGCTGTCCTGGAACTCACTCTGTAGACCAGGCTGGCCTTGAACTCAGAAATCCGCCTGCCTCTGCCTCCCAAGTGCTGAATTAAAGGCATGCGCCAACACTGCCCAGCTATTTCTTTTTTTAAAAAAAAAATTTTTTTTTATCTGTATGGCTGTTTTGTGTGCATGTATCACGTGCGTGCCTGGTGCCCACGGAGGTCAGAAGGGAGTGTCAGATCCCCTGTTATTGGAGTTTCAATGGGTGCTGAGAATTTACTCACTGATGAAAAGCACTGGCTTTTCACCTCCGAGCCATTTCTCCAGCCCCCTTTCTAGTTTCTTTTGAGACACTGTATGAATAGCTCAGACTCCGGAACTCACTATGAACTATGGACTGGCCTAAAACTTGCCATCTTCCTGTCTCAGCTTCCTGAATGTCAGCACGCTCTAGTCTTTTGTTTTCAAAATGGTCTCTAGAAAATTCAAAACTCAGTGGTTGATGTTTGTGGCTCCTAACATGTCTGTTCTGCACAGAGCTGTGCTGGAAAGCCACTGTTGGGAGGTCCTAGGGCAACTATTCCTCTTTGGTACCTTCTTGATCCACTTAGACGATGAGAGAAATCCCAGACCCACCTCTCCCAGGAATCAGTGCCTCTCTGTGTGATTCTGGTCCCTGCTAAACCTCTGTGGACTGTCCATTTTCTCTACTCTCTCCTCACAGACAACATGCAAGCCGAAGGAAAGAAAGATAAAAACGCATTCCTGAGCAGCCTGAATAGAGGAGAAAAGGAGAGCTGTGAGTCTGGGCTGGTCCTACTGTTTGGGTGTCTTACTCAGGGTTTCTATTCCTGCACAAACATCATGACCAAGAAGCAAATTGGGGAGGAAAAGGTTTATTCAGCTTACACATCCACACTGCTGTTCATCACCAAAGGAAGTCAGGACTGGAACTCAAGCAGGTCAGGAAGCAGGAGCTGATGCAGAGGCCATGGAGGGATGTTCCTTACTGGCTTGCTTCCCCTGGCTTGCTCAGCTTGCTTTCTTATAGAACCCAATACTACCAGCCTAGGGATGGTACCACCCACAATGGGTCCTCTCCCCTTGATCACTAATTGAGAAAATGCCCCACAGCTGGATCTCATGGAGGCATTTCCTCAAGGGAGGCTCCTTTCTCTGTGATAACTCCAGCTTGTGTCAAGTTGACACACAAAACCAGTCAGTACACCTGGGCAAATGAGAAATACAAAAGGGGAGATTCTCTCCTTATTGGGAGGTTGAGGAAGCCCTGGTGTGTGCGAACACCAGGGAAAAACAAGCTTATAGAACTGTTTTATCCTTTTAAATTTAGAGACAATCACAATATAGTGACACCTTCACTAATTAAAAAAAATGTTCAAAATGAATGAAAATTTATATGTTTATTTTTGGTTGCATAAAGCTCAGCTGGAAGCAGCTTAGTCTGTAGCTGACCTATGGTCCCTGCTGTCTCAGCCCAGCTGAGGAGCTGTGACCACCGGCACAATAGCCCAGGATGATGTCATCTGAGGTGATTCAGTTATGAGGGTAGCTAGAGTAAAAGGCAGGTTCCACTGTCAATCCTCCATATGGCTTTTAATTTGTAACTTCCTGTTATCAACCTAAAATTCGATTTCTATCTCCTATTTCTAGGGAGCCTGTTACAGAAGAATAACTCAATGTTGCACACCTCAGGTAGGATCCCTGCCTAGCACATTGGTCTTCTTGAAGGCAGCAAAGGACCTCCAGGTCCGCAGGTCAAAATGTTCTCTTCATTACACAGCTCTGATAGAACAGGGAAATGGTAGAGACCAGAATCCAAGAAGAGGCGTTTCACACACAGAACACCCTGCATGAATGCATCTCAGCTCCCCTGAGAGACACAGGAGTAAGAAGTGAACAGAGAGAGAAATAGAAGTCGAACCTCAGGAGGAGGGGTGGGGCTGTGTAACTGTGCAGACTTCAGATCCTAGAGATGGGTAGACATAGAGTGAAGGGTAGGCTTCTCATCTACCTCTTCTGCTTCCTAAACTCAACCTTCCCTGGGAAAGGCCTCCAACAGGGCACCCCCTAATGTGGCCCCCTACTTGGTCCATGTCCTTCCCTTTGTCTCGGGGGCTCAGTAGTGCCTGTTGTCCTACTGATCTCTCTTTTCTCCTTTCCTGTCCCCCAAATGTCAATGAATCAATAAAACTGAGGCCACCTAATGCCGAGACCTATTCCATCCCCTTCCACTGTTGAGACATCCTTTTTAAGGCAACAGCTCCTTCAGCATAACTCTGGAACAAGGCAGAGCCTCTCACGCTAGGTTCCTGGAGGAGGAGCTGGCTGTGAGCCTGGGCTCTGGCCAGCCTCTAGGTGACCCCAGTCAGCAGATTCCTTCCTGAGGAGAGATGGGGAGAGGTATAGGCTGCTTTCCTCTGGATGTTGCCCCTGTCCCTGCCCATTTTATTTTCTTGGTTATGTGTGTGTGTGTATTTACACACAAAGGTGAGAGCCACAGAGTGGAGGTCAGAAGTCTCTCAATGTATGTATTTGTATACATTTATTTCAGTGTGTGTGTGTGTGTGTGTGTGTGTGTGTGTGTGTGTGTGTAGTCCTGGAGACTAGATTTGGGATTTGAAAGAGAAAATTTTCCCTCCAGCTATGCCATGAGAATTTCAAAAGCATGGAACAGGACGAGTTGACCTGAGGCTATACCTCTTTCCTCTTTATCTTCCCACAGTCCCTGTGACCCTGGACAAGGTCTCAGCTGACCCAGACCTCACCTTTTCTCAAGATCTAAAGAAAGTGACCTTGTATATTTTAGCTGAAAAAGCTTCCAAAAGGCAGGCCAAACCTCGACCATTCTACCCTTTTCACTGTGTGTGGGGTTCCCCAGGTCTCTCCTCAGGCCGCCAGGTATGGGAGGCAGAAATCCAGGGGCCCTCAGGTGAGGAATGTATGGTGGGTGTGGCTACAAAGTCGGCGCCAGAGTCCCAGAGTCAAAACTTGAGCATGAAGAACTGTATATGGGCATTGCGGATCTCATCCTCTGGATGCCAGCCATTCACCAATTGTAAAGCCGAGCAACATCTCCCGGTCTGCCTTAAGAAAGTGGGTGTCCATGTGAATCATGAATCTGGGGAGGTCGTCTTCTATGATGCCATCACTAGCAAACACATCCATACTTTCCAAACTTCCTTTGACAGGAAGGTCTTCCCCATTTTGGGGCTCCAAGTTCCCTGCAGCCAGATCACCTTAAGCCCTTAGGGCTGCTGGCTTGTGGGTTCCTCAGTCTCTTCCCCACCTATTCCTCAGGATGGGACGAGACAAAGTGGTAGGAGTGAAGTATGGCCCTATTCTGGCACTCTACACACCATACACCTGATGTTTCCTCTCCCCATCTCCCCCGAGTAGAGAAGACAGTGGCATACCCCCCCCCCAAACTATACACAAGGTTCATCGCTGCACTTGGTAGCAGGACCTCATGAAAGTTTCTGGCTGCACCCTGCTGAGACAAGGGTGCAAGATGTTGTCCAGCATCCTGGCTATTGCTTTCTTTTCTGTACTACCTGAAACTCCCATGACTTATCCTTTCCGGAGATCTGAAGACCAGAGGCTGTGCAGAATCGGCCAGTTCTGTGCCAATGACCAGTTTGTAGATTTGGACAGTCTACAACTAGGGATGTAACCTTTTGACATTTCAAAGCAACGTTGTCATCCTCAACAGCTCTGTCTTCAAATTAAAAACAAAATTGTAAACCATCCTCCATGTTGATTTAAATTTCTAATTTTGTGTTAGGTCGTATCTACACTCTTGGCCTTATCTGTCCCTCCAGCCTATGGCTGGTTACCACTGTACTAGGTTAAATGGTAGTCAAAGGACACACACACACACACACACACACACACACACACGCACGCACACACACAGAGCACACTACATTTTACAGTTAAAAATTATAATGTATTTTACATTTCTGTACTGGGGGAGGGCATATGATGCAAGATATTTCCTATCCATTCACATTGAGGCAGTGAGAGGCCAGTGATTGGAGGAGAGAGGAGGAGGAGCTGAGAGAAGTGAGGGGCGGGGAGGAAGAGAGAGGTCTGGGGAGAGGGAGGGTGCATGAGCAGAGAGGAGAGAAGGAGACGCGGATATCCAGATGGCTTCAAATGTGTTTCTGGTGTTCTGAGAGGTTAGAAATATTGGGATAAAACTTTATCATTGTAAATTGGAATTATGTAATTGGGAGTTTCATATACATAAATATATTTGGCTAACTATTCAAGTGTAAGAGTCATGCTTTACCGGATACTTAAGAGTAGAGGCTTGGCGGGGGGCAGAACTATATTATAAATATTTCCCACTACAGGCGTGTACCCATCTGCCACGGTCTTCTGGGAAGGTCATTTTCTCTTTCTACCTTGTGACTTCCTGAATAGAACTCAGCTCCTTAGGTTTGGTGGCAAGTGTCTTACTTAGTCATCGCACTGTCTCCATTTCCTATTCTAAAAAAAGGAAGGAAGAAAGAAATATACATGGACATGTCTGTTTTCTTATTCCACTCTCTCCAGCCTACACTGGTCTTGAACCTTCTTCATAGACAGCCACATATAGACCTTGAACTTCTGAATTTTCTTTGGCCTGCTAAATGTTTAGTTGACGGGCCTGGGCACCACATCTCGTTTATGTGGTTCAGGGAGCCCAAGGCTTTGAGCATGCTAGACATGAACTAAGTTATATCCCAGTCCCATCTCTGATTTTTAAATTTATGTTGACAAGTTTTTTTTTTTAAATGAAAAAAGCTAGGCCGGGCGGTGGTGGTGCACGCCTTTGATCCCAGCACTTGGGAGGCAGAGGCAGGCGGATTTCTGAGTTCGAGGCCAGCCTGGTCTACAGAGTGAGTTCCAGGACAGCCAGGGCTACACAGAGAAACCCTGTCTCCAAAAACCAAAAATAAATAAATAAATAAATAAATAAATAAACAAACAAAATGAAAAAACTGGCAATGTAACTCCCCAGGCCAAGAAATATCTGTTGCTAGGTATCCATGAAATATGTTGTGGGGTAGGGGTAAAGAAAATAACATAATGAAAGATTTTGTTTAGGGGAACTAGCAGGGGCAGGAGGACCACGGAGGAAAATACATCTGTAAGAAATGCTATGGCACAGAAATGACAGAAAATTGTGGGCAGAGTTTTAAATGCTGTGCAGTTATGTACTTCAATGAACCCCATCCTATATCCAGGCTGTGGACAATGGCTCCAGGGAACTGTTGGTCAATGTGTAGCATACAATTACTTGCTCAAGAGGAAACTTAGATGTTTTAGGATAAAGTGCCCAGAAAAAAGTGATTCTTGGAACTCAGGTGACATGAAGAGCTACTAAGTAACTAAGTACAAAGTAATGATTTCATTTGCTGATGAGGTATAAGAAGCTGAACTCAAAAGTCAAGCACGGTGATCTCAGCACTTGGAAGGAAGTTAGAGGCAGGATAATCAGAAGTTCAAGGCCATCTTTGTCGTTTTTTATTTAAATTTATTTCTTTTTATTTATATGTTAGTACACTGTTGCTGTCTTCAGACACATACCAGAAGAGTGCATAGGATCCCATTACAGATGGTTATGAGCCACCATGTAGTTGCTGGGAATTGAACTCAGGACCTCTGGAAGAACAGTCCGTGCTCTTAACTGCTGAGCCATCTCTCCAGCCCCACCCCACTCCCACTCCCCACTTTGAGATAAGGTCTTTCTATGTAGTCTTGCTGACTTAGAACTTGCTATATAGACCAGGCTATCCTTGAATTCAGAGAATTCATGGCAAGTTTCCGGATAGCCAGGACATGGTGGTTTGAATATAGTTGGCCCAGGGGGAGTGCTACTTTTAGGAACTGTGGCCTTGTTGGAGTAGGTGTGGCCTTGTTAGAAGAAGTGCATCTCTGTGGGGGTGGGCTTTGAGGTTCTATGCTCAAGCCCTGCCCAGTGCCAAAAAGGCCCTCCTTCTGGATGCCTGCAGAAGAGAGTCTCCTCCTGACTGCCTTCAGCTCAAGATGTAGACCTCTCAGCTCTCCCAGCACCATGTCTGCCTACAGGCTGCCATGTTTCCCACCATGATGATAATGGACTGAACCTTTGAAATTGTAAGCCAGTCCCAATTAAACGTTGTCCTTTACAAGAGTTGCCTTGGTCATGGTGTCTCTTCGCAGCAATGAAACCCTAGCTAAGACACAGGGCTACACAGAGACTCTGACTCAAAATGGGGAGGAGGGGTATACATTTTGTGAGTTTCTCATTGGTAGATGTGTTATCATTATATCCTTTGTGTTATTATTGTACAAACCAAATGTTCTTCTACAACATATAAGTTGTCCTTTCTGCTCTGGCTCCATTTTCTGATTTGTTTCAATATAACAACCTAATAATATTTTCTTTCTTACAGTGCTGTAGGCGTCAAGTTGAGAGTAGCTGTTCAGGTGCCAGACCAGATCAGAATAGTTGCTTTCAGCTACTCGGAAGCTGTCTGCCAGTTGTCCAGAAAATTGTCTTTTATGGCTGCTATATTTTAAATATCTTAAAGACATTTTCTTGGCATCAAAAACAGTCATCCCGGAATTCACTCTGTAAATCAGGCTGGCCTTGAACTCAGAGATCTACCTGAGTAGATAGATCTACTCAGTGCTCCCAAGTGCTGGGATTAAAGGCGTGTTCCATCAGTACCTGGCTGATTCTGACTATTCTTAACTATTAATTTTATTGACAATTGTTTTTTATCACTGTGAGTCTTACCTACTTTGAAGCCAACTGAAATGAAAGCCATATGTCTTTCTGTAACTACATATTTTATATATATATAAAATATATATATATAAAATTTGTACATATATATATATGTACAAATGATCTGAAATAGATAATATTGCTTCATAGGATACTGTTTTTCTCCAAGATGTTATTTATTTAATGTGTTGAATATGTGGTATTTCCAGAGTAGACAGAGTAATGTAGTCATTATTTCTAATGTAAGAAAAGCACATAGTGAATATATGATATCTCTATTTCTTGACAAGATCTCTTATGTAGAGTTGGCTCTCCTGGAACCCACAAAGTAGATCAGGCTTGACCTCAAACTCATGGAGATCCTCCTACCTCTGCCTCTAGAGTGCTCTGACTAAAGGCATGCACAAGTCAAACAAATGATCGAGATCTTCAGGGCAAGAGACACTTCATCACTGTTCCTAGGAAGCAAAATCTTCAGGCCACTAGAGCTCCCTGTCACACTGAGATTGGAACTTGGAACAGGACAAAGTCCTGATGACATGGTGGCCAGGACACCATCTGAGAAAGGGGCAGGAAGTGCTGGACTGGGCTGAGCTTGTTCTGAACTCTAGTTGCTTTGTCAGTAGAGCATAGGTGATAATCTGCTTCTCCACCCACCACAGGACTGTAAGGAAATCCATACTATCTGAGAACCCAAACCACAGGCCTATAAATTATGCTTTAGCCTTTCTAGGTATTAACTTGAGACATTCCCAAGTAGAAATGAGAGACATTAGACTAGAAAGAAGGCTCAGCAGTTAAGAGTGCATACTGCTCTTGCAGAGGACCTGAGTTCAATTCCCAATACCCACATCAAGTAGCTGTCAACTACCTATAACTCTGGCTCCAAGAGGATCCAATGCCTCTGGTCTCCAGGGGCACCTGCTCTCATGTGTGTACTTACTAACAAATCGACACATATACACATGTTTAAAAATAATAAAAATAAATCTAAAGCAAAGATGATATGCACTGTAACACTGACCAACACCTCCCAGCATCTGGGGGGTAGGTGGCTGGGGAGTTGTTGGTTTTTGTTATTGTTTTAGTATGTCTAAGAGGCTAGATGTAAAGGTAGATTTTAAGTTGAAAAGCCATCTGGAAATAAGAAGGATACTGTTTTAAATGGTCCAATATAGCCCAAGTTTCATGGAAATTAATATGTAGCTAAAGACGACTGTAGGGGCAGTTCTGATGCTAAGGTCCTGTTTCCCAGTTGGTCCTTGATCTGGCATTAAAGAATGCCACCAGCCAATTGCTGGGCAGAAGATACAGGTGGGACTTCCAGGTCCCTGGAGGAAAAGGGAGCCACAAGAAAGGAGAAACACTTTCACCATGCTTCTGATGGAGAAGGGTTGAAGAGCCACGTGAGATCTCAAAATGGAATGATCACATAGGCTACTCCTACAGGCAGTGGTCAGTGGGTCTAGCAGAGGATAGAGCTAAGAGTAAGAATAAGGGCATGTTTTCCAGGTGGGAGATAGTAGTGCCCAGGAATTGTGCCAAGAAAGCAAGTTGAAAATGAACAATTGTGTATGTCTTTTATCTGTGGATTCAAAGGAAGCTGGGTGGTGGCTAGTAGCCACAGCCCATTCCTGGAGCATAGATGGGGTAGCATAAAGCTACATGAAACAGATGACTTTAAACTTCAGATCCTCCTGCCTCTGTCAGTTGACCCCTGGAACTATAGGCTTGTGATATAAGTCCAGTTTCATGCAGAGCTGAAGGGGTTCAAACTGAGGGGTTCACTAATAATGAGCGAGAATTCTACTAACTGAGCTATTTCCAGCCTTGTTTTATTTTTTTTAAAGTTTGATATATATATATATATATATATATATATATATATATATATATGGTGTATATGTATATGTACGTGTGTGTGTTGCTTGATGTTTGTATGTCCACACACCATGTATATACCTATTTGTGAGTCACATGTGGAAACTGGAAACTAAACCCTGATCCTCTGTAAGAACAGCAAATGTTCCTATCCACTGAGCCATCTCTCCAATCCCGATTTTTTTCTGTTTCGTGAGTGAGTGTATGTGTGTTCGTAGCTTATCTGTCTGTCACATGCATAAAATTAGGGATCAAATCTTTAAGCTGTGTTTTAATCAGAGAGCCAGCAATCTTGGAAGACTTAGCATCCTAAAGAACTCAGAGATAGCCGGGCGGTGGTGGCGCACGCCTTTAATCCCAGCACTTGGGAGGCAGAGGCAGGAGGATTTCTGAGTTCGAGGCCAGCCTGGTCTACAGAGTGAGTTCCAGGACAGCCAAGGCTACACAGAGAAACCCTGTCTCGAAAAACCACACACACATACACACACAAAAAAAAAAAAAAACAAAAAAAAAAATAAAGAACTCAGAGAGGACAAACAAAGCCAGTCATCCATTTTAAATTTAGTCTTGACCTTCTGGTCAGGTCAGGTGGTCTCTCTTACCTCTGAGATTTGGGGTGTTGGTGCTTTCTTCCTTATGGTCTCTCTTGTGGCAAGAAGACAGAGAAAGTGTTCAAACACCAAGACTCTGAGTCTTACATTCCTCCTGAGACAGTCCCAACAAGGCAGGCTCAGCTATCTCCAATATGGCAATCAGAGAGACAGTCACAACTCAAAGCAATGGAAAGAGGAACAAGGGACACAGTCACTCCACAGTCCATCTTCGGGGTCCTGACTTGAGGTTTGAGTTTAAACAGAGGACAAATGGTATCCAGAGCTAAACCCATAGCTAAACCCATCTCTGAGCCATCACAGTCTCTGCTCTGTCCTGCTAGGTGGTTTGAGGTTTGATGAATTGTCAGAACCAAGTGAAATCTCTTCCAGGGAGGCAAGAACCAGGGCTGTGATCTCTCCTCAGCATGGGATTCCTGACAAAATTTTAATTCTCAGAGGTCTCTTAAGAGGTCTTTGAGGCCAATAGACTGATGGCCAAAGTGAGAAACAAGCGTTTATCTTTAGTATTACTTACCTCCATTCTGCTGGAGCAGCCACAGTACTGCCCCCTGGTGGTAACACCAGAGTGCTATTTTCTTTCTTTCTTTCTTTCTTTCTTTCTTTCTTCCTTTCTTTCTTTCTTTCTTTCTTTCTTTCTTTCTTTCTTTCTTTCTTTCTTTCTTTCTTTCTTTCTTTCTTTCTTTCTTAAAGATTTATTTATTATATGTAAGTACACTGTAGCTGTCTTCAGACACTTTTTCTTCTCATTCTTCTCCTGTTTGCTGTAGCTGTCTTCAGACACCCCAGAAAAGGCCATCGGATCTCATTACAGATGGTTGTGAGCCATCATGTGGTTGCTGGGATTTGAACTCACAACCTTCAGAAGAGCAGTCGGCACTCTTAACTGTTGAGCCATCTCTCCAGCCCCAGAGTGCTATTTTCTATGGATCTCCCATGTGCTGAGCATCACATACCCAATAGCAAAACCCCACAACTGTCCTCCAACCCAACGTAGAGACTGCTATCAGTTGTTCATAGTGAACCCCCTCCCCACCCCCTGTAACTCCAGGGAGGGGAGGGACATCTCTCAGGTTGTAGGATGTTTAGAAACCACCAGAATTTATTTATCCAGCCTTGCAAGCTTGGTGCTACATGCCTGTTATCCCAACTCTGAGGAAGCAGAGGATTGCTGCAGTTTTAAGGCCGACCTGGTCTACAAAGCAGAGTCTAGCTCAGCTACATAAGTTACACAGAGCCTGTTTGAGAGAGAGAGAGAGAGAGAGAGAGAGAGAGAGAGAGAGAGAGAGAGACTAAAAATAGATTGTTTAAAAAGAAAAGAAAAGAAAAGAAAAGGGAAGAAAGGAAGAAAACCCATTTATCCCGTAGCTGGAGATTTTATCATGCATTGCAGAGGAAATGGTCAGGATTCATGACTTCTTTCCCTCCATTAGCTTTTCCGAGCATGGAGAGCTGCTGGAGACTTTACATATCATTATTTCCCTTCTGTGGAAAGGTTTACTTTCCTACATCCCAGTATTTCCTACATTCCCAGCTTGCAGGGAATTCCCCTTCACCATATGAGAAAGCCAAACAGTTTCCCACACTTCCCAATGAATAAAGGACGAACCCACATGGATCCATTGACCAATGTTGTCCACGGTGCCTGTTTTGGATAGGAGTGGATGCTAATTCCACTCCTGGGAGGGGCTGCAGATGAGGAGTTGCCTTGTGAACCTTCTTCCCACCTTAACTTTTCAAAGCCAATGACTGGACAGGAGGAAGGAGGAGGAGCTGAGGGTTTGGGGGAGGAGAAAAGGATAGAGGGGGGCGGAGGGGGAGGAGCTACAGAGGATTGACATTGACGGAGAGGCTGAAGAGAAGCTCATGGCCTGGAGAAACCGCAAGTTATATGGGATAATATAGATGGGAATAGAGTAGTGTAGTGGGAGAGCTGCCCAGTCTAGGCTTATAGCTTGTATTGTTGCTGAATGAGTTGAGATTTCTTTTACCGGCTAATTGGGTTGGAAAAATATAGCAACAGGTGCCTAGTGTGCATATTTAGCTTGTAACTCTGCTTCTCAAGACCAAAATTGCCGGGCGGTGGTGGCGCACGCCTTTAATCCCAGCACTTGGGATTTCTGAGTTCGAGGCCAGCCTGGCCTGCAAAGTGAGTTCCAGGACAGCCAGGGCTATACAGAGAAACCCTGTCTCGAAAAACCAAAAAAAAAAAAAAAAAAAAAAAAAAAAAAAAAAAAAAATTGTTTTCTCTCTCCAACTTTTAGGGTACCTATCAGAGAAAAATAAGATGTGGAGTCCTCCCTAGCACACTGGTCTTCCTGCAGAGAAGAAAGAGGGCCTCCAGGTCTGCAGGTCAAAATGCTCTGTCCATCCACAGCACTGACATAGCAGATGAAGTGTGAAGGCCAGACTGAAGCATTATCTTCCTAACCTGTGGGACACCCTTACCCAGAATTGAATGATTACTCTGATTTCTTAACCCATTTTAGCCAGACAGAACAAGAATAGAGCACAGAGGAACTTGGAGGCCTAAGTGAGGGAGAAGCTGGAAAAGGGAACTGTATGATTTTGCAGACATCAGGTGACTAAGATGGGTAGACAAGAGATGGGGGCAGATATCTTAGCTCTTCTGCTTCCAAACCTTGATCTCCCTCAGGAAGTGCAGCTGGTCTCCCTTTTCCTTCCTTCACCCTCTAGTGGAGAGGGATCAACTTAACTGAGGTGGCCAAATGCCACTCACTCTATGCCTTACCTCATTCCACCCCCACTTTGGGGCCTCTTCTGCAGATACAGCCATTCCTTTAGCTAGGCTTTCAATGGGAGGGTCTGGAGGACGGAGATTATGGAGAGGCCACCCCCAGACCTGATGACCAGTTGGTGGCAGTTGGTAGGTGAGCATAGATCAGGGGGAAGCTAGTGAAGATCAGGGAGGAACTATTATTTATTTTCTGTTTGTTTGTTTTAAATATTGCACTTAATTACTTTAAGTGTGTGTGTGAGTGTGTGTGTGTGTGTGTGTGTACTCACTCATGCTACAGTGTGCATATGGAGGTGGTTCTTTCCTTCTACCATATGGATTCTACCATATAGATTCCAATTATATTGCCAGGCTTGGTAGCAAGCACATTTACTACTGAGCCCTTTAGCCTGCCTGCCTGCCTTTCTTTCTTTCTTTCTTTCTTTTTTCTTTCCTTCTTTCTGTGTTTGCGTGTGTGTGTGTGTGTGTGTATGTGTGTGTGTGTGTGTGTATGTTGCTTTGCAGGAACCAGCTCTCTCCTACCCCCATGATTCCTGGGGAATGTAGCTCTGGTTATCAGGTTTGCTTTATTTTTCTTTTTTTAAATGCTGAGCCACCTGACCATCCTCCCTCCATTTTTTTGTTTGTTTATTTGTTCCTAACAGGGTCTCAGTATGTAGTCCTACCTGGACCTCATTATGTAGACCAGGCTGCTCTTGAACTCAGAGAGATCCACCTGCCTCTGCCTCCTTAGTGCTGGAATTAAGGTGTGAGCCACCACACCCCTCCCTCCTTTTTGAGATAGGCTTTCATATAGTCATATAACCCAGGCTGGACTTTTAAGTTCCTGAAGAAAAGAGTAAGACATGTATAAATCTAACCCTATCCTATCCTGTGAACCTGATCACGGGCTCCACCTCCTCTTCCTAACACTCCCCGCCCAACCCCCGCCCCAGCCTGAGAGAACTAGCTTTGCAGCCAAGATGGAAACGAAACGACAAATGAGGAGCTAAATTGAGCCCACATTTCTAAACCTTAGCAAAACCAGGAGCACTGCTGCTCGAGCCTTTAAAAAAAAAAGATTTATTTTTTTTTTATACATGAATATATTGTAGCTGTCTTCAAACACTAGAAGAGGGCGACAGATCCCATGACAGAAGGTTGTGAGCCACCATGTGGGTGTTGGAATTTGAACTCAGGACCTTCGGAAGAACAGTCAGTGCTCTTAACCACTGAGCGGTCTCCTCAGCCCCTAGGACAAGCCTTTGTAAGGGACGGATGGAGCCCTGTGTAATTTTGATGAACTGTCTGTCATTCAATGTCTGGATCCTTAATACAAGGATGAGGCAGGGGGGCCGGTTCTGAATATTCCTCTGTGTATTCCACCCCCAACGCCATCATCCTTATGTTTGAGGGACTCTGTTTTAGAAAATTAGACAAAGCCTCCCTTCTTGTTTGTGACCACTGATGAGAGGTAATGGGTGAGGAAGTCAGTACCCAGCTTGATCACCAGGGGGAGCTGTCGTCTACACGATCAACAGGGAGTGGTAAAGTCAGAGGTTAATTTTAAAGTGGCAGGGTGGGTAGATCACGGTGGCCCACATCTATAATCCTATCACTACAGTGGTTCGGACAGAGGGACAAGAGTCCAAAGTCATCATTAGCTGTGCATCAGATTCTAGGCCATTTTGGCCTGACAAGAACCAGATCTCAGGAAACAAAACCTTAAGAATGGGAGAGGGGGAAATACTTCCGTGGGATTTGGGTTGCGACTTGAAACAAACAAAAAGAAAACCAAACAACAACAACTAAAACCAAACCTCCTTCTCACACCCACAGCTACAACACAGAAAGGTTAAATACTAAAGACTTGGGGGGAGATTGGGTTGTTGAAGATCCAGCCAGCCTACCTCCATCTTAAGCATAAAGACATTTTAAGGTAAAGACAAACTAGATTCATTCCTGTTTATGATTAAACCTCTGCTTCTCAAGGATTGGGCCATGTCCCACCTGTAACCTTAACTGAAAATGGTTCTGTCCCGCCTGTTCCTGTGTTTGTTTTTAAAAGCTATTTATAAACCGGGCGGTGGTGGCGCACGCCTTTAATCCCAGCACTTGGGAGGCAGAGGCAGGCGGATTTCTGAGTTCGAGGCCAGCCTGGTCTACAGAGTGAGTTCCAGGACAGCCAGGGCTACACAGAGAAACCCTACCTCGAAAAACCAAAAAAATAAATAAATAAAAAAATAAAAAAATAAAAGCTATTTATAACCATCTTGCAACCCTACCTTTGTTCCAGAAAGTTATGTAACCGCCTATGACTACCTTGTTATGTCGGCCTGTTGTCAAGACTACCTTGCTGTGCCCACCCTGAAGCCATGTCTTTGTTTTAGGGGATGGGGGTGGGGTGGGCCAACTTGTGTTTACTGTCTGCTCCTGTAATCCAACCTACTGGAAATCCTCTATCTCTGAGTGTTGTTCCTCACATCCACTGCGGACCACTAAAACCCTGCCTTGGGGCAGGCAGCCCATGTACATGAACAAAGCAGCTTGCTTTAATTAAGTCCTTGCTTTAATTAATTTGGCTATGATAATTTGGGTAGTGGTCTTTCTTTTCTCCATCTTTGGGATTGACACTGTCCCTTTTCTTTATAATCCGACACTCCCCGTTAACCCTGCGATGTAGCCTCTGCCCTTCCAGACCTCATCTTTTCTCATGACCTAAAGATAGTCCGTCAGGGTGATTCAGGGAAATACGTAGACTCCCAATGCTTGCCCTTGTCCTACCTGCTGGGATCTCCCGGCAGCTCCTTCAGTCACAGGGTCTGGGAGGCGGAGCTCTGGGGGTCTTCGGGAAAGAAGAGTAGGCCGGACCTACGTGGTGGGCGTGGTCTCAGAAGTAGCCATCTGAAAGTGAAGCCTATGAATGGCTTCTGGGCTCACAACTCTGGCTCCAAATGACAGCCACTCACAGACAGCTATCCCTGGGAAAATCTACCAGTCAGTCATAGAAAAAAGTTGACGTCTAAATGGCTCATGACTTCGGGAAAGTTCATGATACCACCATGAACAAATACACCGTTTACTCCTATTTAATAAGATCGTTTCCCCACTTTTTCCAGTACCCAGATCACCCTGAATCCATAGAATTCGTTCCTTGCCACTCCCTCCATCCTTTCCTCATGATGCAGGTGATGATGTTTGCTTCTAGGATTGACCTAACAAAGGCCCTGAGGCAAGAAGAAAACTAATACCTGAATGCCCCAAAGACTAAACAGGAAAGTTTCTTCTTCTTCTTCTTCTTCTTCTTCTTCTTCTTCTTCTTCTTCTTCTTCTTCTTCTTCTTCTTCTTCTTCTTCTTCTTCTTCTTCTTCTTCTCCTTCTCCTTCTCCTTCTCCTTCTCCTTCTCCTTCTCCTTCTTCCCCTTCCTCCTTCTCCTTCTTCCCCTTCCTCCTTCTCCTTCTCCTTCTCCTCCTCCTCTCTCTTTTTTTTCCTTTTTAAGACAGAGTGTCTCTATTAAATGACTTTGGCTGTCCTGGTACTCAATATGTAGACCAGACTGGCCTTGAAGTCAAAGAGAGTCACCTGCCTCTGCCTCCTGAGGGCTGGGCTTGCACCACTATATCCATTGCCTCTTTTAAAAAACCAACAAGCAAGCAAACAAACCTAAGATTCATGGGCTAAGCCAGCAGTTCGCAACCTGTGAGTTGAAACCCCTTTGGGAGTCAAATCGCTCCCAATACAAGTCAATACTCCCTTTGGGAGTATCAGATATTTACATTATGATTTTTATCAGTATCAAAATTGCAGTTATTAAGTAACAATGAAATAATTTTATTATTTCACCACAACATGAGGAACTGTATTTAAGGGTCACAGCATTAGGAAGGATAAGAACCACTGTAAGTGGTCCTGGCTGTTCTGGAGCTTCCTATGTAGACCAGGATGGCCTCAAACTTACAGAGATCCCCTGCCTCTGTCTCCCAAGCACTCAGGTTAAAGTCAGCACTCCTGACTCTAAACACAAGGTTCTTGACCACAGTGCTTCAGAATTCTTTGGACATGACTGGAAGCAGTCAAATTTCAACAGGCTATGGGTGAAGATGACATGGAAGCCATTGGAAATCTGGCTGCCCCTCAGCTGTCCTTTCCCTTTCTTCCCTTTTTCCTAGCAGTTCCCATGACTCTGGGTGTGTGGTATCGGTCAGTCTGGACCCTATCTTTTCCTGAGACTTGAAAACCTTCAAGGCTGCAGTAACAACTTGGCGGATGCTAAAGCTAGTTTGTAGATGAGCAAAGATTACAATGTAGCTACTATTATTATTGTTGTTGTTGTTCTTGAATGTCAGATGGGATACACTTAAAAGGCAACTGCTAAAGGTAATTTTAAAAGGCAGCATGGAAACAAACATTTTACGCCTTTCACACAAGAAGAGCAATATACATAGGCATGCTGTTTGTGTCTCTTGTAGGTGAGGTTGGCCTTGCACTTGGTTCATGGCTACAGTCCATCCTCCTGGATGGCTGCAATTACAGATGTGCAGGATCCAAACCCCGTTTTTTTGTGAATACTACAAAAGCACTCTACAAACAGAGGTACATTCCTCCCCAGCCTTATTTTAAGTAAAAGCTTCTTTTGTAAGTAGAAGGATAAACCAAAACCTAGTAAGTTACCTATAAGGAGTATTAAACTAAGTAATAGAAGAGAAAGAAATTCATTGCTTCTGGATGTATCTTCTTTGGTATTTTAAACATCGATTTCATGTAAATATTTTTAAGTTTTTTATTTTATTTTTAACCATTGCATGTCTATGTGCCAGTGTGGTTATGTGCACATGAATGCTGGATCTTGGTAAATACCAGGAACATTGAATCCCATGGAGTTGGAGTTACAGGTGATCCTGAGACCCCAACTAGAATGCTGGGAACTGAACCCAGATCTTCGGGAAAAGCAGTATGCACTCTTAACTGCTGAACCATCTTTCTAACCCTGATTTAATATAAAAAAATTACAACATTTTATAAAAATAATTAAATAAGACAAAAAGGGGGACTGTCTCATGGGAAGACACACGAGACAAAAATGAGCTTATCTGGGTGTTGGGTTGCTTACACACCAGAGGGAAGTATTTTAAAATGACTTTAGGTCTTTGAGAACCTGTAGTCCCAGCAACACAAATAGATTGAGAGAGGAATATAGTTGAACCTACAAGTTCAAGACTGACCTGGCAGCGAAGTGAGACTCCTTCTCAAAACAAAACAACAAAAACAAACAACAACAACAAAACCCCCACCAAATAACGAAAAAGTTACTTTAAAATGTAGAGATTGGGTGCTACATCTTCAATGGGATATGGATAAAAGCAATTGCAATTCTTTTTTTTGTTTTTGTTTTTTTTGGTTTTTTTTTTTCGAGACAGGGTTTCTCTGTGTAGCCCTGGCTGTCCTGGAACTCACTCTGTAGACCAGGCTGACCTCGAACTCAGAAATCCACCTGCCTCTGCCTCCCAAGTGCTGGGATTAAAGGCGTGCGCCACCACCGCCCGGCTGTGATGTTGCACACTTTTTTTTTTTTTTTTTGGTTTTTCGAGACAGGGTTTCTCTGTGTAGCCCTGGCTATCCTGGAACCCACTCTGTAGACCAGGCTGGCCTCGAACTCAGAAATCCACCTGCCTCTGCCTCCCAAGTGCTGGGATTAAAGGCGTGCGCCACCACCGCCCGGCTGCAATTGCAATTCTTAACTCTCCAATCACAACAGTAATAATGTTAGTATGGTTCTTTGAAAGAATACTGTTGTGTGTATATGTGTGAGACTCGGCACAGGTGTGGAGGCCAGAGTACTAGGGGTTGAACTCAGATTGTTAGGTTTGGGGGCAAGTTTCTTTACCTGCTGTACCACCTTGCCAGCTCTTGGGGTTGTTTTTATGCTCTATTATCCCCGATACACATACATATGGTAGGACAGAACAAATAATGATTTTTTTTAAATGTGTGTATGAGTTTCTTATGAATATATGTGCATTACAAGGTACCTTTGGAGATGTCAGATCTCCTGTGGGTGCTAGGAATGGAACCAGGGTCCTTTGCAAGAACAGCAAGTGTCTTTAACTGCTGAACCATGTCTTCAAGCCACATAATGAGCTTTTACTGTCACTAAGAACCAGTAACCAGTGGTCCACGCCTTTTATCTCCACACTTGAGAGGCAGAGGCAGGTGAATCTCTGAGTTCGAGGACAGCCTGGTCTACAGAGCTAGATCCAGGACAGCCAGGGCTACAGAGAGAAACCCTGTTTCAACAAGACAAAACACAACAACAAAACACAAAAATTAAACAAAGCAAAAAAAAAAAAAAAAACCAGGATTCTTAACCTAAAAGATTAGGGATTTTTTTTCCTAACAAATATTACATAAAAGAAGAAAAATTATGCATAATGAATTACCCTAAACTTGAATAGGAAAATCATGTTTGTTGAGGAAAATATCTGTCCATCGGGTGGAATATATGTATATATATGTTAAGTCCAGTTCATCCACGGTGTATTTTAGCTCTAAGGTTTCTTTACTTGTATATGTGTATACAGTATAACATGTAGGAAAAAAACCAAGAAAGACTAAATAATTAGGGACTGAGGAAGGACTGAATGGATGTATCAAAGAGAGTATAAGATTAATTGCTTTTGTAGTTGTAACTCTGTCCTGGCTCCCCCCCCCTTTGTGGTAGATAAGTGCATTAACATATATTTGGTAGCTAAAAGTGTAAAATCCAAAGTGAAACTCTACAACATGTTTCAAATGACTAACTGCATAGAAGTTCATGGAGATTATATAGTGTTTGAGTCTGGTTAATTTTGGTGTGTGATTTTTTCTTTTAAGGTTGCAACATGTTTTGCAATAAAGTTTAAATTTTTGTAAAAAACAAAATAGCTCTTTGCCATGTTCATTCATAAGACAGAGAGCCATCTGAAGAAAAACAAAAAGTTACTGCAGGAAGCACAAACTAAAAGATATGGAAAGATAAACTAACCAAATGCAATAGCAAACTTGTTTGGGCCTGCCTACAATGAATTGTAATTTGATTTTTATAAGGTTCACAAAAAGTGAACACCAACTATATGTTTCTATTTATCATGCATCTCAGTGGTATTTAGTTGATTGGTTTGGTTTGGTTGGGTATCGATTGTTGTTTGTTTGTTTGCTGTTTTAAAGGACTTAAGGACACGGTCTCATGTAATCCAGACTGGCTTTGAACTCCTAATCTTTCTAGACCTACCTCTCAATTTCTGGGATGAGAGTAGTATTCAATAATTCTGTAATTCTAATAATCAAATAAAACAAAGATGTATTTGTTGATTTGTTGTTATTTGTGTGTGTGTGTGTGTGTGAGAGAGAGAGAGAGAGAGAGAGAGAGAGAGAGAGAGAGAGAGAGAGAGAGAGAGAGAGAGAGAGAGAGAGAGAGGACCCAAGTTCGGTGCGCTGCACCATGTTGCACACACATGCACAGAGGAGCCACGCCTGGGCTGACTGAGCCTCCTGGAATGCGCGCTCAGATTGGGCAGATAGAGAGGGCAGGCCTCTGTGCAGACAGGAGCTGGGCAGTCCCGTGAGGTCGGTCGGTCGGCAGGTGGGCTACATCAGCCTAGCCACCAACCTAAGCCGCCTCCCATAAGCCCGCCCCTCACAGCCAGCCTGTGCTTGCAACGTGGTTCAGCGAACCAAACTTGGGTCCTCCAGAAGAGCAGCAAGCCCTCTTAACTGCTGAGCTATCTACCTAGTCCCAATTTTCTCTACACGTATTGAGAAATTTTGAAATTTTCCAAAATGGAAATTCACACACATGTGCATATATGCGTGTACACACACACACACACACACACACACACACACACACACACACAAGTGTAGTCTCCCAGAGCCAATATTTGAAATTGAATTTGAGTCAAAACCCAGACATCTTTTCAGAGATTGGACTAATTGGTTCATTTTTAAATGCAAACCCACCTGCCTTCCCTTCTCATACTAGAACCCAATGATTCTCCCAAGACGGTGTGCTTTCTCCCGAAATCTCAGTCACTCCCAAAGCCTGAATTATTTTTAGCTTGTCATGTGAATTTGGGAATTTAACTTAAAACTGCCCTGTTTTCTAGGTGACTCCACAAAAAGAGTAAAATGGTATGATTCTACCACCGACCTTCAACCACCAGCAAATCGCAAATCAAGGTGGCTGGGGAGGGACTCCAAAAGCACAGGGTGCGATGCTTCCTTCTGCCTAGATTCCCTTAGGCTGACTGTGAGGGGCGGGCTAATGGGAGGCAGGTTAGGTCGGTGGCTGGGCTGTACGGGGTGTGGCCATCGGACCTCACGCGGCTGCCTGGCGCGTGTCTGCACGGAGGCCTGCCCTGTATCCGCCCAACCCGAGCACGGATTCCAGGAGGTTCAGTCAGCCCAGGCCGGGCTCCTCTGTCCAGTTCCCCAAGTTGCCCGCAAGGCGTGGCGATTACATAAGTGGCCCTGACTTGTCTGTTGAAGGGACAGCCTTGGGTCGGGGATATGTAGGCCCAGACTGGCAAACAACTCTTCCAGCACCACCCCCTGGACTGTCTGAATGCCCAGGCCATCCTCAGGGCTGCAGTAGTGAACCTCAGCTTCCTTGCTAGAATCAGGACCTCAGCTGGCCAGTACCCTGAGCTCTCAGTCTCTCTACCCATCCTCACCTGGTGATTGAAGTGCTTGATTAACACAACAATGAAACCATATACTAATTCTTCATTGCTACTAATGGCCAGGATCTTTGAAATCCCTCTCAATTGTCTTGGACCAGAAAACTGTTCCCAGGAAGGAAGCCTCATTCCTGAAGCAAAGTGTGCATCTCCCAAGCTCCTGAAGCCAGCCCTCACTGCACAGTACCTGGAAAGACTGCTCCGGGACCTGAAGACAGAGGGAACCTCTTCTCCTCAGGTAGTGGAGGGTTTGAGCTAGAAAGAATGATCACCTTGTTTTAATGTAAAGTCTTCCAAGCAAGACCTGAACAAAGACTTCTCTGTATTAATTCCTTTTTCATTTGTTCATTTGTGTTGTTTTTTTAACATTTTTATTATATTTTTATATTTGTATGTACGTGTGCCACAGGGCACAGGTGCAGTTCAGGGGACAACTTGTGATTGTTGGTCCTTCCATCATGTGAGCCCGGCAGATCAAACTCAGGTGGCCTTTAGCCACTAAGCCATCTTGATAGCCTGGTTGTTTTTGAGGTAGGGTCTCTAGCCCAGGCTGACCTTCAGTCCCCTGAGTAGCTGAGGAAGACTTTGTAGTTCTGATTTTCCTGTCTTTATCTCTTGGGTGCTGGAATCTCAGGCCTGCAACCCATACCCTGCTTATGGCGTGCTGGGGAGTCTGCTCCAGACTTTATGCTTTCGAGGCTAACACTATCAACTGAGCTACATTCCTGGCTCTATATTGTTCACTGTTAGTATCTCCATGACCAACATATCTGTCCGAAAGAACCTCAAGATCCAAGAGGCTTGTTTGGTTCAGGACTTCAGAAATTTTTGTTCACTGTGGTGGTGAAATGGCTCATATCACAGGCAGGCCAGGAAGCAGAGGGAGGGGCACATTGACCGTCTGGGTCACTTGTTCCAAGCTACCCTTTATCAGTTCTGAACCCCATATGACAGGAGGGTACCACTCATACTTGGCCTAGGTCAAGCCCATTGCAATTCCTTGTCTTTGGCAAATGTCCTCACAGACGTAGCCATGGGTTTCTCAATAATCTCCCAGGTGACTCTAAATCCAGTCAAGTTGAGAATAGAGATGAATCATGATACCCCTCTGGGTGGGGAGGAAGTCCCTCCTGCAAAGCCCTATTTCCCTGAAGAGTATCCAAGCCATTCATTAGGGTTCTGGCTGGAAATTAGATCCCCCTCTCCTTCACATGGCTATTTGTCTATGGAGCTTAGCAGTTTAGTAAGTGATTCAGAGACATCATTCTATTCCTCCTCACCACCTCTGGAAGTTTAGGTATCACGACACCCTCACACAAATATCCCCAAACTCACCAAAAACATATATGTGAAAGCCATCTTGAAACTGGTCATCCCGACACACCTCTGTGACCCCAACACTAAAGGATCTGAGTGCTGTAGAACTAAGCAACAGTCTTCTGTATCAGATCTGCGCACCTGATATCAGGATGGGGCTTGTACGATGCTAACATTCATTCCCTCATAGAAAAAGGGATGTGATGCTGTTTAACTTGGTGGTCACAGACTGTGCCTCATCAAACCATGCTCAGCTTCCCTTCTTCAATAAGCCAATTAAAAGAACCAAATTAAGACCAGAACACAGAAAAGGTAGATTTATTCACTATGGCTATATCGGAAAGAGAGGCAGAAATCCAGTTACCTCCCTAAGCCCATCTATCTCCAGGTTCCTGACATGGTATTTAATCAGAAAGCAAGAGATCTGTATAACTAAGCTACCCATTCAGAATGTGGTCCCCAGCCCACTGTAGTCTCAGCTCTAAGTCTCCCTGGCAAGGTCATCTGACAAGTTGTCAGTGTTTTGCAGGAGACAATTTCCTCTTCTTCCCCATGACTTCAAACTTCTTTTTCTCTAGCAGGAGATTCTTGGGGTCCATCCTTTTAATAGTCTGAAAGCCTAAGAGTGTCTCTCTGGAGTATAGTTGGGTAGGCGGTTACAATTGAAGGGGAACCAGCATGGTGGAGATTAAACAGGCAAGTCCCAAAGGGGGTGAGAGTGAGTGAACAGGAGCCCTCCTGCTCTTGAGGAAGCCCAGTGGAAACTGGTATCAACGTCAAGAGAAGAGGGTCATAGTGCTGGGCTCCATGAGGAACCAGATGTCCAGGATTCTCACAAACTTAAGACCTGAAGTCACCTAGTTCCTCTGCCCAGATCTATTCTTGATTCCCTGTTCCCCATTCATTTTGTCAGGGGCCTCCCTGTATAGAGAGACTCAGGAGGTCTCTCCATACCTTTGGAGGTCCTCTCTTAAGGACCTCCATGAATGTGAAGCTTGGATCTTGACTCACACCATGAAAAAAGAATTTGATGACAAGCCAACATGAAGCAGGGCTGGGATTTATTAAGAAAGAGTAATGCTTTAGATTTTAAGTGCAGCCATTAAGAGACACACCTAGCTGTCTGAACAATGGCTATGTGCATGATTTTGTGGCTTTTGAAGTTATGCCTTTCAAAGGATATAATTTTCAACCAGGTCCAAAGGTCAGGCAAAGTTTTAAAATTAAGTTTTAAAAGTGATGTAGTTTACTTATTTCCCTTTTGCTAGTTTTTACATCTATTTATTTACTTAGGTAAGTGGCAGGGAGTTCAATTGCAAACCACTGTGTTTGCGCAGGGGTCAGAGGACAGCTCTGAGGAGTCAGTCTCCTCCTTCCACCATGTAGATTCTGGGAATCAGACTCAGGTCATCAGATTCCAAATGCCTATACTCCACTGAAATGTTTCAATGACCCCTTTACTTATTTATCTTAGGCAAACCTGTAAATGAAACCTTAAGCTGGTTTACAAAATACATTGCTTATCCCAACAGGTTTTATTTTTAAGGTTTGTTTTTAGTTATGTATGTGTTTATGCATTTCTGTTTGGGCATGTGATTGTGAGTTACAGGTACCTACAGAAGTTAAAAAGCATCAAAACCCATGGAGCTAGCTATAGGTGGTTATAAAATGCCTGATGTGAGTGCTGGGACCCAAACTCTAGAACAGTACAGTACGTTCTCTTCACCACAGAATCATATCTCTCTCTCTCTCTCTCTCTCTCTCTCTCTCTCTCTCTCTCTCTGGCTGTTTTTTTTTTCTTTGTTTTGTTTTGTTTTTAAGGCTGGTTCTCAGGGTGCCCTGGAACTCCTGATTTCCCCTGTCTCCAACTTCCAAGTGCTGTGATTACAGTGTGTGCTGCCACTTTAAGTGTTATAGCTCTGAGGGAAAGGCTTTCCCAATGCAGATGTTGTAGCTTTAGTGGGAGGACTTCCACAGTGGAAGTGTTGCAGCTCTGAGGTGGAGGGTTCCCCCCATGTATATGTTGCACCTCTAAAGGGAAAGGCAGTCAGGAGCCAAGATACAACACACAACAAACTTCACAGAGATATATTAGGGGCCACAAAGGGGGAGAGGAGTGGTTGCCTCTAAGGGGGCAGGGAACTGAGCAGGACTTATATAGGAATTCTTAGGGGAGGAGTTTTCCTGGGTGGAGAAACTCAGAGTGGAGATTGGTGAGATTTCAAACCAAGCCCAGGGACTGGTGAGATTTTGAGATCAGAGATTGGTAGGTTTGGCTTTTTTTTTTTAATCCTGAAAGTGGGCTCGAATCCTTTAGACTATAACCCTGCCATGCCAGCTACTCCTAGGTATAAAAGAGAAGTGCTGATAAAGTTAAGTTGAAGGTCATTTTTGGCTTTAATCGGGCGCATTAGATGTCTTTAACGTGCTTGTTGGAGACATCTCAGAAAAAAGAATACTGGTTCTATAAGCGTAGTACAGCAGCCTAATTTAATCAAATGTGCCTTGATTCTTGACTATCGGCCAGGAAAATACAAAAGAGATTTGAAACAGATATGAGGTCCTTCCTTTCCTCCTCATGTTCCCTCAGTTCTATCCACACCTCCCAGCTTTGTCTTTTTCGTTTCTTTCCTTTTTTTCTGTTGTAATTATTTTTGAGAGAACTGGTATGAACTTACTATATAGATCAGACTGGCTTCTAGCTTGTAGCAATCTTTCTGCATTCTGGGTGCTGAAATTTCAGTATGTGTCACCATGCCCCATCTTTTTATTTTGAAACAGGGTCTATGTAGCCCTGTTGTGGAGCTCACTATGTAGACCAGGCTGGCCTCCAGTTCAGAGATTCACCTGCCTCTGCTTCCTGATTACTGGGATTAAAGGCTTGTGCCACCATGCCCTTCCCCTTCCCTTTCCCCATGCCCTTCCCCTTCCCTTTCCCACTCTCCTTCCCCTCTCCCCTCCTCCTGTCCTCTTCTTCTTTTTAAAGTTACATTTAAATGAATGAGTGTTTCTCTTGCATGTATGTCTGTGTACCACATGTGTACAGTCCTTTATCCTAGTACAGCGAATAACTCCATGCATTTTAAAATAAGTTGCACAGGGAGGTGTTGGTAGTGCATGCCTTTGATCCCGGCACTTGGGAGAGTGAGTTCAAGGCCAGCCTGAGCTACAGAGTGAGTTCCAGGACAGCCAAGGCTACACAGAGAAACTCCCTTAAAAAACACAAAACAAAACAAAACAACAACAACAAAAAAAGAAACAGAGAAAGAAACAGAAAAACAAAGAAAGAAACAGAAACAAAGAAACAAAGAAAAAAATTCAGTCACACAGAGGGCCTAGGGAAATAGCTCAGTGGGTGAAGTGCTTGCCATTCAAGCCTGAGGACCTGCATTTGGAGCTCAAGAACTCATGTTAGCGACTGAGGTAGCTGTTTGAACTTGTAATGCCAGTGCAGGGAGGTTCACACAGAAGAATCCTGGGGACTTGCTTGCTATCCTGTCAGACTGATCAGTAAGTTCGAGATTCAGTGAGAGAGCCCATTTCAAAAAACAATGTTGAGAGCAACGGAGGACACATGGAACTTCAACTTACATATATGGGTATAGGCACAGATGTACAACACACGCACGCACACACGCACACACACGCACGCACACACGCACACACACGCACGCACACACGCACGCACACACACACGCACACACACGCACACACGCACACGCACGCACACACACGCACACACACGCACGCACGCACACGCGCACGCACACACACACGCACGCACACACGCACGCGCACACACACGCACGCATGCACGCACGCACACACGCACACGCACGCACGCACACGCACACACACACATGCGCGCACACACACGCGCGCGCACACACACGCGCGCGCACACACACGCGCGCACGCGCACGCACACACGCACACACACACACGCACGCACACGCACACACACATTATTTTTTATTAAATTGGAATGAAGAGATGGCTCAAGAGTTTAAAAGCACTTTCTGCTCTCCCAGAGGACCCCAGTTAAGTTCCTAGTAACCATGCCAGGAAGCTCATAATTACCTATAAAACCACCTCCAAGAGACTCAACATCCTCTTCTGGGCCCCTTGGCACTAACATACATTTATCATATACTCACACAGATACACGTAAATAAAAATAAATCTTTAAAAGACTGTTATATTGAAGACAAAAGATCCACACTTAATGTGGGTGGTAGTCCTGGACTGGGGTCCTGGGTTGAATAAAAAGAGATAAAGAAGAAAGCCAGCTGAGCAAAAGTATCCCTCCTTGTCTTAGTCAGGGTTTTTATTCCTGAACAAACATCATGACCAAGAAGCAAGTTAGGGAGGAAAGGGTTTATTCAGCTTACACATTCACACTGCTGTTCATCACCAAAGGAAGTCGGGACTGGAACTTAAGCAGGTCAGGAAGCAGGAGCTGATGCAGAAGCCATGGAGGGATGTTACTTCCTGGCTTGCTTCCCCTGACTTGCTCAGCTTGCTTTCTTATAGAACCCAAGACTACGAGCCCAGGGATGGTACCACCCACAATGGGCCCCTCTCCCCTTGATCAGTAATTGAGAAAATGCCTTACAGCTGGATCTCATAGAGGCATTTCCTCAATGGTGGCTCCTTTCTCTGTGATAACTCCAGCTTGTGTCAAGCTGACACACACAACCAGCCAGTACATCCCTTCTCTGCTTTCCAGTTGGCCAAGAGGAGTACCAGCCACAGGATCTTTCCACCATGAATTCCTTAGCAGGTTCTTCTCCACCATGATAGACTCTATTTTCTCAAATCAGTAGTCAAAGTAAGCCTGACCTCTCATGAGTTGGTTTTGACAGGTATTGTTCACAGTGATGAAAACGGGAATGGCTGAAGCTTTTTGAAAGAAGCAGAGGAAGATGACAGAGTCTTAGGACAGAGCATCCCCATCCTGTCCTGGAGGTCCTCAGGACAAGTCTGTTTCTTCCTTTCCTGAGACGTGGCTAATTCAGTCCTCTACTCTGAGTGTGTGAAATGGAGCTCAGGCAGATCCAAAGGCCCAGAAAAGCGGCAATAAGTTAACTATATGTGTAAAGAGATTATAAAAATTCTTTCTTTCTTTTTTTTTTTTGGTTTTTCGAGACAGGGTTTCTCTGTGTAGCCCTGGCTGTCCTGGAACTCGCTTTGTAGACCAGGCTGGCCTCGAACTCAGAAATCCTCCTGCCTCTGCCTCCCAAGTGCTGGGATTAAAGGCGTGCGCCACCACCGCCCGGCTGATAAAAATTATTTCTTATAATGTAAGGTCATCATGTCAGGATTCTCTGGGCTTTTGATAACATCTCCTTTCTCTAAAAGATAAGGTCTCAGTCCCTACTGGGGTTTGTAAGTGTCTCCAGCCTAATCATTCACTCTGCCTAGTTACAATTCTTCACCTTAATGAGACCAAATCACACCAAACGCTCATCCCCTACACTGCTAAATATCTAATATCCCCTTGACCTGCTTTGTTCCTCCTTCTGCTGTTGTGTTGTTTGTGTCTGAGGGAGAATTCTATAAAACCTGACCTCCGCTTTATAGTATAGCTGAGGTTCATCTTGAATTCCTGATCCTCCAGCTTCCAACCCCTGAACAATGAGAGTTCAGGTGTGCTTGATCACACCTGATTTCCTATTTCTTCTTCCTCAGAGAATCCTTCCTGGGTCCTGCCTCCCTTCCCACAGATCTTTAGGTGAGCCTCCTAGGTGAGCATGGAGACGCAGGCACAGCATCCCAGGCACAGTGACATTTGCCCACAAACAATGATCTGTTTATATGTCTCTTCCTGACATCACAACTGAGTACATCCTTAAAAGGTGGGAATCTTGCCATATTTACTATTGTCTCTGGCACTTTGAATGTCTATGGCTCACACCAGAACTTTGTAAATGTGAACTAGTGAATCCATGGCTTCTCTGTCTCTTCTGACACCCCCTCCTGCTTAGTACCATCTTCTCCCACCAGCATGGTTTTCTCTGTGCATCCCAGAAAAATTAAAAACAAAACAAAACAACAACAACAAAAAAAAAAACATTAGGTATGAAAAAAATGTCCTTAGCCAAAGATTCCGCAGGCTGGTTTTAGTGTTTCTTGCAGATAGTAAGATTGCACCTTGCTAGAAATTAGGGGAGTCTTAGTAAGCATGAGAACCTGTCCTAGAGCTAGGGGTTAGTCAGGTGATTTTATGGTGAGTCTAAGCATGAGAAGAGAGTGGTTTAGATTAATGCTGTCATAAAACAACATAGATTGTGTGGCTGAATATCTCAAGCAATTTTATCTATACATAGGGAAGACTATAATGAAGATAAGGCTATAATTGACTAAGAAATAAAGGTGGCAGGCATTTTAAAAATTGGTCAAAATATTATTTTCTTTTGGTTTGAGAGGAGAGGTGTTTGGTACTTAGTGTGTGGATCACTAATCATGTGACCAGGACCTTGCTATGACTGTATTCTGGTCTCTGAGTAAGTGTGTCCAAGACTGGCATTATATAGGAGAGTTTATGTACAAGAGAACAGGGCTTAATGTGATTGTCATTCCCCTTCTATGAAAAACAAATTGTTTTATTTATTTAGTAGTAGTAGTTAGGGGCATTTGATGTTTGGACTCAAGTCCTCATGTTTGTGCAACAAGCACCTTTATCTACTGAGCCACCTTGAAATTCCTCAGCCAAATTCTGAATAGCAGAGTCTTCAGTGGGGAGTTGAGGAAATGAATTAATGTGGTTAGGACGTATGTGTTTATACTTGTAGAATTGACTCAGTTGTAAGAACTCTCCAAATAGCATCCAGCATGGCCACAAAACCTTAGGTCAGGGGACAGACATTTTCTTTGCTTACATATATATATTGGATTTTTGGAAACAGGGTCTTTCTGTATAGCCCTGGTTGTCCTGGAACTCACTCTGTAGCCCAGGCTGGCCTTGAACCCAGAAATCTGCCTGCCTCTTCCCCCCAAGTGCTGGGATTAAAGGCATGCACCTGGTTATATTTTTTTAATGGATGGAATCAGAGTACCTTATTTATTTATTTATTTATTTATATTTAGTGCATATGAGTCTGGAGTTACTGATGGTGGTGAATGCTGAGAATTGAACCTGGGTCCTCTGGAAAATCAGACAGTGCTCCCAACCACCAACTGTCTCTTCAACCCAAGGACAGACATTTTAAATCTCCAAAGTCACCACTTCTAGGTCCATGAAAGGGTTCAGGTGATGCTGTGGAAACTAGGTTATGATTACAACAGCTGTCTCTGTGGCATGGCTGAGGCTCGTGGCCACTTCTCCTGCCTAATACGTCTTCTTCTCCCAGGGCAGATTGTAGCTTATCTTTTTGGCAAAGTTGTTTGTCACAGCTCCCAATGACTCCCAGACCTACTTATTCATTTGAGCCCCAAGGAAAACCTGTCAGATATGAATTCTTTGTTGGTTTTGAGATCGTGGCCTCTGACCAGACAGGTTCATCTCCTCAGTCCGAGAAGGCCTTCTTGTTTCTGCCTCTTGTCTTGTGGGGTGGTGACCTCACCCTGGTTGTCAGTTTCAGGGATCCAGTGACTCACTGTAGGGTAAATCAACAGACGGCACATGCCTGGCTCCTGAGCTCCCTAAGGGTGTGGGGCTGTGACCTGTCACCCTTTGGTGCAGTGCTCTTGACTATTGATGAATCTTTCCCTAGTATAATCCTCAAGTGTCCTTTAACATTTAAACCAAACAGCTATGCTGTTGTTTTGTCTTCATTATTCCTTTCTAACCAAAGTTGGCTCTCTGGTTCTTTCTCTCTTTTTATCCATCCTTCCTTCCTCTCTTCTTTATTTATTGTTGTTTGTTTCTTTGTTTCTTTTCTTTCTTTGTTTCTTTTTTTCTTTCTTTTTTTTTGGTTTTTCGAGGCAGGGTTTCTCTGTGTAGCCCTGGCTATCCTTGGAACTCACTCTGTAGACCAGGCTAGCCTCGAACTCAGAAATCCGCCTGCCTCTGCCTCCCAAGTGCTGGGATTAAAGGCGTGCGCCACCACCGCCCGGCTCTTTTTTTCTTTCTTGATAAGGTCTTGCTATGTACCTTGGGCTGCTCTCAAACTCACAATCCTCCTGTCTCAGTCTCCTGAATTCTGGGATTAGAGGGGTACTTGATCATACCTGACTCTCCCAACATACCTCCCTACACGCCCCCCCTCCCCCCACTCACTCCTGGCTTCCTTTTTCAGGTACTCTTGCCCTGGCTTTTCTTCCTTTAGGGTCACACTTAAAAGTGTGTTGGTTTTTTTTTTTTTTTTTGTTTTTTCGAGACAGGGTTTCTCTGTGTAGCCCTGGCTGTCCTGGAACTCACTCTGTAGACCAGGCTGGCTTTGAATTCAGAAATCCACCTGCCTCTGCCTTCCAAATGCTAGAATTAAAGGTGTGCACCACCACTGCTGGGCCTATGAGAGTAATTAATGTATGTATTCACTGACAAGGAATTTGAACAGGAAGAATGAAAGTGTCCTTTAACTACTGTCTTCTTGAATAACAATTGAATGAGGTCTTAAATGACATTTGTTTTCTGTTTCTTTCCATGTGTTTATGTGCATGATTAAGCATAGATACACATGCTTTTGAAACAGCTATAAGTAAGAAAATGAAGATGGGAAAATGTTTGTGGGCTAAATGAGATAATTTTCTCTTAATTTAATGGCTACTATATCTTTCCTAAAAGTAAATCCATCAATAATGGTGAAAATTGAAAGGGCTGATGGTAAAATATAACTCTGATAGTTACAGGCTGAGAATTAAATGTTAAAACAAAACAAAACAAACAAACAAACAAACAAAAAACATCCCAACTAAGATAAAAGAGTTGAAAGTAGTAGAGACTACTAATATAATTCTGATAGTTACAAACTGAGAATTTAATGCCAAAAAACAAAACAAAACAAAAAAACCCACTCCAATTCAGATAAAAGTGTTGAAAGAATTGCTATGCTTGTCTAATTACGTCTTCTGAATTATTTGACATTTATTTCTACATATTACTTCTATTCAAAATCTGAAAATAATCAATTGTGCTGTGTGGTCCTTATGCCCCCAGCCAGGAGGGATCCAACGCTCACCCACCGCTTCAGGTGAGATTCACACACTCCCTTCCTCCACCTTTGCTTTCCCACGGTCCGGCCTCATGCACCCTTCTGCTCTCTCACACACCCACCCATCTGCTCTCTACCTGGAGCCAGAATCATCTTTGTAACGTGTTTAGTCAGACTGCATTTCAGCCACACTTTGAAACTGTCTGGGCTGTACCTGGTGGTATACACCTCCAGTCCCAGCACTCATGAGGCTTAGAAAGGAGGATCACCCAGTTCCAAGAATTTTTTTCTTAATTAAATTAAAAACTAAGACTTGTCCAGAGTAAAGGAACAAAAGGCACCCAGCCCCAATCAGGCGTCTCTCGGTGCCAGGCCCAGACATGAAGTGCCACCTTCAACACACAGTAATCCTCTCCCATCCACCTCCAGATGTACCTTCTGTCACAGATGTCTGGGCTCTAGACTTCCTTTTGCCCCAAACCAAAGCCATTGCCTGTGTGTGCTTCTGTAGGATGGGCTATAATTCATAGCACATAGTTCTTTTAATCCCGTGCTTTGTTCTTTTATCGGTGCGTCCTAGGGCTCTTCTCATGTCAACCCACAGGAGTTTTCCTCACTCTCTTTTATTGGTTTGTTTGCTTAGCTTTGGTGCTGGGGATGAAATCCAGGGCTTCATACAAGCTAAGTGCCTGTCCTACCACACAACTCTGTCCCAAGCTCCTCCTTACTTTTAACTGCAGCATAGATTAAATTTGAGTAATGTTCATGAAAGTGCTTTACATGTTGCTTGGCATATGGGGAATGGTCATGGAATGTTCTTTATTTCACCAAGGTTCTCAGCATCTCCAACATAATAAAATATTCCATAGCACTGTGATTGTAAGCCCTACCGCCACCACCATGCACACACACAGCAGCTCTCGATGGTTTTGAACAGACCATAAATTTAATGTTACTGTCTCCAAATTATTTCTGTAGATTCTCTTTCCAGATCCCCTCACACCCTCTTTTGTTTTCTTTGAATGTACCCAGTTCTCCCACACACTCTGCTTGCTGGCTTTTGCCTGACAGGCCCTCTCCTGCCTCCTCCCACCGTCCTCTGGTGCATTTCCCTTTCCCAGACTTCCCCTGTGAAACTTTTCTAAACTTCCCTCCCCCAAAGAAGCCCTCTAGCCCTGGGTCACACCCCTATCTGTTTTGCTCGCTTATATCACCTCACTTCTTGACAAGTAGCTCAGTCTTTGGAAGGCAATGTGTCTTAGACTGCTTGGTGGGGGAAGAACCAGGTATGGTAGCACAGACTCCGCACTTGAGCAGTGAAGTTAACAGGATCAAGAGTTCAAGGTCAGCCTTAGCTGCAATGAGACCAGGCTCTTCAAAGGGGTGATGATGGTGGTGGGACAGAATGATGTCTATTCTTCCCCTTTAACAGACACTGCTGTAATAGGGGAGAAAAGATAAATCTCCGTTTTTTTAAAATTTGTTTTGTGATACAAGGTTTCTCTATGTAGCCCTGGCTTGCCTGCCTCTATCTCTCCAGTGCTGACATTAAAAGTATGAGCCATCAGGTTCAGCTTTTTTTCCTGTGTGTGTGTGTGTGTGTGTGTGTGTGTGTGTGTGTGTATACTACCTTAGCTGTCATTTCTCAGGAGCTTATTTTTTGAAACAAAATCTCTTGTTTTGAAACAAAGTTACCTTGGGTTTTTTTTTTTTTTTGAAACAAAGTCTCTTATTGGGCTAGAGCTTGACAAGTAAATTACTTGGTCAGCCAGTCAGCCCCAGAGATCTACCAGTCTCCTCCTCCCCAGAGAGAATGAGAGAGAATTCTTATTCTTACTAGCCACATGATGCATGTCACCTTTCTCAGCCTGGGTTCCTCCATCTGTGAACTCTAAAACGGCAGTGATGATATCCATGACGAATGTGGAATGAAGACTGAAGGTGTTGTAGCAATGTAAAACACCTTGCCTCTTCTCCAACTGTAACAATTCCCTCCCAGATTCAACTGTTCTGCCAGACTCTTCTCTCCTGATGGTGCTGGATTTGTTTCTGGTGTGTTTGTTTCTCACCTTCTGTTCTCCATCTGCCTTGATGGGCACTCTCTTCCCAAAGTCCCTTCTCAGTGTCCACCTCACCTTTCTCCTCCCACTAGCAGCTCTTCACAGCTTTGTTGGAACTACCTCACAGGCTTTTGTAAGCTCCATTTCCTTTGCTTCTCTGAAGTCCCTCCTCTTCTTCCTGCCTCCCATACCCCCCTGGGACAGGGAGCAGCATGGGTGTGTACACAGCTACCAAACCCAGGTTTCAAAGATGCTCACAAAAGTGTTCTGAGATGGTAGATAAAAGGGTGCCAGATGTCATCTCTGTGCCAGGAGGGGATCCAGGAGGGGAGCTGAGAGGCCTAGGCAGGTCCTGAGGCCAATGTTTACATCCAGAGATGCAACATAAGATTGGGCAGGGCTGGAGGGGTGAGTTGGGGGATCTCTGGAGGCTCAGTTCTAGAGGAAGTCAAAGGGAGAGGCTCCTGCACTAATTGCCAGGCTGGCTGCCAACAGCATGCCTGTGATACTTTGGTGACAAGTCATCAGGGAAGAGGAAGGAAAGAGGGAGGGAGAGTTGGTTCTTTGGGCCAAGACCCAGAAGCACATAGATAGACTGGCTCTCAGCTCAAGAGGCTTTTCTAGGTCACTCTCTGTGTTGCTGTCTCTTTCTCCAGCCAGTCTTCTCTGCTTCATGTTTCTTTCATGTTTCTGACTCATAACCCATGTCCTTGTTGTTTGAGTCATTATATCCCCAGGAGTCAGGAGTCAAGTTTTAACATTATGGGGGCAGGAGCACTACTGTCTGCTATGTCCCTAAGGCTGACGTGGACTCTGATCTTGTGCAAATGAGCTTCCTATTCTGCCTGCCCTCCAGGTTCCTTACAATAAAGGAGACACTTAGAGTCATGTGAACCAGGTTGGAGAGCAGGAAAAAATTTTAAAACACCTGAAAATTACAAATAGCTAACGTTAATAGGGACTATTGGTTTCACCACTACCTATATTGCCATATGCTCATCCAGTGCTGCATGGTTCATAACAGACAAACCTAGATTCACATATTCAACGTTTAACTCTTTGTTGATGTGACACTGTACACATTGATGGATTTCATAAATGTCATCACACAGCTGTATCCTATACCCCTATGCTATCTCATTGCTCTCCCCCTTCTCCCTCCAGGGTCTTGCTGTGTTGTCTACATTGGTCTCTAACTCTCAACAATGGTTTCTGTCTCAGCTTCTCAGCTATAATGATAGAGGTGTGTACCACCATGTCTAGTTTAACCTTTAACTCTTTTTTTTTAAAAACATTGATTGCTAAAGAATTTTATGAGTATATGTGCCTGCTAGTCTGTATGCGTACCGTGTTAGTTAAGGTGCCCATAGAGCTGTTGAATCTTCTGGAACTTGGGTTACAGGCAGTTGTGAGAACCCTGTTCTCTCAGTCCCACCTCTTTAATCCCTTAACATTTGACTCTTCATCTTCATTTACAGTCTTCCTCACCTAAGCTGCTGATAGCCACATCCTCTCTGATCTCGGGCCAATCCACTTCTTCTCAACTCCTCATCTGCTTTCACACCACATCCAATCCAGTTGGCAATGGTGCCACTGCCACCAGTGTGGTTGGCCCCATCCCATCACCCCACCCCCATTAAAGAAAGTCCTTACAGTGATGCCAAGGCCCTGCCTCAGGTCACTTCAACATTCCCTCTGCTATAGCCACGTAATCTGTGTGCTGAATCCTAACACCTCGGCAGCTTCTTCTTCAGAACTGTTCCCTCCGTCCTGACAAGCTTCCTGCAGATGAGCAATTAACTCCTCCTCTTGCCTTCTTCCAAGCTTTGTTTATTACCTACTGAAATTGTAATTAAGGTGCCATGCCCAGCATTCCTTGTTCTCCTTCCCAGGAAGGAAGATACAGATTGGTTATTATCATTCCTAATCTAAAAAATAAAAAATCTAAAATTGCAAACACTCTCAAACTTGAAATTTTCTGAGTGCTGACATAACTTGTCAAGTAAAAAGTTTTATGTGATGGGTTTGTAAAGTGGATGCTCAGGAAATGGAAGAGCAGAGCAGGTGAGGCCGCAGTAAAGAATGTTCCACAGGAAGGACACAGTCCTTACACACAGGTGTCTGACAGAAACAGGAATTCTAACACTTAATCTCCTCTCCATTCAGATAGCTAAAGTTCATTAAGAGCTTTCAGTCATACGTGTTTCAGTCATAGCATTGGTATGGATGCAGAATTAAGAACTCATCTCTTTTGAAGTATGCCTGTAATTCCAGTACTCAGGAGACAGAGACAGATCAATCTCTGCAAGTTTGAGACCACTCTGGTCTACATAGTGAGTTTCAAGACAGCCAGGGATATGTAGAGAAAACATATCTCAAAGAAAGAAAGAAAGACAGAAAGAAAGAAAGAAAGAAAGAAAGAAAGAAAGAAAGAAAGAAAGAAAGACAGAAAGAAAGAAGGAAAGAAAGAAAGAAGGAAAGAAAGAAGAGAAGAAAAAAGAAAAGAAAATCTAAAAGGAAAGAAAAGATAACATCCTTCATTTTCCTTACCTTCTGAAGCTTACTCCAACACATGATCAGTACTATCTATAAATTATGATTCAGATCAACCTGCTTATTGCAGCTTTATTGGTTCCCACTCCTTCAAGTCAACATCTCTTACCTAAACTACTAGAATGTTTTCTCTCTTCAGGATGGATCACCTCACGTTATTCTGAGGGGTGCTATCAGCATGTGTTGATCTCTCCCATTCATGTTTCCCTTTCCTCCTCAGAACCTAATACCTACCCTTTGCCTAGGTCCTCGTTTTTATTCAAACCATCTTTATATCCTGCTCACTGTGCACCGGCTCTACTTACACTTGTCCAGTGTTCTTGCCTCCGGGTCTGTTTGACACTGTTCCCTTTCCCTTGAAATTCCCTGCTTCCTTTTTTGCATAGGATGGACTATTCACCTTCTAGATCTCCCCTTGGTGTCACCTCCTTAGAAAAGGGCCTCTTCTATAAGCCTCTGTGCTTGATATTTGAGGCGTTCTTAAATTTATCAAATGGCTGCTGGGCATGATGGCTCATGCCTGTAATTTCAGCACTTGGGAGACTGAGGAAGATCTTGAATTGGATAGCAGTCAGGGATACATAGCAAGACCCTGTCATAACAAACAAATCAAACAAAAACAGATGGAAATACAAGTCTTCATTTAAATTTGAGTTTGGGGTAATCAACAACTGTTTATTTAGATAAATATGTCCCGGGTAATATTTCCAGAATACCTATATTAAAGTCTTCATTATCTGGAACTCAAATTGGACTAGATGTCTTATTTCTTATTTCCATCCTTAGATTATGTGGTTACTTCAGTCTTCTTTTAGTTGAAGAAATTAGAAAGTACAACACTTTACTTCTCAGAAGTTCTTTGAGGCTAGAACTCCTGGATGTAAATTAAAGTTATCCCAAATAGATGAGCTTGTACGAGTTTGAAAAGCAAAAGTACAGAGGAGGTCATTGCCCTTCAGAGGAAGATGGACAAGTCCCAGTAGACATGAGAGGTTGGTGGCAAGGCAGAGGGACAGTGTGCTATGCTAGAGTACCTGCAAATTCTGAGTGATGGGGATTGATCACGAAGTGTCCCTTAAGATGCTTAGGATCTAGTTATGACTTCGTGACTTTGAATCTTCCATACCTTTCAATGATTTTATCATCATCTAGTTCCCTGAGTTAAATCTCTTGCTCTTTAGAATGCCCACTGGGCTTCTGCTTCCTACCCTGAGCCTGACCTGATACAGCTCAAATCACTGTGTACTTCATCTCATGTGTAATCGTTTAATAGCCAGTGCTCTTTTCTTCTTTTATGACTGTGGTTGAACCCAGGGCCTTATACATATTTGACAAGTAGCTGTGTCACTGGGCTCCATCTCCAGCCCTGTTGAGTGTCCCTCTTGCTGCTGGAGCATCAAGTCCAATGTCTCTGGGCATGGACTTCTTTGCTCCTTCTGTTTCCTGTGATTCCTGGCTTCCAACACTGGGAATATCATATGTTATGAATATCTGAAACAGCTGCCGATGAGGCAGAAAGAAACCCACTTCTCTACTCCCAAGGGATGAAAATTAAAAAGGTTTTTCCCACTTATATATCAGTTATCTTATGATCTCTAATGATCAGGAGTCAGATTAAATCAGCAACATGTGGTACATTTGGAGACCTTGGGCAGGTAAAAAAATAAAAACAAACAAACAAACAAACAAACAAAATTTATTTGGAAGAAGATGATGAGGTGGGTGTGAAAGAGAGATGTCCACCTTGTGTGTAAATGGCGTGGAAAACCTGGAATTAGAAAAGGAATGAAGAGGCTAAAGAAGGATGAACTTCTTGATACAGAAAACCTGAGTCAGGTAATTCCTCCACTTAAGGCTCAGAACAAAGCAAAGTTCTTATCCTGACCCTAAGATAGTTCTCACTCTGGGTCCCTCTCATCTGTCAGAGCTCGGCTCAAATGTCAGCAGAGCTCCATCTATTATCCCATTAAAGCTACTCCGTGCCTCCTCCAGTTAATTCCTGGTATATTAGCCTCTTTATATTCCTCAAAGCAGTTATAATCTATAATTATCTTGCTAATTTATCTGTTTACTTGCTTATTATTAGTTTCTGCCAATACAATTTAAATTGCCCAAGGACAAGAAACTGTGTCTGACTTCTGCTCTGTACCCCCAACTTCTCTGACAGTGCTAGGAATACACTGGGTGTTTAGAAAATGATGCAGTGTGATGAGTGAGTCACACTCTTTAAGGAATATTGCTAAGAGGCTGTGGAAAATGGAAGGGCTGGAAAACACTGAAGAGAGAAGAATGAAGAGCAGATATTTAGAGGTTGGATAAAGAAGCATTCGTGATACCAACAGGGAAGTTATTGGCAGGAAGGGAATAAATGAGAATCTAGGCTGATGAACACCCAACTCTCAGGGGGAATTGCTCAAAAGAAGAAGGGAAGGTTTGTAAAGAGGGACAGAATTAAGAAAGCAAAGGAGAGAGAGAATGTGCCCTTCAACGCACACCCCTCGACCTCCTGCCTTTCTGAAGCCACACATCAGTCAGGAGAGAGTCTACTCTGAGCCCTTACAACAGTTGCTCCAGAGAACTTCCAAGTATACGAAAGAACACTGAATGCTGCACATTCCTTTCTTTAAAATGAGCAGTTACTGAGGTGTCATTGAAGGAAAGACCGCCATGAACAGGAGTTAAGAAAGGACTGCAGTATTGGCCGTTTTTTGATTCTTTTTCTCCTGGGTCTTCTTTTACCACCTTCAGTAGAGAAATTCTTTGTTCAGTCTTCCCTCACCCCCCATCCCCACTGTCCTCTCATAGCGATTTGGTCCTTCCACTTACAGGTCGTTTCCTCCAGGAGGATTTTCTGAAATTACTTCCTCCCGTCTTCTAACCTGTCTACAGAAAGAACTCTCAATCTACCCCTCACCCCAGTATACTTGGGGATGGAGACACTTTATCTGTCTTATTACACTCCCTAATTTAGTAATGATAGATTTGGGGTGGTGATGGATATACTTTACCTGCCTTATCGCACTTTCTAAGGGCAGGGACTATGACTTGTTCTATGATCATTCTCCCAAACACCTCTTCATGCCTACCTCCCCTCCTTGAAGGCTTAAACACTTAGAGACTTTTTAAAAAGAGGAGCTGTTACTGAAACAGAGGAAAGACAGACTGAGGGATAAACAACTGGAGTGAAGAAAAAACAGGAAGGAGAAAGAAAAGGAGGGGACCTGTCTGACTTCTAACACTCCTCAGTAGCAAGCAGAGGTACTATGCTGTAACACAGCACCATAAGTAGGCATCCTGAAAGAGATAGGAACAGTTGTGTAGGAGGCACCTGCTTTAAGGAGGGGCGGGATTCTGTTACAGTCCACTGGAGCAAGCCAAGCCAAGCCAACACACACACACACACACACACAAACTCCACTCTCCGTTTATGGTCATAGAATGAACTCTGGGGAGGATCCGAGGATCATTAATCTCATTAGGGCATCTAGAGAGGAAGAGAGAAGGTCTTGAGAAGTAAAATGTTCCTGGCAGCGTCCAGGCCCAAATGCCTTTTCCTTTACCCATGACCTAGAACCATCAGGTGTGAACATTTGGAAACCAGGCTGTGAAGGTTGAGGAAGTCCTCACCACCTGGCTACAGAAGGGAAGCAACAGCTAGTTGTGTGCTTCTGCAACAGAATGAGCTCCAGTTCTCTCACCTGAGCATTCTCTAGCACCATCCCTGGCACCTGACAATGAGGAAGGACTACTAATTGATAAGAGTCTCTTTGTCTGGCACTTAGATGGGATAAGTAGTCATTCAAAGGAAGATCTTCTCACTTCGCCCAATCAACAATGAGTAATCCAACAACTGAGTAGAGACATTGAGACATTGTGCTGGGCACTGGGTCAAGTGTGTGTCAGACAGTTGTGAACATGAAGGTTACATGCCTGCTTCCTTGGGGCTTGTCATCTGTTGGATAGAAGTAAAAATGGGTAAATAGAGTATTGGAGACCAAGATAAAGATGATGAAGATACAAATTTAAAAAGATAATTAATTTCTTTGAGAAAAATGACTTGAAATATATGTGGTATTTAGGCTGGAGATACAGTTCAGTGGGTAAGAGAGTTTACTGCTCTTGTAACATCTAGGGTTTGGTTCCCAACATCCACATTAGGCGCCTATAACTCTAGATCCAGGGGATCAGACAGCCTCTGGTTTCTGTGCACCCGTGAATATGTGCACATAAACTCATGCAGGCACACACCTACAGATTAATTTAAAAATAAATAAGTAAATGCTAATATATGAAGCTTTCTCTGAGGCTGGAGATGTAGCTCAATAATTACTTATCCAGCAAGCATAAGACCATGGCATCTATCCCTAACTCTGGAAAACAAGATTCTTCTCTGAATGTATTGCTTTTGTGTTGGGACTTGATGAGAAGACGGGGAGGGATATTAGAAGTTTTCTCTAAAGTGAAGGAACAGTAAGTGCTGAGACTATACATCTAGATCAGCCTTGGAATGTTCAAGGAACAGGAAACCGGAAGGTACTGCAACCAGAGCAGAAGAAACAAAACAGGAGGGACAGGTCTACTGCAGACTCATGATGCAAGACATCACGCAAGAGCTCGAAAGCTACTGATGTCTGTCGCTCATGTCCAGAGGTTCTGGTACATTAGTTGGAGGTGTCGCCCAGGGAATCAGAAACTTAAGTTTCTCTGGTGGTTTCAATGTCCAAACAAGGCTGTGAAGCACTGACAAGAGAAGACCTTGAGGGCCATGGCAAGGCACTTGGACTGAAGGAACTCAGAGGTGTTTTTCTGGTACTCTAGGCTCACATCCAGAAAGAACTCTGATAAGAGCTGTTGAAGGTGGAGTCAATGTAATAATCCATCTGAGCATAGTGTCACATGCCTTTGATGCCCCACTTAGGAAGCAGCAACAAGCTGGTTCTCTGTGAGTTCGAGGCCAGCATGCTTTACATAGTAAGTTCTGGGACAGCTAGACCCTGTTTTACAAAAAAGAAAAAGAAGAGAAGAAGAGGAGGAGGAGAGGAAGAGAGGAAGAAGAGGACAAGGAGAATGGGAGACAAAGGGAAGGCAGTGAAGAAACGCAGTAAAATCCAGATATCAGAATAAAACAGATGTACATGGTATAGTATGATGTTACATACCTGTGATCCTAGAATCCAACTAGGCTGTGGTAAGAGGATTTCAAATTTGAGGCTAATATGGGCTACATAGCAAATTTAGGTCAGCCTGGGGCTATATAGAAAGACTATGTCTCAAACAAAATAAAGTCGACAATAACAAACACACAAATACAGACCCCAAAGGCAAGAGACAAGAAGAAGGGACTAGTGTCTGTGTGTGTTAATTTCTTATAGCTTCTGCAATAAACATACCACAAAGTTTAGTGGTTTTTTTTTAGAGACAAGAAGAAGGGACTAGTGTCTGTGTGTGTTAATTTCTTATAGCTTCTGCAATAAACATACCACAAAGTTTAGTGTTTTTTTAACACATATGATTGTTTTGTTTGTTATTGCACTGCTGGGGATCAAACCCAGAGCTTTGTGCATTCAAGGAAAGCCCTATACCACTGAGTCACAACCCTAGCTCATCTTTTTTTAATTAAAATTCTGTGTGTGTGTGTGTGTGTGTGTGTGTAAATACATGTGTGGGTGCCCAGAAGATCTGAAGTTACACCTGCTTGTGAGTCATCTGATGTGAGCTCTGGTCCTAATTCAGGTTCTCTGGAAGAGTAGCAAACACCTTTAACTGTACAACCATCTCTCCAGCCCTCACACTTTCTGTCTTTTAATTCTTTAGTTCATCAGTCTGTAAAGGGTCTCACTGGGATAAAATTAAGATCTCAGCAGGACATGGCTCCTAATGGATCATTGAGTGGATAATCCCTTCTCTCAGTTGTTGCTATTTCTTTGCATCATGGCATCCTTCCTCAATTGTCAATGCCAGCAATGTGTGGGGGCTGGAGAGACGGTTTAATGGTTAATAGTGCGTGTCTCAGTTAGGGTTACTACTGCTATGGTGGAACACCATGACGGAACAACAAGGTGAGGAGGAAAGGGTTTATTTTGCCTATACATTTATATAACAGTTCATCATCAAAAGCAGTGAGGACAGGAACTCAAGCAGGATAGGAACCTGGAGGCAGGAGCAGAGGCCATGAAGTGTTGCTTCCTGGTTTGCTTATGGCTTCTCTCACCTAATTGCTTATAGAACCCAGGACCACCAGCCCACCTCCCTCACACAGAGGCCTCTCCCTCACGGATCGCTAATTATGAAAATGCCCTACAGCTGAATCTTATGGTGGCATTTTCTCAACTGACACTCCCTCCTCTCCAGCAGTTCTAGCTTGTGTCAAGCTGACATAAAACTAGTCAGCACAGAGTACTTGCTACTTCTGCAGAGGACCTGAGTTAGGTTCCCAGCACCCACACTGGGTGACTCGCGACTGCTTTTGAGTCCAGCTTCAGGGGATATGATAACTTCTTCTGATGACCTTCCCCTGTATGCTTTCATACAGACACATACACATCAGTATATATATGTATGTATATATATATGTATGTACACACACACATACAGATATATATATATATATATATATATCACACCCAGCCCTGATGTTGACCTGGGAGGTTTGTGTTTGTTTGTGGAGGTTTGTTTATCATGGTGTCACATTTGAGTACCTCTCTAGTAACTGTGGGGGAGGAAGAAGGGCACCTGGAGGGGGTGCCCAATAAAGTGCGGCTGCTCTGTAAAGCCCCGAAGTTTTGTTCTGTTATTATCATCAACAATAAAACTAATGACAAGGTCCCTCTCTGGATGTTTTGGTTGGGTTTGCTCCTCTGGCCCTCAACAACCTCCTGAAGTTCAATGTTACGAGACTCCTGAGATATGTTTGAAATGCCTGTACTGTACGAGTGTATCTATCTATAGGCTTGTGCACACTGGAGTTGGACACCAATGATCATGATACATATGTGGTCACATGTGGGGACAAACAGTGTGTGTGGTCACATGTGAGGACAAACAGGGCTTTTTCAGAAATTCCCAAATGTATCCAGGCAGAAAGGCTTGGAAAAGAGAAGGGGGAGCTAGGAAGAGCAGAGAAGAGGAAGAAAGAGAGGAGAGGAAGAGATGGTGATAGAGGTGAGAGAGGGGTATAAGGAAAGATCAGAAATGAAGGCAGAAGGAAGCTCCCAGGATCTGCCATTTAAATTTAAAATAAACAAACAGGTAAGTTGATTCCCTTGATGATCCCGGCCTCTGGGCCTCTGAGATCAGTTAAAATAGATAATTGTCAGGTACAAAGAAAAGGGGAACAAGAAAGTTGAAAATGAGAACACAAAGAAGCATAAAGAAAATGGAAACGAGAAAGAGGGGGAGGGGGGAGGGATGGAGGGAGGGAGGAGGGGGAGGGGAGGGGGAGAGGGAGAGAGAGAGAGAGAGAGAGAGAGAGAGAGAGAGAGAGAGAGAGAGAGAGAGAGAGAGGATGCAGAGCCTGAACTTGAGAGGCAGGAATGTGTAGGCGCCTGCTTCCAGCTCTTCTCCAGAAGCCTGCCTGTCCCCAGACCTTAATAGGCAAGGCAGGAAGATGGAAGGCAGAGTGGCGCCAGAAGTGACAACCACACGCCAACACTCAGAGGCCTGCCAAAGCCACACAGTCCAGGACCCAAGCTTCCGGGCCCCCCAACCCCCAGATGTAGGTGTGCCAGCCACCTGGGATGACTCATGCCCTGGCAATGTGGGCATGCATGCCAAGAGCGAGCCTGGGCATCTTGCCCACCAAAAGCACACCACAGGCCAAGAAGGGGGGAGATTCACGCTCTTCAGGGACTCACTCATGGGGGCTACCAAACCCAACAGTGCTACCTTGCCCACAGCACGTGCCCTGGTGCTCACCTTGTAAGTTCTAGAACCTAGGTGTCTCAGTCTCCACACCCTGCTCCCCCAAACCCTACTAGGGAAGCGGGAGAACCAGATGAGGCATTACGCAAGGTCTGCTGTTTACCTCCTGCACCGAGCCTCCTCCCTCCCTATAAAACCTGACGTGGTGAGGAGACGCTCTGAGTCCAATCTGGGTAACCGAGGCAGCCCGGGAGAGGGGTAGATAGGAGGTGCGAAGTGAATGAGGGAGGCGCAGCGAGGGGCGTCAAGTCAGCACGCAGCGGGCGTGGTTCGTCACTTGCGAGCTCGGGGGCGACTGCGGACTAGGGTGCGACGGGACCCCTGCTTTCCATGGAGGCTCCCGAGCTGGGCCCGGGGTTGGTGGAGCGTCTGGAGCAGCTGGCGACGTGTCCGTTGTGCGGGGGCCCCTTCGAGGACCCAGTCCTGCTGGCGTGCGAGCACAGCTTCTGCCGTGCTTGCTTGGCGCGCTGCTGGGGGGCCCCGGCGGCGCTTGGCTCGGAGGCGGCGCCCCCTTCCTGCCCCTGCTGTGGCCAGCCGTGCCCCAGACGCAGCCTGAGGTCCAATGTACGACTGGCAGTGGAGGTGCGCATCAGCCGCGGGCTGCGTGAGAAACTGGCGGAGCCCGGGGCCCGGGCCGGGAGACGACGTGGCGGCCGCATCCCCACCATGGGTTGCCTGGATCCCCATGGAGAGGTAAGGCGGTTCGCCTTCTGGGTTCTGGTTGTTGGTGAAGAAGAGGTTTGTGGGTGTCCTAGCAAAGGTGGGAGACATGCTTTTCGCTCTGAAGCCCTAATGGAAATAAAAGTAGGTAGCAGACAGCTTGGCACCAGGAAAGCAGAGGCAGGAGGATTGCTCAAGTTCAGTTTGATAGACATAGCGAGTTCCAGTACAGAAATGGCTACATAGAAAAGAGAAAGGAATTTTAAATAAGAATTTTAAGAAGGGGTAGGGGGGGCGAAGAAGGGGAGGGGAGGGGAGGGAGAAAGACTGGCTGAGTCTTAAGTGAGTAGTTTTTGAAAGGGAGGCAGGACAGGTTGGAAGGAGTTGACACTTGGTCGCGGGGTGGGGGAGGCTGGATAGAGTCTTGTCAGAGCTGGAGGGAAGAGGTTGTAAATGCAGAAACAAGCTGGTGGCAGTTAGAACGCTGAGTCCCCAAGAGATCTCAAAAGCAGAGATCGGCAGAGCCGGGCTGGGAGCCAGAAATGGGAGTTGGGTGCAGACACCCGGGTTAGGGAAAGGAGCAGCCCAGGGAGGGTGGAGATAGGACCTAATAAACAGAGTCTCACTGGAGCCAAGGTTGACACTGGGTGTAGAAAAAGCAGAAGTGGAGGGGTGGGAAATTAGAAGAGTAGCGTGTGTGTGTGTGTGTGTGTGTGTGTGTGTGAGAGAGAGAGAGAGAGAGAGAGAGAGAGAGAGAGAGAGAGAGAGAGAGAGAGAGAGAGAGAGTTGTTAGGGGCAAATCCAAATGCCTCAAGTGAGGCAGGGGTTCCCCTAACAAGCCCTAGTCGAACTGTGGGTTGTTATTGTTCTCAGCTCCTCCCAGATCCCCAGGCACGGGCGGAAACAGGTGGAGGTTAGGTCCGGGTGAACAGCTGGCAGGCCTCTTGCTAGTCTCCACGTTGCAGCCATAAAGTTTTCCACTAGGCCCTCCCTGAGTGAGCCCCTTAAACATCAACCACTCCTATTCCTTTAGTACCTCGAGATCATCCATCTGGCTTTTCCCCCCTTAGCAGCCCTCCTGCCCTGGGTCTGGTTTCCGCCCTTTGAAGGCTTCACAGACCTAATTAGTCTAGGTGTAATTGCCATCCTCTCTTCTTCCTGCCACACTGGCCTTCCCAGCCATCCTCCCTGGGCATCAGAAAAGAGGGATAGAGGAAACCCGGTGTTTGGAGGGAGAGAGAATACAGCGCCCCCTTCCGGCTGCCATGGCTCTCTACGAAATCTGTAGGGCCTCTTGGGACGCTTCTGAGTTCAGGGGCCTGAGGGTACAGAGACATAATAAAACCAAGAGCCCAATAAACGCCACTGAGCTTTTGAGACAAGAAGGAAAGCAGCTTTATTGTTAGGCTTTTATATAACAACTCTTAGCTCAAGGAATATGGATGGGTGTGTGTCCCCTTTTTGTGGTGATGGGGTGGATGGACATTTGTCCGAAATACACTCGGGGAAACTGAAGAAGGATAGTGCTATTAAAAGAAAGCGTGGGCCCCCGGGGAGATTAAACAAGAGGTAAGAAGTAGTTATGTTGAGGCTGTGGAAGGATGGAGAAGGCATATAACAGTCTGGATGAAGCTAGGAGCCTGAGGAGAAAGTGATTTTGGAGTAGGCAGAAGTAAAAGGCTTGAAAGAAGAGGGGAGAACTGAAGAGAAAAATGGAGCCCAGCAGGCAGGGTGTTGGTGGTGGGGTGGGGGCGGGGGCGGGAGCGGGGGTGGTGGTGGATGGTTTTAAAAGGTGGGAGGGTATCAAGCAGTCAGAGCTCACCTGAGGTGGAGGGGAGGATGTCCCACAGTATGAGCTCATGCCCATGTTTTCTTCTGCCCATACCAGGATATGAGGAAGACATGGAGACGGTGAGTTCCGTTTTTGTTTGTTTCTTCCATTCCACCACCTACAGCCATAGCCACGACGACCTTCTCTCCAGGCCAGTATACCTCCACTTAGCAACAGGCTTTCTGGAGTGTAGCCTCGTCTGTTTCTGTGAAAAGTGAATGGGTTAGGAGTCGGAATCATCAGAAGCAGCATCAAAAGACAGGGATGCTAAGAACTTCCTGACCCTTCCTTAATCTCTCCAGATTCGATGTCCCAGCACCCAAGTCATCTAACTCAGAGGAGGATCTCCCTGAAGATTACCCCGTGGTAAAAAACATGCTTCACAGGCTGACAGGTGAGGAGGGGAGAGAGTGGATCATAATCTATGCTCTGTTTGCTCCCTCTCAGCTCTCAAAAATGCTCAAGTCCACTTTGGTATCAGATTTGACTTCCTACAGCCAAAATAATGAAGTGCCACAAATAGGCTTGAACGACCACCATCTGCACTTCAAACTCGAGAGATAGAAGTCTGAGGGCTAAGGACGAATCTGCTCCATGCTCTCTCTTGGCTTCTGGAAGCCTCAGCACTTCCTTGATCCACAGATGGTCTTACCTGGGCTTCCTTCTAGGTGCCAATCTCTTGTGTGCATGTGTCTCCTCTCCCTTTTAAGGTAGAAGTCATACTGCATCCAGGGACCACTGTAATAATCTCATTTTTTTTAACCTGATTACCTTTGTAAAAATCCCCTCCTATAAGGTAAATTCATAAAATTGGGGAACAAAATTGATACCCCACCCCTTTTAAAGAGTGTCTTTCTATGTAGCCCAGGCTGCCATGAACCTCAGGTCCCTCTGTCTTTTGCCTCTAATGTGCCGAGGCTATGTATATGTAACTCCATGTCTGGATAGACAGGAGGCACAGTGTAACCTGGGACGATATCCTTAATTCCTCAGATCTCGGCCGTGTCCCTTCATGCTTTTGCGTACCTCCAGACAGTACAAGATCACCCTCAGGAAACCCTGCTTCCACCCCCTCCCGCTCCTGGAAAGGGGTCGGAACCCCAGCATCTCCTCTACCCCTTCTGTGCGCATTCCCAAGGTAGCTCTCCAGATGTTCCACCCCTTAATCACCCCTTTATCTCACTTAATCCAAATTGCTTCTAGCTCCTAATCCAGAAGTATTTCCTTAAAGCACCCCATACCTACAAGGCCAGTGACTCTTTCTGGCCCCTTAGGCAATCTCTGTATCTTCTCTGACCACACCTCCTGTAGAAATGGGCCTGTCCTATGAAGGTGAATGGGCTGGTTTTACTGGATACCTTGGATTCCTCCCTTTGCCCTTCCTTTAGTCACTTTGGTAACCTATCAGGTATCAGTCTCGCTCAGGTATCAGTCTCTCTCAGTAGTCTTGCCGACCTGGCTCCCATACCCCACCCAGATGCTGAAGAAGATTCAAGGCTTTTGCTTTGTGTTGTTGTTAACACAGGGTCTTAACTATGTAGTCCTAACTGGCCTGGAACTTGCTATACTGGCTGGCCTCGAACTCAAGAGTTCTGCCCTCTTTGCCTCCCAAGTGCTGGGATTAAAGCCACCACAGTCGGCTTGCAGATTCAAGTATTAGTCCTCATTCTCCCTAGAAGTCCCATCAGCCACTCTTCCTCCACCAACACCACAAACCAGCCTCCCCTCAGGTCTCCATGCTGGGTTCCTTGTCCAGCATAGTCCTTGTCCAAGTCCAGTTCCACAAAGTGGCTCTGCGCCTTAGTGTCTTCCGATCCCGGTCGCCCTTTGAGCTGCGAGGGGATTCAAGCACCTTAGGGGTCTCCTAAGTACCTTCAATACCTCTTCTCCACCCTTCTCTCTCCCGACTTAAAAAACTTCTCATGTGCTGTTCCCCCTGTCTCCTCTTCTGCAGCTGACCTGACGCTCGACCCTCGCACTGCACACCGTGATCTGCTCATCTCCTCCGACTACCGCGGCGTGAGTCTGGCTCCACCCGGAACGCCTGCGCCGCTGGACAGTCCCGCGCGCTTCGATCAGCTCCCGGCCGTGCTGGGTGCGCAGGGCTTCGCATCAGGCCGCCACTGCTGGGAGGTGGAGACCGCGGAATGCGCGTCCTTCAGAGACTCTACAGCGAAGGATGAGAACGCCGGAGAGAGCTGCTACGCCGTGGGCGCTGCCGGGGAGTCCGTGACGCGAAAGGGCCTCATCAAGCTGTGCCCATCGGAGGCTATATGGGCCGTGGAGGGCCGCGGCGGCCGCTTGTGGGCGCTCACCGCCCCGGAGCCCACTCTGCTAGGTGGCGCCACCCCCCCGCCGCAGCGCATTCGCGTGGACTTGGACTGGGAGCGGGGTCGTGTGGCCTTTTATGACGGCCGCTCATTGGACTTGCTCTTCGCCTTCCAGGCGCCGGGCCCGCTCGGGGAGCGTGTCTTCCCGCTGCTCTGCACTTGTGACCCCCGCGCCCCGCTGCGAATCTTGCCAGGAGAAGCCTGAGCCTCAGGTCTCCAGTTCATAGTCCCTAGCCTAGTAGTCCGGATGACCTCGAGGCTACTTCTGTCCGGTGCAGAAATCCCCACCTATTTCAGTGACCTTGTCTGTGCACCTATCAGAGCAGGAGTATTAATAAGCACCCTTTACTCACTTGCATTCTCCCAAATCAAAAACCTCAACTGGCTTGTACATTCGTGCCTTTAAGCCAGTCTAGTCATGAGTCTCCATGACCTTTTCTTGAGTCTTCTTTCTATACCGTTCTAGGCTAGGTTAGAGAAAGAAGCTCTGTACCACCAGTATTGGGAAACAGTCCTAATTTACCTCCAATCCAAAAGGCTCAGGGCATGATTCACAGCAGGAAGGCTGGAGCTTCCGGCTCATGTACTCTGAGGATTCGTCTCACAAAAAAAAAAAAAAAAGTCTTCCTAAACTCCTAGCCTAAGCCGCTCAGCTCAGACCTGAAGCCTAAAACATACATTTTGGGATATGTATGCAAGCCAGTCTACACTCTACTTTCCATTTATGACTGTTTCCTATGCTCGTGGCCTTTTCCCAATGAACACCCTCTCGGAACTTTATCTTGCACATAAAAGAACTAATGGTGCTACCTCCCTTCTCAACCCGGGAGCAACTCAGGCATCCCAAACATTCTCTACGGTCTCCCATCCTTCCCTTGTGTATAAATGGGCCTGTATTTAACATGTTGTGCAATGTCGGGTTATTTATTTTGTGCATCTGTGGCAATAAATGAGATCTAAGTGGTGCCATGGGTTTTGCTGATCTCTGTATTGTGCACTGCTAGAGGCCTAGAGGTCAATACCCAGATCCCAGCACCAGTTGGGGAGGGCTGAGAGAGAGCAAGACACCTGGGTTGGCAGACACCAAGGCCTAGGAAGAAAAGGGTAGGCGTGTACTGCAGGGGCCTGTCCCCTCATCTCTTTGCTTTCTCCCTCTTTCCTTTTAGGGACCCAGGCCCCTAGGACACCAGTGCTGAAACTCAAAGATCAAAGGCTGAGAAAATCATTGGCTCTAAGTCAGTGGTCTCAGCCAGCTTTGTCAGAAATGTTATATTCAGGACATGACTAGTTTTGGTTCCACTTCCCATCAGAGGTGTGAATGACAAGGACTTCTCCAAACTCCTTTGGAGGGCCAAAAGGGGTAAGAGGAGCGGAAGGGCCAGGGAGCCCTTATGGTCTCCACACAACCTTACATCCCACAGGCAAGAACTAAGATTTAGGAATACTGCGTCAGTGGAAGAACCATAAGCCAGGATTAATACGCAGAGCTGGGGTGCAAGATTGCCTGGAATCTGATTGGGGCCCTGGCAGTGAAAGCTGGGACCGTTGGAAACCCAGTTGAAGTGCTTGGGACTCAAGCTGAGGGTGCAGGTGGCCAAGATAACTGGATCCCAGGACAGGTAGTTTGGCAGTGAGAACAAAAGGGACAGACTGGGACCAAGATGCCTGGATCCCAGGCATGGGGGCAAACTGTAGGGAAGAAGGGGCTGGGAGAACCCAGGAGCCTGGGTTCTGGAACAGCAGCAAGTCAGAATTCCAGGATTTGTATCCACCCTCCTCTTCCTCTTCTCTACCAGGCAGGAGAGGGAAGAAGGGGGCAGGAGAAGGGACCAGGCCATGGGTTGAGTCCCCATGTCAGATGGATACATTTGGGGCCAGGCAGACACATGAATGGTGAGAGGGATTTAGTGCTGCATAGGTCCTGGAGGGGGCTGAGAGGGATCAGGAGGCTGTGGAGGAGCGGTTGGGGTGGGTCCCGGGGTTGTAGGACGCCGTCCTTTGCGGTGACCCCGTACACAGTGCGTATGACCACAGCCTTCCTCTTCATCCTCATCGCTCTCAGTGGAGCTCTCGCCAAAGGCCCGAGGTTTCTCATAAATACAGCAGCCTGAACGGGGAGGGAGGAAGCCAGACAAGGAGGATGAAGAACACAGTGTCCAGTCAGTTTCATTTCCTCTCCCTCTTCCTTTCTGGAATCCAGCTGCCTTGGCCTCCTCCCCCGGGCAACTCAGGTACCCATGGCTCTTGTCTCTTCAGAGTTGGAGGAAGGAGCCTCCCGTTCTGCAATGGCTTGCCCCCATCCCCTCCCCCACCCCAGGCCTTGCTAGCACGTAGTTTTACCCCCACCCGTTTTCCTTTCCAACCAAGAACTCAAGAGAGCTAGCTGTAACGCATCAGAGAGATAGAGGCCAGGGACCACCCACACTCACATTTCGATGAGCGGCGCCCCATATGCTCATTGTCCACAGTGTCACTCGACCACTCCACCTTCTTCTCTGGCTTCCGTTTCCGAAGTTTAATGGTTAGGCTCCGATTCTCCTGTAAAGTTAAAGGGGTGTGGGCCCATCCGGCTCGCTTCCTCTTGACTTTTCCTGTCTCCCATGGAACCTCCTCTTTTCTCAACCCTGGCTCAGTCGGTAACACAGCACTACGTCCCTGGAGGGGCCAGGGTGCTGGGAGCGGGGTCAACACAGGACACGTATTTAGCCTGTTTGAGGGGAGTATGGATTCCTCTTCTTGATAACCAATAGTATGCAAAGAAGATAATTCTTAAACTAGGGAAGGTACCAGATAATCGGCAAAGTAAGGCACAACCATCGCTATCACCCTTGGTGGTATTAATATAGGAATGTTATTTTCTCCCTTTCCCGTGACTGGTCTTTGACCTCTCTTTCTTCTCCACACCTCTTATTCATGTTCTCTCTAAAGAGATTAAGGCATGTAATCTTAGCACGGAGGGGACTGAAACGGCCTCTGCAACATGGTAGAGTTATTTTCTCGGAAAGAAAGAAAGAAAGCAAGCAAGCAGGGATGTGGAGACATCTCTGTTGGTAAAGCTCTTTTCCTGCAAGCATGAAGACCTGAGTTTGTTCCCTCGAATCCAAGGGAACAAAAACAACAACAAAATGTCAGATGTGGTGGTGATGGTGCATGTTTGTAATTCCAGTATTGGGGAGGTGTAAAAAGGCAGATCTCATGCTAGCCAGTCTAGCCTACTTGGCCAGCTCCAGGAAAAAAAAATGATTCTGTATCATAAATAAATAAAGATAGATAGACCATTCCTGAGAAACATCTGAAGTTGACTTACAGGCCTACATACATACATCAAGATAAAACAAATATCCAAAACCCTCCTCCTACAAAGAAAGCCTTCATTCTTTCTTCTCTCATCTTCAAGATGAGATTAAGCTCCCTAATCCTATCCACTTATTCTTTAACATTCTGGCATCTCTGGTAATAACTACTAAACTACTAAGTTCCTTCAACCCAGACATTATTAAACGCAATGCATCTTTCTCCCTTTGAAAGCAATTTGGTTTTCTTTTGCAAAAGTTGTTTGCTCATGGCTTCTTTCCTCTCTGATCTGCCAAAACACCACCTTCACCTTATTTTCTTGTTTTCTCATTCCCTCCACTTTAACAGGCACCCATTCCATGACTATCTATTGGTAAGTACTCGTTCTGTACGTTTGCCTCCAAAAGCATGCTTTCTCAAATGGCGTTTCACTTCCTCCCAGTACCTTTCTTGCTCCTTAACCCAGTTTCCGTTTATTACGTACACAGATCACCACCCCCCCAAACCGTAACACCTATACTCTAATTGTAACTGCGGATTAAACAATCCTTGACCAGTCACTTGAACCATTTGAGCCGCTCCAAGCATTTCTATTTAGTTCTTTGCGATTTTTCCTAATAAGAGTAAACCCCACACGTCCCAGATCCCAAACCCACCAACTTTCCAAATCCCCATCCCCCTCCCAGACCCCTAAATAGCCCCCCTGCCCGCCTTTCTCACGGGCTCGGTTGTCACGGTAACCGTTGTCTCAGTGACGGTCTCACTCATCCCGGCCCCTGCCTCCGCCATGGCTAAAGCGAAAAGCTAGGAAGCGGGATGAGACACTTTTCCCTTTTTCTGCGCCTCTGAAATCTAAGAGAACCGGCACACGATTCGGAGTAGAGGCCAGGATGCTCTGGCTTCTTAATCTCCCCTACTCCTCCAGGGCCTCTGCTTCCCCACCCCAAGGGAAAACCTGTCCAACCCCACTTCCGGCCTTTCGCTTCCGGGTGTGACGCATCCTACAGAACACAGTTTCCCTTCCCTACCACCGCCTGGGCCAAAGCAGGCATCGCCAGATTAGTTCCGCCGTAATGCAATAGTACGCAGACGCCTAGATTGGCAGAAATGATGTCATTGTGGGGTGGGGCCAGGAGGCCCAGGGCCTAAGTTCATTGGCGGGTCAATCTCGGGGCCGCTGTGCTGAGAGGATGAGGTCTGTGTGCCCAGGAACCTTACCTTATCTGCTGTATCCTTACGCCTGGGTGAAAGAACAGGTGGGACAGGGACCCTATCTCGGCTAAATTTCGTTTTATCATTCTCTCGAGAAACGGTTTTCCAGGAGCAGGAAATGCATTGTGTTCTAGTCGTCTTCCTGTTTGTTGATATCCCAGTGAAGGTACACTAAACCTGGAATTTTTTTGACTGTAGTAGGCCCTAAGATTAAAGTGTGAAACACCTAGACTGCCATTTAGCTCCCAGTTCGAGGAATGCAAAGGCTAGATGCAGGGGGCAGAGTAACAAATTCAAATTCATCTGATGAAATTTTGTTGAATCTCTCCACTATCCATCCCAAAATACCAATTTTTGTTTCCTTACGATGAGAAACTAGATTTAGGATAAGATATATGTATAAGTGCTTTTTTGTGCAAGCTGTATCCTGGCAGCCCACTCGCCTTTTTTTACTAGACATTGAAGACTTTTTTTTTTTCTTTCCAAACAGGGTTTCTTTGTGTAGTCCTGGCCCTTTTGGAACCCTCTTTGTAGAGCAGGCTGACCTCAAACTCAGAAATTCACCTGCTTTGCCTCCCCGAGTGTTGGGATTAAAGGCCACCACCACCACCCTACAAAGAATTATTATTATTATTAATCTTTTTATTCACTTTACATTCTGCTCACTGCCCCCCTCCCCAGTATTCCCTTCCACAATCCTTCTCCCCTCCCCTCTTCCCTTCTCCTCTGAGCTGGTGGGGTCCCCCTGGGTATCCCCACACCCTGACACTTCAAGTCGACGATGGGATGCTAGGTGCTTCCTCTACCACTGAGACTAGACAAGGCAGTCCAGCTAGAAGAATCTATTCCATATGCAGGCAATAGCTTTTGGGATTGCCCCTGCTCCAGTTTTTTGGGACCCCCATGATGACCAAGTTGCACATCTGCTACATATGTGGGGGGAGGCCTAGGTCTAGCCCATGTATTCTTTGCTTGGTGATTCAGATTCTGAGAGCCCAAAGGGTTCAGGTTGACTCAGTTGGTCTCCCTGTGGAGTTCTTATTCCCTTCAGGGCTCAAAATCCTTCCTTCTATTCTTCCATAAGAGTCCCCAAACTCCATCCATTGTTTGGCTGTGGGTGTCTGTATCTGAGTCAGCAGCTGGGTGAAGCCTCTCAGAGAACAACATGCATGGTATGTATTTACTTATAAGTGAATATGAGTCACAAAATGCAGGTACCATGCTACACTCCACAGACCCAAAGAAGCTAAACAAGAAGTCCCAAGTGAGGAATCTTGAATCTCACTTAGAAGAGGGAATAGTCAAGCCGGGCGGTGGTGGCGCACGCCTTTAATCCCAGCACTTGGGAGGCAGAGGCAGGCGGATTTCTGAGTTCGAGGCCAGCCTGGTCTACAGAGCGAGTTCCAGGACAGCCAGGGCTATACAGAGAAACCCTGTCTCAAAAAAACCAAAAACCAGAAAAAAAAACCAGAAAAAAAAAAGAAGAGGGAATAGTCATGAGGCAGATGGAGGGAGGGAACTGGGAAGGAGGAGGAATGGGGAATGGAATGGGGTGGAGTCAGGATCCGGTGTGGGGAAGGACAGGAGATATGGTTAGATGGTCATGAAAATGAATGGAAATCTGCAACTAACAGAGGTGAGGAAGTGTGTGTATGTGTGTGTGTGTGTATAATCTCCAGGACGAGGCAAAGACCTAGGATAAGGGAGGTACCCAAGAATCAATGGAGGTGATCTTAGCTGTGATTCCCACTACACTGGGGATATGGAATCTTTAGAGCCCACCTCCTGTAGCCAGGCTGGATGGATCCCCAGTGGAGCATCAGAGATACCAATCCACCCACAAAACTTACAACCCCAAATTTATCCTGTCTATAAGATATGCAGGCCGGTGGATGGAGCAGAGACTGAGGGAATGGCCAACTGATAACCCTTTCCAACTTGAGACCCATCCTATGGGCAAGTACCAGTCTCTGAACCTATTAATGATACTCTGTTACACTTGCAGAGAAATAATTCTTGACTGAACTTGTAAAATTTGCTGTTCTAGCAAGATAACAGACCATAAGACTGCTATTTCTGCTTTTGTAATCAAACTTACCTATTCTGCTCAATGGCTAAGACAACTACAAGACATATACTAAAATTAGACTCTACCTATGTATAGACAGAATATATTTAATCTGGTAGTTTTTAACTTTATAAGCTTTGGGGCTGCATCTTGGGAGCGCTCTCAAATGCAGTCCTGGTGCCATGAGTATTTAATAAAGCCTCTTATTAAAATTTATCTATGGTCATGGGGAATCTCTTAGATCCATAAGAGCCTCATTCCAGACTCCATTATTTTATTATAGTTTTTTTTCTTTTTTTATAGCTATATTTCTACTTCACCTAAATTTCCTTTGGAATAAGGCCAATTATTGTTGTTTTTTTTTTTTTTTTTTTTTTTAATTTTAGCCATCTTGTTAGGTAGCTCAGGCTGGCTCTGAATTCCTTATGTAGTTTACCTATCTGTGAAGTGCTGGGATTATGGGGCATATATCACCAGCCTGACCAGAATACGAGATTAAGCGTAACACACATAACGTCAAGGCTTCATAGAAAAATAACTTTAGTATAAATTCAACAAGGGAGAGGAGTATTCTGGGTCAGTGATCTTATTCTGATTACAAAGCATGGTAACTGGAGGAGACCAAGAAGGCGTCAAAGACCAGTGTCTTCACTTCCAAGAGGAGGAAAGGATTATTGCGGAGTTGCCAGAAAAAAGGGTCAAGAATCTTCCTTTTCCTGAAACCTATGGAGGAAGAAGACTCGTTATATTTAGCCAAAAAAGAATATCTAATAACCAATATCTAATTATTACTCTGAAGTAGGCAAAGATTTCCCAGGACAGAAAATCACTAGCCAAGAAAAAGAAAAGGCTAAACTGTGCCTCATAAAAATTTAAAAAAAAAAAATTGTAGGTGGACATGATGGCACAGATCTTTCTCAAAGTACCCTATATACATGCTGGGAATGCTGTGTTCACTCAAACTATAAGAAACCTGGAGTTCAAGTTCTAAAAAACTAGCACACAGTCAAAAATTACAAAGCAAAACAGTACAGTATCAGATCCACAGAAACAGTGGATATCAGAATCACCACACACATATCAATATTTTTAATATACTTAACATGGGCGGAGTTAGACATTGGGTAGCTTCATTGTCTTTTCTTCTCTCTTCCTCCCTTCCTCCCTCCCTCCCTCGCTTTTTCTGTTTTGAGACAGAGTTTCACTGTGGTGAAACTCTGTCTCAAAACAGAATTAAAAAATAAAAGGAGCAATTTTAAATGATTAATGGGAGCTGCAGAGTTGGTTTACTGGTTAAGAGTACTTGTTGCTGTTGCAGAGAATCCAGGTTTGATCCCTAGCACCCACATGGTGGTTTACAACCATCTTTAACTCCAGTCCCAGGGAATCTGACATCTTTTTCTAACCTCTCTGGGTTACCAGACATGCAAATAGTGTACTTACATGCAAATAAAACACTCATACACATAAAATAAGTGTTAAACTAAGTGATTGAAACATTTAAAATGACTAACGAGCTAAATGTTTGGATGATTCATGAGGTTTGAAGAAAGTAGTAATTAAAAAAAGGAGGGGCTAGGGAGATGGCTCAGCTGGGTTAAAACTTGAGTTTGGATCCCTGGGATCCATTTAAAAGTAAAGAAAATGCTGGGTGTTGTGGTCCACATGTACACAATAGGCTGTACTAGATCTGGGAAGCATGGGACAATGGCAGAATGAATGTCCAAAACGCACTGGATAACCAGTCTAGTCTGAGCCCTAGACTCAGAGACTGCCTCATAAGGTAATATGGAGAACTGGAAATGATGGCACACTTCGTTAATTCCAGCACTCTGGAGACAGAGGCAGATTGGTATCTGGGAGTTCGAAGCTAATCTGGCCTATAGTTCTAGGCCAGCCAAGAATACAGTGAAACTCTGTCTCAAAACAGAAAGAAAGTGAGGGAGGGAGGAAAGGAGGAAGAGAGGAGAAAAGACACTTAATGAAGCTACCCAATGTCTAACTCCGTCCATCATATGTACACTTGCAAATACATGCATACATCCACATGAACACAAACATACCAACACATACAACACTCTTGCCACCATAAACACATACAAATTAAAGACAAAATTAATGAGCTGGAAGAAAGATCTGGAGAAATCGCCCAGAAGACAATCTAAACAGAAATGGGATAGAAAATACAGAAGATGAGAGATCTGAACATCTATTAAGAAATTTGAGGACATGGGGAACAAGCAATATTGGAATGGGATAATGGCTGATACATTTCCAGGCTGGCAAAAGGAAAGCCAATTCTCAGCTTGGGAAACCTAAGGGGCTGGTATGTGGTTAAGTTGGTTAAGAGTGCTTATATAGTTTCCAAAGCTCAGAGTTGGATCCTCAGGACCATGAACAGCTATGGCGGCACATGCCTGTAATCCTTGCATCTGAGAGGCGGAAGCAGGATATAAGAAGATCAAGAAGAAAAAACAAGTTTCATTACAATTCTAAAGAGAAAAAATATAACAGAGCTCGGGGTTCAGCTGAGTGCAGTGCACTTCTTTCACACACCTGAGGTGGTGAATTAAAGTTGGCGGTACCCCAGGAAGAAGGAAAACAACAAAAAGCAAAAGCAAAAATACAGAAAGCCCCACGATAATGTAGTACTTACTACACGACCACCAAGACAAAGAGTGCGCCGAACTATTCTGACCACGTTCTCTGAATCATGCAAGATTATGTTAAGTCACTCCTTCTCAGTGGGAATTTTCAGCATGTAGTACCACTATGCAAAGCAATGCCTACTTCCTGTGTTTTACATTTTCCTAGTAGTTTTGTTTTGGTGAGTCTCTGTAGCTCAGGCTGGCCTTGAAAGCATGATCCTCCTTTTGAGGCACATGTCACACATCACCACATCCACCTAGCTTTCTTTTCACACGTTTTAGAAGGTTTAGATCACTGGCTGTAAAAAGAGTAAGGGGGAACTGTTGAGACAGCTCAACATTTAAGAGCTCATTCTGCGGAGGACCCAAGTTCGATTCTCAGCACCCACATCCAATGGCTCAGAACTACCAGTAACTCCAGCTCCAGAGATCCAAGGTCTCTGGCCTTGGGGGGCGCCTGCACATTCAAATATCCACACACAAACACCTACACATAATTTTAAAAAATAAACATCTTTTTAACAAGCCAGATGCAGTGGCACATGTTTGAATCTCATCACTCAGGAAAAAGAAGCAGGAAACTGCTTCAAATCTGAGGTTAACCTGGGCTGTATGGTTGAGAGTTCAAAGTTAGCCTGGGTATATAGTGGGTATATAGTCTTGAAAAACACCAAGCAAATAATAAAAAATAAAAAGGGCTGGGGCTGGAGAGATGGCTCAGCGGGTTAAGAGCACTGACTGATTTTTCCAAAGGTCCGGAGTTCAAATCCCAGAAATCACATGGTGGCTCACAACCATCTGTAACGAGATCTGACTCCCTCTTCTGGTGTGTCTGAAAACAGCTACAGTGTACTTACATATAATAAATAAATAAATAAATAAATAAATCTTTTTTTTTAAAGGGCTACAACCCCCCCTCCCCATAATGGACTGGACCAAATGAAATAATACAAGTCTGTCATTGATAGTGTTGTCTTGCAAGCAGTGAAAGGGGCAGAGGGAAGGGAAATAGTCTCACTTGCAGTTGATACAGGTATAGAAGACAGTCTGTCCTTCATCAGCTGAGCGCATCTGTCTGGTGTGGTATGCCATTCCCTCATGACCACATCGAGGGCAGTGTCTGTCAACCTAGGAAGAGACAGAAGGGTTATGGAGACCTAGTCATAATATGTCTCTGCTTCCATACAGAAATCAGACTATTGCACTCCTTGGATATTCTCCTGGAATGGAGTGCAAAACGGTCTCCAGAATCACCTTTCCATTGCTCTTTTGGAGCCTGTCTTTATCAACTTACCACTGGTCCTTGGGATTCAGGCCCCTCGTCCACAGACATAGGTATGGTAGCCCCCAGTTTGTTGAACACTACTGAGGTCTTCACAACCTTCCCTTCAAAATCTGCACAGGAAGTAAAAAATAATAATCACAGTAGAAACAGCAAAAGAGGCAACAAATCCCAGCAACGCTCTCCCAGGTGAGTCACATGGATTTCTTCCCTCGGTCAATGTCTCGCCGACAGATTCCTGTTCGGGGTCTCACCTCCCTAAATCCAACCAGTGCTAAGGTCACCCCCACCGTGGACCCTTCCACCCGTCTAGCTAGCATACCAGCCCCTCACCTCGCACATCGATGGAGAAGCCACAGCGAGGGCATATGACAGTATCCAGAGCTCCAGGCAGCGGCAGGACTGAGCCACAATCTGGGCAGAAATCCAAGTCTGATTGAAAGTTGGAGCAGGGACGGGCCAGCTCCATGGCGGATGAGAGCTGAGAAAGAGGAGTTTATTATTGAGGCGCAGGATTCTGGCCTTGAAGGTTTCCCATCGCTTCCCAAGAGGGAATTACCTGAGTCCTCCCCTCCCACTGGGCCCTCAGACCGCCGAGTTTGGAACGCTAGATAGGCATCCGGAACCTCAGCTGCAGAGGAACCTTGTGTGGCCCGACTTAAGCGGAAAGCCGATAGAGTCCAGATCCCTGCGGCGGGCTAGAGCGTCCGATCCCAAGGCACCGGGCAACGAGTGCGACCGGCGGGCTAGAGCGTCTTCAGCTCCTGGTGGCCGTTGGGTCGTGACGTCATAATTAATGGCGCACGTACTCGAGGGAGTAAAAAAGGGGGGGGGAGCTGAACCTTTGGCGGAAGGGAATTTATGGCGGCAGGCAGTCTGGAACTATGACGTCGACTAAGCTAAGGCGAGTAGCCAGTGTTAGGCCACCCACTACTTTGCCGCTCGGCACTAATCCTGGACTATTATTTGCTTTTGTAGGGAATCCTACACATAGCGGGAGAAGGGGGCGGGAACGTCCCCCTAAAACTATATAGATTTTTCCAGAGCAGCTGATTTGCTTGGATCGAGAGAACCGCAACTCTTGCCGTTTCCCGAGACCGTATTCTTTTTTTGTTTTTTGGTGGTTTTTTTTTGTTTTTTGGTTTTACTTTTTATTTTTATTTTTTTAGTTTTTATTTTTTTGTCTCTTTGCGGCTGCTCAGTGGCCAAAAGCAAAGCTAAGAAGTATTCTTGCGCATTCTTTTGGGCCCTCCTGGCCGTTTGTCCCTCTGCTGCGCCAGCTTCCTCGCGTCGGCTTTGGGCAGTTCTGGGCACTTGAGTGTGAGTCAGCTTCGTAAAGAGTGTGGAATGGTGAGGGTGAAGGCAGAAGACACATGAGACATTTGTGAGGGAGTTTAGGGATTTGAAGGTTTTGCAACTGGTGAGACTAGGGCTCTTCTCTCCCTAGGCACTTGCCAGATGAGGGAGGTTAGTTATTAATCAAAAGCGCTTCTTTGGATTTACTAGGGATTAGGCTTGGCTTTCACTTGCAGACCATCATCCACTCCCCTAAGCTCCCATTCACTCGTGTTTAAATACCTGCCATCCAGTAAGTGAACAATTGGGTAAATATAAAATCGTGTCATTTCACTCACCTGAAGCCTACAAAGTAAGGAAAACGTGTGCCGAAGAAGGACCAACTTGAAGATAGTATTCCCGGCCCTCCAGCAACCAACCTGATTACCATGCTAAATCTGGTCACATCACTACTTTCTGAAGGACATAAACTGTACTCTTTCATAGAAGAGACCTTCATCTGTCTTTCTGTGCAGTTAGTGTGAGATTAAACTATGGAAAAGTAGTTAAAAACCCTCAGCAAGATGCGAAAGTGGACAGATGATGGTTGGACTCTCTAAATTTTACCTGTCTTCTTTCAAAGTAGAAATTGAAATTAGCCCCACTTTCCCTTTAAAGTTTGACATTCTTCAGACATTCACTATGGTTTGACTGCTACCTTTACTACACAAGCAGTATATGGCATGATGTTCCTTTCCCATCGAAAGTGCTCTCTATTCAATACATATTTAACACCTGTGCAAGGGTTAGAAGCTGAGACCAGACTCTGCATAGTTGAAATCTGTGTTCTGTCTTTAATACAGATGGTTAGAATGTGGAGAAAGTGTGCTAGTTGGTGGTTGAGCCAGGGATATAAACTCTACAGGATATATCTCTAGACTTCATGGAGGATGGGTACATGCTTTAATAAAAAGATGCAGCATGTCTGCATGATAGAACATGCCTTTATCCTAGCACTAGGGAAACTGAGGCAAAAGGGTTGTGAGTTTGAAGCCATCTTGGGCTACATAGCAAGGTCCAAGCTAGCCTCAATATGTAGTAAACTTTTGTTTCTAAAATAAATATATCCATGTGTGTGTGGGTGTACGTATGTGTATGCATGCATGCCTGCAGGGATGGACCCCGGGGCCTTGGTAGCCCTTTACAACTGAACTAAATGCTGAGGTAGTTACGAGGGAAAGATGCTTAGGTACTGTGTGATAATGATTAGACTTTTGAGACTTAGGATCATAGTACTATATTGGATCCCTTGTGCACGAAATGAAAAGTATGGGGCTGTAGAAATGGCTCAGCAGTTAAGAGCTCTGGCTGCTCTCAGGACTCTGGTTCATTTTCCAGCATCCATGCCACATGGGTGCTCACAACCATCTAGAACTCCAGTTCTGGAAGATCAAATGCCCTCTTCATACCTCCACAGTGGCATGAAAATGGTGCACAAACATGCATGCAAGCAAAACACTCATATACATAAAAATATATATTTTATAAAGAAATACAAGTGAGGTGGTCATTATTTTTGAAGGCAGGGTCTTATAGCCCAGGTTGACCTAGAACTCACAGTACTCTTGCCTAGCCCCCTAAGTGTGGTTACAGGTACAAAATGTCTACATCAAGCTCTCAGATAGTAATTTTTTTCAATCTCAAACAATAAGCAAATAATATCTAAGAAGGGGCCGGGCAGTGGTGGCGCACACCTTTAAACCCAACACTTGGGAGGCAAAGGCAGGCGGATTTCTGAGTTCAAGGCCAGCCTGGTGTACAGAGTGAGTTCCAGGATAGCCAGGGATACACAGAGAAACCCTGTCTTGAAAAACCAACCAACCAACCTAACAAATCTAAGAAGGGCTTGAGAGATGGTCAAGTAGTTAAGAGCACTTGTTCCTCTTCTAGGGAACCCAGATTCAATTCCCACTTGCAGCTATAGCCAGCTGTGACAGCTAACAATTGTAACTCCAGTCCCAGAGAATCTGATGCCCTCTTCTGGTTTCTGAGTGACTGTATGTGTGTGGTGCACAGACACACTCAGACTAAACAGCAGTACACTTAAAAATAGAAATAAATCTTAAAAGAATGTCTAAGAAGTCAGTGACACAAAATATTAGGTATTAGAGCCTCTCTAATATTATGAAGTTTATCACTTGGAGATATATATTATAATTCACACACTTCTCAACATCAAAATGTGACTATAAATACAGATAATAATTGATCTTTACAGATATTCTTTGAATGTTTTGCCTGACTCTGTGTGTGTGTGTGTATATATATATATATACATATATATATATATATATGTATATATATATATACATACCACAGGCATACATGCCTTGTGTCCATGGAGATCAGAAGGGGGTAACTGATCCCCTGTTAACTGGAGTTACAGATGGTCATGAACTGTTATGTGGGTGCTGAGACTTGAATGTAGGTCCTCTGAAGGAGCAGCCAGTGCTCCAAAACACTGAGCCATCTCTCTACCCTAATAGTGATTGATTTCTAAAAAATAAAATAAATCTATTCTTGTCTCATATGATATATCCCAACTGCTATTTCCACTCCCTCCTCTCTTCCCAGAAAAAGGTAGGCCTCCCAGGGATATAAACCAAACATGGCATATCGTGTTAAAATAAGACTAGGCAACATCCCCTCATATTAAGTTATTAAGGCTAGATGGGAAACCTAGTAAGAGGAAAAGGGTCCCAACTAGGAAAAGAGTTAGAGGTATCCTCCACCCCATACACACACACACACACACACACACACACACACACACACACACACACACACACTGTTAGGGGACTCACAACACCAAGCTATATAACCATAATATATTTGCAGAGGACCTAGGTCAGACCCATGTAGGACCCCTGATTGTTAGTTCAGTCTTTGTGAGCCTCTATGAGTCCTGGTTAGTTGATTCTGTGGGCCATTTTCTTGGGTCCTTGACCCCTCTTCCTCTTCCATAGGAATCCCTGAGCTCTACCTAATATTTAGCTGTGGGTCTCTGTATCTGCTCTCATCAGTAGCTGGATGAATGCTCTCTGGTGATTATGCTAGGCTCTAGTCTAAAAGCATATCAGAGTACCATTAGGAATCATTTCATTGGCTTATTTTTTTTATTTATTTATTTATTTATTTATTTATTTATTTATTTGAGAGACGGTCTCTCTGTGTAGCATTGGCTATTTGGGAACTCACTTTGTAGACCAGAGCTGGCCTTCAACTCACAGAGATGCCTCTCCCTCCAATGTGTTGTAATTAAAGGCATGCACCATCACCACCCAGTGACTTTTAAATTCTTTTTTTTTCCAATAGTATTTGGTTCTATCCTAGGTCTTTGGGCTATCCAGCCTCTGGTCTCTTGCCCTCCAGGCAGTGTCAGGCATGGGCTTTCCCTCACCATACATTTATGGTGATTTATGTATATGGGTGTTTTGACCTCATGTACATCTTCTACACACCAGAAGAGGGCATTGGATCCTCTGGAACGACAGTTATAGACAGTTGTGAGCTACTGTGTGGATTCTGAGAATTGAACTCAGGGCCTCCAGAAGATCAGCCTTCTGCACTGAACCGTCTCTCCAGCCCCCAATAGTGATTGATTTTTAAGTGAGTTGTAAAAATGAAAACTCCACAGAAAAAGGAAGAATCACTGTGATGAAGTGTACCAAGAAGACTTAATAGAGACCAAGGGGCTTACCTGTAAAGGTTGTCTTACCTGTAAAGGGCAGGTAGCTAACATTTACTGAGAATTTGCCATGAAATCTGTTTATACTTAAGTCATAGTCTTTCTTTATGACCCTGAGAAGCAGGCCCTTTATATCTGCCTTTTATAAATAGGAAACTGACATGGAAGGTAGTTGGCTTTCCTTCACCATACATTGAGGAAATGGTAGAATTATGGTTCAATTTTATTCCTGCCAGCCCTCAAAGCCTTTGCTTTTGACTATAGTTTGAGGGTTCCCAACCTGTGTGCTAGACAGCTTCAGAGGCTTAAATGCGACCTCACAGTAAACTGAGCTTTGAGCAGGAATGACTCATAAAAACTTGTGCCATCAGCCTGATAAACCCAGAGGGCCACAAAGCTCTGTCTGCAGAGTTTCAGTAGGGAAGAGTCTCAAAATGGATTTAGGGTGAAGCATGATTAATAGTCTCAGTCAGTCAACCAGAGGGCCAGATGACCAAACAGGAATAGAATTTCAGTGCATAACAAAGCAAAGATGCTGTACGTGCTGATAGAAGCACAGAGGGCCTGGCTGGACAAGGTGCAGAGCGACAATGAACTGGCCAAACGAGAGACTAGAATTATCTCAGAAGACAAAAAAGGCTTTGAAACTGAACAATCTGGTCTGGGTGTCCTTAGGCCATCCCTCACCAAAGAGCCTATTTCTTTCCTCTGTCCGTGCCAAATAAATGATTCTGAGTGGTTTGCATTGAGTCCACAGGAGAGGTATGCTTTTAGTTCATATGTAAGAAATGATTGTTGTTTTTTTGTGCCATGGAAAATGCAATGTTTTCTCAATGGAGAAATGGTCCTTGTTCTTGGATAAAACATTGAGATCTTTGACTGGGATGATAGGTGAGCAAACATGTGGTATCTCCCATACTCCAGTCTACCTTTGCTTTTTTATCTTTTAGATTGGCTTGGGCAAAAGAATCCAGAGACCCTAGGATTTCAGAAGGTCAACAGTCTCCACTGGAGAAAAAGATCCTGGTAAGTAATCTGTATACTCTACAGTTTGGAGCTACTTAGAAAAGGGACCCAAGGTGTGAAATCCTTCTGCACAGGTGACCCTTTGAGGCATTACTCAGATCCCACTCTTGTAAATTATTCCAGATGCATATACTTTAAAAACGTTATTTATTGGTGATGGGTACCATATACTTTGAGAACACCCAGGCTTGCCTGGGAGCATGGGGTGTAAAATTTAAACTGTTATTCTAAAGTAAATAAAAGGGGTGGGTAGATGTGTGTTCACCTGCTTTTGACTTCAGAGTTCTGGGATTAAGAAACATGCTACCACTCCTGCCCCAAGACTCCTTCCTTATAATAGTACTGGGGAAGGCAAACTTCTTTTAAATTAAAGGAAAAATTACAAAATTCTGAAACTCACTTTGACAGAGTTTTGGTGGTGTGCATACAACAGCAGCGAGACACTTGGTAACTCAGAAATGCCACGAGGAGAGCAAAGCACTCTGCAAAGAGCAAGCTCATTCTCTTGACTACTGGCTTGCAAAAGCAGAGTCGTTTTATAATAAAAGAATAATGGACATGATGAAAAAAGACACAGGTGGTGAAACAAAGGTAAACGTGGAAGAGGAACCACCACCACCACTACCACCACCACCACCACCACCACCACCACCACCACCACCACCATGCACAAAGAGACAGAAACAACATTATTGGGTGCCTGAAAGAGAGAAGAAGCAAATAGAAAGGCACATTCATAGAACAGGCCATGCAAGAGAATTTAAGGACAAATCTTGGAGACAGCCACAACTCTTCACTGAAACACTACCCAAAATTGTGCTAGAGAAGGAAAGCATCCCAAAAGCACAGAAAATAAGGCAGGCACATGAGAGAGAACTGCTCCAAATTAAAGATCACCGGGAACGCATGATTCGAGGGAGGGAACTTCTACAGCAAAGGCTCAAAGAAAGAATCTTGAGAAAAAGCCTGAACCAGGTCCCGCTTCCTGAGAAGCGCCATCGAGTGAAGAAACAGAGAAAAGAGTTTGAGAGGGTAGTTGCATACCCACTTTTTCAGCCATCCTGTACCAGTCAGATTAAAGTAGATGTTCTTATGGAAAAATCTCAGGAGGAAGAGGACTTGAGCACAATTATAAAATCTTTTGGAAGGAAATTCTTAACTGTACCACCCTTTTTGAGAACTCAAATAGAAAAAATAAAGGATCTGTAAAGTTTCAGAACTTTGCTGATAGAACCATGTTTCTTTTGTCTTTCTTTCTTTTTGGGCGTATGTGTTGGGGGGGTGTTGGCTGTCCTGGAACTCTCTGATCTCAAACTCAGCCTGCCTTTATCTCCCAAAGCCTGGGATTAAAAGTGCACCCCTACCACCTGCCTTGCTTCTTATATGAATCTATCTTTTGTTTTCTGGTTGTCTGGGGGGTTTGTGTTTGTTTATTTGTTTGTTTGCTTTTGTTTTAAAGGTTTATTTATTTAATATATATGAGTAGTCTATCTGCAAGTACACCTGCATGCCAGAAGAGGACTAAGCCACCCTGTGGTTGCTGGGAATTGAACTCAGGACCTCTGAAAGAGCAGCACATACTCTTTACCACTGAGCCATCTCTCCTGCCCTGCGTGGTATGGTTTCTATTGCACACATACATAGTTAGCAAGTAGTCTGGGCTTGAAAGTTTGCCTAGCTATTTTCTAATTTGTATTTGTTCACATTATCCTTTCAAAAGTATTTATATTTATTTGTTGTGTATGCGTGCACTGCATGTGTTCATATGTGCATGCGTTCATGTGTGCATATGCGCATTTGTGTGTAGTATGAGTCAATGTGGAGGTTAGAAGTGGTCCTCACCTTCTATCATGTGAGTCCTGCGGATTCAACTTAGGTCATCAGGCTTGGCAGCAAGAGCCTTTATATACTGAATCATTTTGCCAGCCCCATTTATCCTGTTAAAAATTGCTTTCTTATTTATAAAGTAAAAATAGCTTCTTAAGGGATTTATGGGGAATGAAGAACACTGTAGGACATTATTATGTACTGTTGTTTCGTAGATGTCAGCTCTCCCATTTGGAAGACCTAGTTGTTCAATAATGTGAAGAAGGAATTTTTCTCATTTGCCCAGGTGTAGTGGCTGGTTTTGTGTGTCAACTTGACACAAGCTGGAGTTATCACAGAGAAAGGAGCCTCCCTTGAGGAAATGCCTCCATGAGATCCAGCTGTAAGGCATTTTCCCAATTAGTGGTCAAGCGGGGAGGACCCCCTTGTGGGTGATACCATCCCTGGGCTGGTAGTCTTGGGTTCTATGAGAAAGCAAGCTGAGCAAGCCAGGGGAAGCAAGCCAGTAAGTAACATACCTCCGTGGCTTCTGCATCAACTCCTACTTCCTGACCTGCTTGAGTTCCAGTCCTGACTTCCTTCGGTGATGAACAGCAGTGTGGAAGTATAAGCTGAATAAACCCTTTCTTCCCCAACTTGCTTCTTGGTCATGTTTTGGGCAAGAACAGAAGCCCTAAGACACCCAGGTCTTTGGTTCCTCCTGCTCCCAACTTTCAAAGTTATCTTAATAATGTTACTATAGTTAAATATAATCTTATACTTTGGTGGGTATTTTGCTACTTTCACTAGAGAAATACCAACCAGGCCCTAAAATTCTAACTTGCAACATTTTATTTATTTATTTATTTAATTTATTTATTTATATGGAAAGTTTAATTTTGAGACTCTTCCTATGTGCTATCCATGTATTCATTACTGGAGATAAGGGGACATTATGTGAGCCGTGAATAAATGCCTGCTCACCCCAGGTGAGGTACCAGTAATAGGCCAAAGAAACATTTCAACAAAAGTCCAACTTGGTAAACTAGTTAGTTATTGGAGTACAGGTGATGGCTTGTGAAAGCTGCAATCCTGAAGCCCTCTGCAGGGCTCGCAGACATTTCAGAGAGTGTCCTCTCTCCAGTTGGCATTGCTTAGGGAGGGTTCCTGTGAATCTTCTAAATTTCAGGAACTCTCGGGATGCTGGGAGCCTGCCCAACCCCCAAATGACATTTACCCCTCTTGACTCTAGGTTATTCTGAGGACAGAAGCCACAGACCTCTGGCGAGTAATACCCATTTGTTAAACAGTAGAGAATTAAGTAAAGAAGTTCTTTGCCCCTCCTCCCCCAGGTTCTTTGCAGTCCCACCCTGAGGCTGGGAGTTCACTAACTCTTTGCCAGCTAAAGAAAGTCACAGAAGGAAACAAACACTTTGAAAAGAGATTCTAATCTTTATTTCTAATGGAAAGCAAATGGGGGAACTAACTTTCTATTGATCTTAAGAAAAAAAAACCTGACTCTAAGAAAGTAACCTGTCTGCTCTCTCTGCTCTGCTTCTGTTCTGCTTCTCTTCTTCTTCTGCTCTTATTGTCATTGTTCCTAGTTCTTGTACATTTTCGGGATTCATGGTCACATGCTATTCCAAGCACCTTTTTTCAAATGTTCACAAGTTCAAACACAAATTTGAATCATAAATTGAATAAGAAGTAACAACAGATATGTTTATGTGTGTTTCCATTAAGACTAGTTATCTAACTAAACACGTTTTAACTGCCATTATCTCCACAGGTTCATTAAAAGTTTAAGACAATAATTTTTATGTCTGTTAGCAAGGCAAATCATTTGCCTAGATTCTCAATAGTATTGAAGTTTTGTTTAGAGTCAGTCAATATTTTATCTTCTGTCCTTGTACCTACAATAAATTGTTCATTCCCCTTTACAATTTTTAGTTATCAGATAATAGTTTCACATAACCTAAAAGAAATGTTTCCCTGGTCATAAATCTATTTCAACCCTGCTTTGTATCTTAGTACAATTAGCTCATGACACATGATGGTTTACAGAGCTCTAATTGCACCTTTCATATTGCAGGGGGCTCAAAATTACTTGTATAATCTTGGGGATTCTATAAAATCATCATTAGGGATTATGAAATCATCAATTTGTCTACATAACATCACTATAATAAGAGAGTACATTTTCATTGATCTGCAGAAAATCTGCCCATTAGGGTGGGCTAATCTCCAGGATTTCTGAAAGCCTCACAATTCAAAATTATCCATCGCAGACCAAGCAAAATGATGCATCATCTTCAGAATGTTGCTTATGTGCTGTTAGCCTTTCCTAGATAGCTCCTAACACCTGGAACTCAGTTATGTACTTAAGTCTTAATGAACCTCCCTCCAGAATTGAATGTTTTAATTCGGTAAAAACTTCTACCCAGTCCTGAAGAGAAGTCCTTGCCCTCGAGTAGTGAAAGACTCATGGTGTGACTCACCCCACCACTGGGTAGCACATGTTGAGAGTTATGTACAGGTATTATACAAAGGAAGGACCCTTGTCTAAGGAAGCAAAGAGGAAGAGGAGAAAGGAGATTAGAGAAGGGTATCTAGTAGACATTATATTTCATCACTTCCTATTACCCACTTAAGCAGCACATTCTCTTAGCTAGATTACTCCGGGTTTGAACAAACCTAGCCTTTCACATCTTCAGAACTTATTGAAAACCATGAAGCGAAGTTATAAATTTAGTGAGAATGTTATCACTAAGGTGACTTGCCACCGATTATTTTCCCATTCAATTCCTTTTCTCTTCTCTTCCCTTTCTTTCCTTCCTCCCTTTCCTTTCTTCCTTCTTTTTTTTTTTTTGAGACAGGGTCTCTCTATTATGTAACCTTGGCTATCCTGGAACTCACTATGGCCTCGAACACACAAGTGCTGGAAGTGTGTGTTGGAAGTGTTAAAAGTGTGTGTTGGGGCTGGAGAGTTGGCTCAGAGGTTAAGAGCACTGTTTGCTCTTCTGGAGGTCCTGACTTCAATTCCCAGCAACCACATGGCGGCTCACAACCATCTGTAATGGGGTGTGGTACCCTCTTCTGGTGCGTCTGAAAACAGCTACAGTGTTCTTACATATAATAATAAATAAAATTTTTTTAAAAAAAAGTGTATGTCACCACACCTTCATTTTCTCTTTTAAAAGAAAATATTTACTTTATGCATAGGGGTGTTTTGTGTGTGTATATGTGTGTTCACCATGTACATGCTTGGTATTCAGCGAAGTGAGAAGAAAGCATCAGGTCCTCTGGAACTGGAGTTACACACAGTCATGAGCTGGCCCATACAGGTGCTAGGAATTGAACTTGGATCCTCTCGAAGAGTAACCTGTGCTCTGTAATCACTCAGCCATCTCCACAGTCCCACCAATTCATTCTCTTTATTATTATATTTATTTTGTGTGTGTGTGTGTGTGTGTGTGTGTGTGTGTGTGTATGTGTGTCTGTGGTCTGTACATGTTAGAAGACAGCATGTGGGAGACACTTCTCTCTTTTCAGGATGAGTTCCAGAGATTAAAAACTCTGGAAGTCCACTTGGCAGGAAATGTCTTTACCTGCTGACCCAGCTCACCAGTTCATTTTTTAATATCAAAAGGTTGAGAAAGTAGAAATTCATAGTTGCTGAGTAGAGATCAGAGAAATAAAATCTGGGTGTCTTAAAGTTGTACACTAATGATCCCCAAATTATTCCATAAAATCGAGAAGGAACATCACCAAACTCATTTTGTGAAACTAGCCATACTGAATAACAGTAAAATTTATAGCTCAACTTCTCTGGTAAACATGGATGAAAAAATCCTCAAAAATACCTATAAAATAAATTTAACATATATTTCTAAAAATCATATACCATGGTTAAGTTTGCCTCATACTAGGGGCACAAGGATGGTTCAACATATGCCAGTCAGCAAAAATAATACATCAGGCAAATCAAAGGGAAGTCACATAGTTATCTCAAACTTAGAAAGACTCTTAATAGAGTTCAACCTGTCTCAGACCAAGCCAACTCCAGTCAGTCAACAGTGTCTTGAGGGAGGGAGTGAGGATTAAGGAAAGAAAAGACAGGGCTGGAGAGATGGTGTGATGATTTGTATATGCTCCTCCCAGGGAGTGGCATTATTAGAAGGTGTGACCTTGTTGGAGGAAGTGTGCCACTGTGGGGATGGGCTTGGAGATTTTCCTCCTAGATACCTGAGGATGCCCAGTCTGTTCCTGGCTTCCTTAAGATGAAGATGTAGAACTCTGAGCTCCTCCTGCACCATGCCTGTCTGGATGCCGCCATGCTTCCACCTTGATAACAATTGACTGAACCTCTGAATCTGTAAGCCAGCCCCAATTAAATGTTGTCATTTATAAGACTTACCTTGGTCATGGTATCTATTCACAACAGTAAAACCCTGACTAAGACAGATGGCTTAGCAGTTAAGAGCACTGACTGCTCTTCCAGAGGTCCTGAGTTTAATTCCCAGCAATCAAATGGTGGCTCACAACCATCTGTAATAGGATCTGATGCCGTCTTCTGGTGTGTCTGAAGATGGCTACTGTGTACTCTTATACATAAAATAAAGTATTTTTTAAAAAAGAAAAGGCAATTAGACAACATTATAACATGACTCCAGCTTGTGTTGAAGCTGAAGGGGGTTTATTTTTTTTCCAGTCTGCTTTTATATCATTCTAGGTACATACAAAGAATATAGTCAGTCCTAAGGCATAAACAAATTAGTCAAGGAACAAACAAGGCATAAATAAAGTAATTTAAGGAACAAACAAGGCATAAACAAAGGTCCCTGTATGATTACTGCATACAGGGTCTTAACAAGATACAAAGAACACATTCCTCAGCTGTATTCTTCTTGAGCCTATTCCTTGTCCTAGCCCAATGTCAAATTCCTGCCAAATTCCTAGAAGGAGGTACCAAGAGCTCTCCACAGTCTCCACTAGCCTGGGGTGGGGGAAGATAGAATATATCTCAATCTAAAAGTGGCTTTATATAACAGAACTGTAGCCACCATTCATTCCAAGTGAAGAAAAACTCAAAGCATTTCCTGTGAAACAGAATGAGACAAAGACAACCACTCTCTCTACTGGTATTCAATGTAGTAATTGAAATGCTTGCCAAAGCAATAAGGCAAAAGAAGGAAGGGTACAATTAGGCAGAAGTGAACTTATTTTGATTTTCAGATGACACAAGAGCCTTATACTTAAAAGACCCTTAAGAATCCACCAAAAACTGTTAGATCTTATAAACTTTTTCAACAAAGCATTATATAAAATCAATATAACAAACACTAGCAGCTTTTCTCTATACAAATAAAGCAACATGCTGAGAAAGAAAATGTTAAGTAATGTCTTAGGGTTTCCATTGATGAGAAGAGACACCATGGCCAAGGCAACTCTTGTAAGTGAAAACATTTGAATGGGGCCGGCTTACAGTTTTGGACGTTCAGTCCATTATCATCATGGCAGGAAGCATGGCAGTGTGCAGGTAGACATGGTACTGGAGATGGAGCTGAGAGTTCTACATCTTGATCTGAAGGCAGCCAGGAGTAGACTATCTTTTCGCTGGGTGGAGCTTAAACATAGAACCTCAAAGCACACTGCCACAGTGATGCACTTTCTCCAACAAGGCCACAGGCCCTGATAGTGTCACTTCCCATGGGCCAAACATATTCAAACCACCACAAACTAATGAAAGTAAGAGGATCAGGAATGGCAGAACAGCCCTACAATCTCAGAATCTAGGTGGATAATGAGTCAAGGTCACTGTTGGCTAGGTAATGAATTTAAGGTTAATTTAAGGTTAGCCTGGGCTAGAAGACCCATCTTTTTTTGTTTGTTTGTTTTTTGTTTTGTTTTCCTTTGGTTTGGTTTTTGAGACAGGGTTTCTCTGTATAGCCCTGGCTGTCCTGGAACTCACTCTGTAGACCCAAACTCAGAAATTTGCCTCTGCCTCCCAAGTGCTGGGATTAAAGGCATGTGCCACCACTGCCCGACTAGAAGACCTATCTTAAAAAGCCAAAGACCTATCTTAAAAAGCAAAAACATGGGGCTGGAGAGATGGCTCAGTGGTTAAGAACACTGACTGCTCTTCTAGAGGTCCTGAATTCAATTCCCAGCAACCACATTGTGGCTCACAACCATTTGTAATGGGATCCAATGCCCTCTTCTGGTGTGTCTGAAGACAGCGATGGTGTACTAACATGTATAAAATGAGTAAATGAATTTTAAAAAAAGGCCAAAACATGATGGTACATTCCTTTACCCCAGCACTTGGAAGACAGAGGTAGACAGTCTTTAATGAGACAACACTAACTTTTTTTTAAGCCATAATGAAAGAGAAAAAGATCATTCAGGCAGCCCTACTAAGAAATAAATAAATCCGTCTGGTGAGGGACAGCCAAAGCCGTGGGGCAAGCATTGGGAAATCTGTCCAGTTTTCTAGTATAGAGAGGTCGGTTGCTTCTCCCTAGGATATACAAGAAGTAGCAAAAGTACAACTGTGTTTTTGATTTATTTATTTTAAATATGGACAATACAACATTCATACTGGATTGAGTACAAGGACAAAGAAGTCAAAAAATGAGGAGGAGGAGGAGGAGGAGGAGGAGGGAGAGAAGGAAGAAGAGAACAACAGCAAAGGAAGACTCCAAAACAATGAAGGTTGTATCCATTAAAGATAGAATTGCTTCTAGGACAGCCAGGGCTATACAGAGAAATCTTGTCTCAAAAAAAAAAAAATAAAATTGCTGTTAGCAGAGGTGGGGAAATGCAAATAAAGTAGTGGGGTTAGCAGCTCAGTAAATGAGTTAGGAGATATTCGGGAGATAAGTCATGCTAAAGAAAAATATTTAAGCTATGATAGCAAATGATATTTAAAACCTTGGAAATGATGATAAAAATATTTTTTTTAAAGGGAACTAAGATCAATCCCTGCCCGGGTGTACTGAAGTGAACTACACAGTTCTGGGGCTAGGTCTATAAAGACTATATCAAACAGCCTCAACTTTCCTATGCACACAAGCGCCTCAAACGACTCAAGACCCACTAAGTCTGGTGTAAAGTTAGGATTCTATATAGCTTGAACTGAGGCCACTGATGTACAGATCACACAGCAGCAAGAATGTAGACCAGGAGCCTCTAGGATTCATGCATCAGCCTCACAGCTTGTTCCCTAGGAGAGTCCCATGGCCAGCGTCAGTCATTCACACTTGTAACCCCAGGCAGAGGCAGGAGGTTTGCCAAGAGCTCAAGGTCAACGCTGACTTTCATTGACTTCTCTCATCGCTCTCGACAAAGCACATGACAGAAGCAAGTTGAGGGGAGAGGGACTTATTTTAACTCATGACTTAGGGCAGCACAGTCCATCACAGTGAGGAAAGCACGGTGGAGTTCATGATTGCAAGAGCATGTAGCTAGCACTCCTTGCATCTTGCTGTGTAAGGAAGCAGAGTATAGGAAATGCTGGTACTCATGTGGCTTTCTCCTTTCTCCTCGATAATTCAGTCTGGGCCCCCAGAGCATGGAATGGTGAAACCCAAATCTAAGGTGAGCCTTCCCTTTCAGTCAATTGTCTTTTGGAAGCACCTTCCAGGATATTCATTCTAAGGACGAATCTGCTAGGAGATTCTAAATTTGGTCAGATTTTCAGTGAAGATTAGCCATCACTGCTACACTGAATTCTAAGCCAGCCTGGCACACAGTGTGGAACCTTGCTTTAAAAATGTTTAGCAATCTAAATGATGGGTCTTAGAAAAGCTACGAATGAGATTTGAGGCCACTGATATCAGTGATCAGAACAGCACACATGATAGAGATGACTTTCAAATATGTATTTGATTTTTTTTTCCGAGAAATAAATAAAAGGGAGGTAAACATGTCCTGAAATGCTGTGTTAAGAGATAAATCTTGTTTCCCCACCGATGGAGTAGATAATTTATAAAACAGTTCATATAACAAACGTCTGTGAATGCTCCATACCCGAAAATTCCTTAGAATGATTTCTTTATCTACAAATAGAACACAAGTTCTTATTTAATTATAAAGGAATTTTATATGTGAAATTGGAGCTTGAGATATCACCGTTATGAACAGAACCTACAAATGCATCAACATCAGGTCCCATACAGAATTCTGGGCATAAAAGTCACTGGCCACCCTGGAGCTGGTCACTGTGGATGAGATAGCATCTATGTAGTCCCTGGAAACTCAGTGTAGCAATGTTAAGTGCATTCTATGCAATTCCTGCTTTTCTTTAGCGTCAGGTGCTGGGTCCAAGGTCCAGTATTTGGTCATTCAGCTGGTGGCGCTGAGAACTCATGCTGTGCCCAGCTGAAGCATTTGGGGAAGTGATGGAGGAACATAGTCTCTACTGCGTAAAAAGAGTTCAAGTGTTAGTGAGGACATGTGGTACTTGATGTCAGGAGGGCATGGAATAGTGAGAATTGATTCCTAGAAAAATGATCTTAGTGTAATGTAACGGTTATTAATAAAATGGTACCGCCTCGCCAGGCCTCCGCTCCAAGTCTCGGCAGGTCTCTCTCTCCCGCCCTGCACCCACTCCTTTCAAGTATCCAGCAAAGCATGACTCTTAAACTTGAATAGTTAACCAAATATATTTATGTATATGAAACTCCCAGTTACATAACCCCTAATTACAATGATAAAGATTTATCCTAATATTTCTAACCTCTCTGCACACCAAAAACACATCTGAGGCCATGTGGATCCTTGTGTCTTCTCCTTGGCTCCTTCCCTCCTGCAACTCCCATGCTCCCTCTCTCTCCGCCCCTTCTTCTCTTAGCTCCTCCCCCTCTCTCCCCTCCAATCACTGCCTCAATGTGAATGGATACGAAATACCTTGCATCAGTGTAAGGACATCATTTTTCAACTATGGGAAGAAGAATACCAAAGAGGGTATAGGATTATGAAGTCCTAGACTCTAGGACCTAGAAAAAACCTATAGTCTTGGCTCTCAGGGAAGTTTCTGAAAGTATATGAAGAACCAGCCTATCTCTATCCTAGGCTTAAAAGCCATCTTACTGTAAAGACAAACTAGGCTTATTCCTGTTTCTGATTAAGCCTCTGTTTCTCAAGGGTTGGGCTATGCGCCACCAGCAACCGTAATTACAAATTGTTGGTTCTGTGGTGCCCGTTTTAGGAATGGCAATCCTTTCTTTGTTTAAAAAAGTTTATAGCCCTATCTTCACTTCAAAAAGGTCTTGACTACCTGCTGTTATGGCCTCCTGTTTGTTTTGACCATCTTGTTATGGTCTGCTCCTCTAACCACACCTATTTTGAGGAACAACAGTATGAACCAACCAGTACCCCCAGAGCTCCCAGGGACTAAGCCACCAACCAAAGAGTACACATGGAGGAACCCATGGCTCCAGTCGCATATGTAGCAGAGGATGGCCTTGTCGGTCATCAATGGAAGGAGAGGCCCTTGGGCCTGTGAAGGCTCGATGCCCCAGTGTAAGGGAATGCCAGGAAAGGGAAGCGGGAGTAGGTGGGTTAGGGGGAGGGGGATGGGAAAGGGGGTTTTCAGAGGAGAAACCAGGAAAGGGGATAACATTTGAAATGTAAGTAAAGAAAATATCTAAAAAAACAAAACAAACAAACAAACAAAAAAAAAAAACAACCAAAAAACGCGTATTGCCAGGCAGCGGTGGCGCACGCCTTTAATTCCAGCACTTAGGAGGCAGAGGCAGGCAGATTTCTGAGTTCAAGGCCAGCCTGGTCTACAGAGTGAGTTCCAGGATATACAAGGCTACACAGAGAAACCCTGTTTTGAAAAACCAAAAAACAAACAAACAAACAAAAACCCACGTATTTTGCCCACCAAATCCCCCATTTGGAAACCACCTACCCCTGAGCTATAGAAACTTTGTCTTCCTCATGCCCAACACTGACCTCTTCAACCTCATTTTTAGGGAGAGGCAGCCCGTGTACATGAATTTTAATAGCTTACTTTAATTAATTGTTTGCTTTAATTAATTTGGTTATATGGTTTGGGTCAGTGGTATTAAGATAAAGTTGCAAAGGAGGGAGTTCCTTTGGCGGGTTCATGCCATGGTGGGCTGCTAAGAAATTACTCCATGCAAGATCTAGTGTCAGAGGTCTATTAGGGGAGAGGGAAGAGTGAAAGGCCATCTCAGAGTGAGGGCAGGAGAGAGACAGAGACAAAGACAGAGACAGACAGAGAGACAGAGACAGTGAGATAGAGAGACAGAGAGAGACAGAGAAAATGAACAAGACAGGGAATGATAGGGCTGGGTCAGGGCCTTTTATGCTCTGCACCTGTCTTGTCTGGCTCACCTAGCAATGGTGGGTGATAATATAGATTGCTACTAGGTCCCTGAGGGCACACTGGTAGAAATGTCTGATTTGGGATCAATGTATGGTGGCAGACCCAAGCCAAATCAGGAAACATGAGATAAAACAGTTTCTTTAAGTCTGGTAAGGTGCCAACTGCATTGTAATTTCAGTGCGTAGGATAATCTGGAGCCAGTGTATCTTCATGGTAAAGTTCTGTAATGAGTCAGGCTGAAAAGTGGAGCATTACTACACCGTAGGAGCCCTGTGTGCTCTCCCCACTCACAGCCCTTCTCTTCACCCCTAGAGCAAACTCCTTATGTTTTATGGCAATTGCTACCTAGACTTGACAGATTTTTGCCATTCAAGAACATATTTCTAAGTGATATTGTTTACAGTTACTTTATCACAATGAAATTTTCTGACTGACATCTTTTTTTTTTCACATTTTAATTCATCCCTGAAGGTGTGTAGAACTATAGTTAATATGCTGTAAGCTAATTACCTGGTCTGTTTGCATCATTTGCATTATTCATACTTTTTATTTATTTTAATTTTATGTATATGAGCGTTTTGCCTTTATGTTTGTCTGTGTACCATGTGTGCCTGGTACCAGAAAGGGCTAGAAGAGGTCACCAGATCTGGAACTAGAGTTGCAGATGGTCACGAGCCACCATATGGTAGTGGGAATTGAACCAAGACATTCTACAAGAACAGCCAATACTCTTAACTGCTGAACCATCTCTCCAGCCCCTGTATCTTTTTTCTTAAAGTTGTATGTAGGAAGTGTTAGGAACCAGGTTTGTGCTCAGCCTGCTTCTGCTACTCAGGGCCAGCAACCATGCATCCCCAGCCTCCAAAAGTGACACATTTCTACTGTTGACAGGAGCCCTTTATAAAAGTATAATGTCTATGTAAGGTCTGAGGATACAAATACTTAAGTTGTGAAGGTATAAAAATGTTTTAAGATATGTAAATGCAAGTTATAAAGGTTTAAGAAAGTGTCTTAAAATATGTAAATGCAGTTGTAAAGGTATAATGGTTGATACCATGCAGGAGGAGCTGCAGTGGGCAAATGGGCGTCCTGGAGATGGCCCATATCTTTGTACAGCTGCGATGGGTGTATCCTGGAAAGGCATGGTCTCTGGGCTTCGTCCCAGGATTGCTGCTTTCTGCTGCTGTGCCTTCTCATGTTTGTCATTGCCATATACCTCGGTTTTCTGGCATAGTGTGATTGGGCAAAGAAAGACCCTTTCTGCCTATAATCTGTTATGATGGATTCCTGGGTATTTGCCCACTCTATAGGGCAAATTTCCTACAGATCAACATGAAGATGAACTTTCATGAATTAATGCTGTTTAGATGAATTACTGATTTTACAGAATTCCTGATTTGACTCAAATGATTTTAAGGAGTTACTAAGCTAAGACAGTTGAAAGTTTAAAGTTAGAATCAAAAGTAGCATGTGCCTCCTCTTTGAGAGCTGCATAGGTTAGAAAGTTCAGTGAGTGTTCATCTGCCACAAGCACATAAGTTGCCGTAGGAAGAAAATTAGGAATCAAGAAAATTAGTGACCTTCATTCTAGGTCAGGTCCAGGGACAAGGTCACAGGTGTGCACCTTGATAATGTAAGGAGTGGGTAATTCTATTACAGAAAAAACAAAAACAAAAACAAAAAAAACCCACTGCTTTGAACTTAGAATGAGCTTATGGAGTGAATGACAGATAAGACTACTGCTTTAAACTTTTAATCAACAATCCTGCTGTAACTCCCTTGTATTCTAATGCTAAACATTGGCTCTCAGGCCACCAGATCCTCACATACAGCAAGTGATGTTATATAAACCCTGCTCCCCTATATAACTGGTCAATAAAAGGCTAGAGACCTGAGACTGGGCAGTTGAGGGAGAAAGGTGAGACTTGAGGATAGAGTGAGGGAGTTGCAGGGAGAGAGAGGAGACAGAGGTAGAGGCCATCATGAGAGGAAATGGACCATGAGCACCTGGCCGGGAAAAACAGCAAGTAACACAGGACATTATGGCTGAGAAATAAATTGGAATAACTCCAAACCTGCCCAGTCTAGGCTTATGGTTTGTAAATAAAATACCTGAATTGTGTGTTTTTTTTCTAGATAGAATGATTTTTTACTATATAGAATGATTAATTTCATTTCCACTCCCACTTGTGTAACATTCTGTCTGTTTTTGAATGAAGCAATTATTTTTCTTCCATAGAGAATTTTATCCTGAAGGGGGTGGTGTGTATAAAAAGGCTGAGACAAAGTTGTTACAGCTTGCTCCTTAGAGGTTTGCTCTATTCATCAATTATATACATATAAATATATATATATATATATATACACACACACATATATATTGGTTAGAGCTAAAGTAGTTTACGCAAAGAAAATTGGTTCCTTTTCCCTAAGGTGTGAGCAGAAAAACAGAGTACAACGACGTTGAATTTGGGGTTCATTTAAGACGTGGACATTATAATATTCCTTACTGGATTAAATCTGGACTACAAAATAAGTACAGATGATACTAAAAGTTTAGGATCACACAAGTAGCAGAATAGATTTGCTGTTTGCAGACAGAAAAATGCACGCAAAGTAACTAGGTTGATAACTGAGGCAGATAAGTCTGGTGAGGTTTGGCAGCCTAGCGAAATTTATTTAGGTGGTGATGTCAAAAGGTATTTAAAACCTTGGAGATAGCCGGGCGGTGGTGGCGCACGCCTTTAATCCCAGCACTTGGGAGGCAGAGGCAGGAGGATTTCTGAGTTCGAGGCCAGCCTGGTCTACAGAGTGAGTTCCAGGACAGCCAAGGCTACACAGAGAAACCCTGTCTCGAAAAACCACAAAAAAAAAAAAAAAAAACCTTGGAGATAAATAAAATCACCCAACAAATGATTGATCGCAGACAGGAAAGGGAACAGTGCTGCACCCTGGCCATTCCTGTGCTCAGTGATCTCATCAGAGCACACACCTGGAACAGATCCGGCAGCTCAGGGGATGTGTCTAGAAGGCCTGTAGAACAGGGAGTCCCAGACTCTCCTGTGCACAGGAGTCCCCTGAACATCTCAAGATCCAGAAAGAAGCCAGTCTTGGTGACACAGGCCTTTAATCCCAGTACTCAGGGCAGAGATAGGTACCTCCTATAATAAGACCTCTCTGAGTTCAAGACCAGCCTGATTGTACTTCCAGTTCCAGGTTGTCAAGGATGTATAGTGAGACTCTGTCTCAAATGAAAAACCAAAAACCACAACCAAAACCAAAGGATTTAGGAAGTCTGGTGAAAGTCGAGATTCTCTGTATAGCTGTGTGGGTGCAGAGGCTGCAGGTGTTCAGATCACACAGCCGCAAGGATGAAGACAAAGATGTCCCAGGCTGTGCATCAGCCTCACTTATGGCTTGTTACACACGTGATTCCGGCTGCCAGGTATGGAGGCGCATATGTGTCTTCCTGGCGCCCCAGAACAGGGAAAGAGGGGCTGCCGAGACTCCAAGGCCCATATGGATTTGTGTGACTACTTTCATTGTTGCGACACAATACCCAACATGAGCAAATTAAAGGAAGAAGTTTATTCTGATTTGTGGTCTGAGAGGGTACAGTCCATCTCAGCACAAGGCACAGTGGAGCACATGGCCGCAGGAGACTGTGCCTGGGATTCCTCAGACTTCAGTAGATCAGGAGGCAGAGAGTAGAGATCCTCTTATCTGGCTTCCTCTTATTCTTTTATCCTTGGGCCCCAACCCAAGGGATGATGTCACCCACATCCTCAACTAATCTCTGGAAACACTCTTCCAGATGTGACCAGAATTGCATCTCCCAGGAGATTCTAAATCCGGTCAAGTTGACAATGAAGGTTCATCATTTCAGGCTACATAGTGAGTTCCAAGCCAGCCCGGGGTACACTGTGGGATGCTATTAACAAACAAATAGAAAAAGGCAGAGTGAGTCCTGGGCTACATACCGAACAGTCTAAATGGGGGATCTGGAGAGAGTCTTTGGTATTTTGGGACAAGATTGTGGTCCCTGATGTTAGTGGTAAGAACAGTGTCTGTGACGGAAACAGGTTTTATATAGGTATAACATTTTGGCAGCAGCAGTAGGGGCCAGGGGTGGGGGGACAGCTGAGAATGAAAAGGGAGGGAGTTGTCATGTTGACAGATACATGTTGTCTTGTCTCCCATGAGGTGTAGCAATTACATAAAGAGAGTCTGACTGGCTGCTATCTGAAAGGTCCCCAGGCTGATGTCTTACTTTGAGGTACAAATAATAGAATCCAAATTCTTTTTTTTTTCTAGTCTTTTTTTTTTTTTTGAGACAGGGTTTCTCTGTGTAGCCCTGGCTGTCCTGGAACTCACTCTGTAGACCAGGCTGGCCTCGCACTCAGAAATCTGCCTGCCTCTGCCTCCCAAGTGCTGGGATTAAAGACATGCGCCACCACTGCCTGGCCAGAATCCAAATTCTTATCATTTAAAAAACAAAGGAATTCAATATATGATGTTGGAGTGCTGGTGTACAGGGATAAAAGGAAGAACAGGAGAAAGCCAGAACAGAACTGACAAGCCCATCAACATCAGGTCTCACACAGGATCCATGGGGCACAGGGGTCACTGATCACCTCACTGACACCCTGACACTGTCCTCTATGGCTGGAACACCTTCCATAGAAACTGTGTCAATGTCACCCTCCCCAAATTCATTCCCTGCAGCTCTAGCTTTTTCTTATCAACACTAGCTGGGTCAAGGTCCATCTGGGTCAAGGTCCGGCATGCGGTCATTCAGCTGGTGAAGCTGAGAACTCACATGCTACAAAGCCGTAGAAATGTTTGGGAAAGCGACAAAGCTCTCTGGTTCCTCTCTATACTCTCACCAGGTGATTCCCTAGTGTGGAAAGAGAGTCAAGAGCTGGGACAAGAAAGTAAAAGGTAGAAATAGAATGATGAAAGCAGATTCCTGGGAAAGTTATCTGAGCAACTTCACATAGGGCAAGAGAATGACTGATAGGGATGCAGGATAATGATGTCCTAGAGGAGTACCCATCCCCACAACCCTGGACTTCACAAAAGGGCTAGTGCAGCCTGGCATGGTGGCACACACCTTTAATCCCAGTACTCATGAGGCAAAGGCAGGTGGCTCTCAGAGCAGCCTGGTCTACATAGTCAGCTCCAGGACAACCAAGGGTTATATAGAGAGATCCTGCCTCAACAACAATGACAGGTGCTATACAGGACCCTATGTTGGGTAAGCCCTCATATATAGACATGTCTCACTGTAGTAAAATGGGCAACAAACACATTTCCATATATGGCTTCCAATCTATAAAACCCTCAGACACAATCCCTTTCCCACCTGCTCTCTTCTTTCTCATCGTCACAATGGCAATCAGAGCTCCAGTGATGACAACTCCAAGGAGAACTACACCAACAGTTATTCCAACTGCAGGCCAAGGAGGTGGTGGTTCTAGGAAGAGAGAAAAGGGAAGAGAGGGCTCTAACCCCCAGCTCCTATCACAGACCCTACTCAGGAGTCTCTCCTTGATAACAGGCTCTGTGCTTAAACTCCTCCTTACCCCATCTCAGGATGAGAGGCTCAGACAGCCCCTCATGGTGCACATGGCAAGTGTAATCCTGCTCCTTCCCAAGAGGCACCACCAGTGCTGCCCACTTCTGGAAGTTTCCATCCCCTGCAGGCCTGGTCTCCACAAGCTCCATGTCCTGGATCAGCTCCTCCCCATTCAACTGCCAGATCAGGGTGATGTCAGCAGGGTAGAAGTCCAAGGCCCAGCACCTCAGGGTGACATCACCTTCAGGTCTGGGGTGATGGGTCACATGTGCCTTTGGGGGATCTGAAGAAAAAATTTGGAAAAGTCAAGCATTGTGTATTGTTTCAGGGATTTAAGTAATATTTGTGTCCCTGTCCTCACAATGGACAGGAGAATCAAGGGATACAAACCCCAAACGAGTAGTCTACACTCAGGCATCTGTATACTCCATTCCTTGGAAAATTCTAATATTATAGTAAGGCAGTCCAAAGTAGAAAACTCCCAAGTTTTCAACCATGAAAAGAAGATATCTGGGTGGAGGGCATAGAGACTCAGCACCACTTTAGTCAGACTTCCAAAGATATTGGGTGTGAGCAGAGAACCTAGCATATGGGAGGCCAGAGTTCACAACGGGCTGCAGGTTGAAGGAAGTGGCTATTGGTTATTTCAGGAATCTTCTATCTTATCCTCCTGAGAAAAACTGAACTGTCCTGAAAGACGGGTGAGCCCTGGGACGGTCACTATCTGGTGTTGGGTCAGGAAAGCCAGGAGGTCTCTTCCAACTCTGGAAGCAAAAGAGAGTGGTGGTATTTCTGCTGGTCCCATTTTCCTCCCTCCTTGGAAGTATGCTCCCTACTCTGAGTGCAGATAGAGGAGTCATTTTTCAGGCCCGATACCTGAGCGCAGTAGAGTCTCCTTCCCTATCTCCAAGTGCCTCAGTAGCCAGGGAACACAAAAGACTTCCAAGAAGTGGGTGAAGACCTCTGCTACACCATATGCCTCCCACTGTCGCTTGGTGATCTGAGCCGTCCTGTCTGCCACAGTCCATGTTCTCAGGTCTGAGTTCAGGCTGATGTAAAAGCGGCCATCAAAAGCATGGCTATAGTGCCCACGGAGGAGGTGTTGGTCTGACCCCACGTCGCAACCGAGTAAACACTGGAAGGTGTGAGAGACTGCCAGGGGCCACAGAGTCAGTCCTGCCCACCCATGGAATTTTTACCTACACTGAAAACCAGCCCACAGTTCACTATTCTCTTGGGTTCCGGGTCTCTGCAGATCCCTCAGTCTCTGGCGAAACCTAGGATCTGGGACCCTTGGCGACTCAGATCAGCCACTGGAGATGTGAAGTGGCTACTCACCATTATCGCTCTGGTTATAGACCTGGATTGCAAATCTCAGGTTTTCTCGGGCGCTGTGTGAATAACTCTCCGCATTCTTTCTCTCCATTTCCAAATACCCAGGCCCCATCTGCTCCACCCAGCCTCCTCGCGCCTGGATCCTCGTAGTAGCTCCATCACTGTCAAAGCGCATAAACTGCATGTAGTCCACATAGCCAACAACGAAGACATGGGCATCTCGAAGACCAGGTCGAGACGCGGTCGTGGTTACCAAATAACGCATGGAGTGTGAACCTGCAGACAGAGCACGATGAGACCCCGACCTCCTCCAGGGATCTCCGGTGGGTCCGCGGGCCGAGAGGGGTTTAGGGCACCGGATTCTGAACTTAGGATGGAGAAGGGAGTTGGAGAGTATGGCTGGGTAACGAGAAGGAGCAGCTCCCTGGGTGCTTCCTAGGTGCTGCCCGGAGCTCCTGGAGCCCATCGCCCTCGCTCCTCCGGGCAGAGGCTTTCCCTCTCCAGATCCATACTCACCAGCAAAGCTTTGGTTCTTGGTCTGAGCCAGAGCCAGGAATGCTGAGAGCAGCAGGAGGGTGGCACGCGGTGCTGTAGACCCCATCCTTGATGTGTTGAAAATCTGGAGGGATTAAGACCTTTTTCCTCTCTGTGGAATTTATAGTGCTGTGGGTGGTGGGGAGATACCACAGTGACTGTGAGTAGTTCTCCAAAACTCCTACATGCACTGGGCGTGAGAACATGGGTCCAGATGGAAGGAGAGCACAACTGACAGTTTGTAAGCTACCCAGAAGGAATTTAGGGGAGTCGTGGGACTTCCCAACCCATGGCTTCCTCACCACAGACACCCTGAAGACAAAACCTCAGACTGGGGACTTAGGAAAACCAGCTTCCTCCTGTACTTTGACACATCTGCTCTCTCCGAGTCCTGTTAAGGAGCTTTGTCCTATGAGATTCTGAATGTTTGGGATTCAGGATCTCTTGTTTGTGCTTACACATGATCAAGGACCTTAAATTTTTTACATAGATTATATCTAACGACATTTACTGTGTTAAATAAAAACTGACAGGGCTGGAGAGAGGGCTCAGCGGTTAAGAGCATTGACTGCTCTTCCAAAGGTCCTAAATTCAATTCCCAGCAACCACATGGTGGCTCACAACCATCTGTGATGGGATTCGATGCCCTCTTCTGGTGTGTGTGAAGAGAGTGACGGTGTATTCATATACATAAAATAAATAAGTAAATCTTAAAACAAACAAACAGACAGACAGATGACAGACAGTTAAGCAATTCCTGGTGACCAACATCTGTAATCCCAGCATTTAGGAGGCTGTGCTACAGCAAGAGATTGGACATGAGTTTGAAGCCAGCTTAAACTACATGACACTGACATTTTTAAAAGGTGTGTGTGTGTGCGTGCGTGTGTGTGTATGTGTGTGTGTGTGTGTGTGTGAGTGAGTGAGTTTCTCTCCTTTTCTTTCTTGCCAGCCCCCTAAGAGTTTCCTGCCTGGGGCAGGGGCTTTAGTGTCGAGGAACCATCTACTGTTCCCAACACCAATCCCAATCACAGACTCTACACTTCCTTCCTTCCTCAGTTTACCCTGCAGTGCTGAAGCTGGCCTTGGACAGTCTAAGAATGTGATTAAAAAGATATGTAAGCCGGGCAGTGGTGGCACATGCCTTTAATCCCAGCACTTGGGAGGCAGAGGCAGGTGGATTTCTGAGTTCGAGGCCAGCCTGGTCTACAAAGTGAGTTCCAGGATAGCCAGGGCTACGCAGAGAAACCCTGTCTTGAAAAACCAAAAAAAAAAAAAAAAAAAAAAACCAAAAAACCAAAAAAACATTAAAAAAAAAAGATATGTAAATACATGGGCTGGACATAGGCAGGTTTACAGTTTGGTGGGATTTGTTCTTCTAGCTGGGCTGTTCTGTCTGGCCTCAGTGGGAGAGGATGCATCTAGCCCTGCAGAGAATTAATGTAGCAGGGTGGAAAAATGGGGGTGGGGTGGGGACTCTCTCTCAGAGAAGAGGAGAGAGGATGGGGGAAGGATTGTGGGAGGGGGTGACTGGGAGGGGGGCAATGAGCAGAATATAAAGAGAATAAGAAAAAATAAAATAAAAGATAAGTAAAAATGAAAAATATTTCAGATTTTTTTCCTTCTCCATACTATTGCTGTACTAAGATTTCAAGAGTTCAGATTTTAAATTTCCTTTGGTTGTTCTAAGTATAGACTTAAAAGTGCTTCTCATTGTGCTAAAAACATCTGTCTAATCTACATACACCCAGTCTTGCTGGATGGAGAAAAATATTCATGCTTTTAATTCCGAATCATTTTTAGGCCCCCAAGCTTTTACTACAACTCAAAGGCACGAGTCTACTGCCTTTTCTACAACGCGAAGGTCAGTACAGATTACAAACAGCGTTATGTTAACATGTCTAAAACTTATCTCTTTGTAAACTTAAAAAATTCTTGCAAGCTTCAGAGAATTGACTTGAATCCACCTTTCCCAGGTCAAAGGACTCCAGATGAGTATTCTAAACAAACAGCCTGTTTCTCCACCTGCCTATTTCGCTCTTTTTTTTTTTTTTTTCGTTTTTCGAGACAGGGTTTCTCTGTGTAGCCCTGGCTGTCCTGGAACTCACTCTGTAGACCAGGCTGGCCTCGAACTCAGAAATCCGCCTGCCTCTGCCTCCCAAGTGCTGGGATTAAAGGCATGCGCCACCACTGCCCGGCTTATTTCGCTCTTTCCTGAGGGTGTGATCTTCCCCTTTCCCTGGTCTTGGAGCTCCCCTCCCCCAACTACCAGGACAAGGGGCCTAAAATTTTCAAACGTACAACTAAGTAAAAGAAAAAAATTCCCCCTAAACTCCTTAACTTAATATCAGTTCCAGCAACCCACCAGATTCAGGTGTCCCTTCAAAATCTGTACTCTGGAGAGCTTCATAGCAGTTAGCCCCAGGTGGTCCTGCTTCACAGATGCTGCCCTCACTCCCCAGCGCCAGATGGTCCTGCAGAGCCTGGTCAGCAAGTGAAACACCCTGCTTTTCCAGAACTTAGCATCCCAGCTTTATTGGGTCCACAAAGACGTCCATGCCCCGAGACAGCAGGAAGCAGTCTAAAGAGCACATCCCTCCCGTTCCTGCTTCACCACTCACCCCTTCCTATTTCCTCACATTTTTTAATAAACAAAAGGTAGAAACTCTAGGAACCAAGCCCACCCCCCAGCCCACCTTCAGTAACTCAGAAATGCACTTCCATTGTTGGCATGAGTTTCATACCCTTTATAAAAGCCCGTTCCACCATCCTCACCACACCCATCTTTCTTGCACCTGTCCAGAGGTGGCTTCCCCAAACCCCCAACAAATCTCCTGCGTGAGGCCTGCTGTGTGGTGTGTTCTCTGTGGCATTCCTTGGCCCTGGTCTGACAAGGTACTCCTCCACTGAGAAAGCCTAACAGCACAATAGAGTAGGTTCTGAAGGAACCAGGATTGTCAATCACAGGAGAGCCAGCCTCCACCTGAATCCTCTCAATCTGAACTTTGATATACAGACAGGGTGTGTATAGTCAGACAGACCCTGTAGCCCTGGCTGTCCTGAAACTCACTCTGTAGACCAGAGATCTCTGACCTCAAACTCAGAGATTCCCCTGCTTCTGCTTCTGGCATGTACAATCATCATCTGGCTCTTAAAATTAACCTTTTAAAATAAAATAAAAAAAAGAACCAGTAAACAATTCATGTGGTTTTGGGTTATGTGTGTAGGATTTTGTCATTGCTCATCCACACAAGCCTACTCCTATAGTTTTGTTCCACTTCCATTCTATTGTAGGTTTATACCCACAGCGAAGAAGGCTGGGTATAGTAACAATCGCCTGTATACTCAGCAGGTAGAGACAAAGAAGATTGCTGGAAGTTCAATGTCAAGTCCAGCCTGGGACTACATAGTTCTAAGACAGCCTGGACTAGATAGTGAGACTCATGTAGGTATGTGGTGGTTTGAATAGGTTTGGCCCCCATACATCCTGTATCTGAATGCTTGGTCATAGGGAGTTGCATTATTAGGAGATATGGTCTTGTTGGAGGTGTGGCCTTGTTAGAGGAAATTTCATGGTGAGGGTAGGCTTTGAGGTCTCCTAAACTCAAGCTCTGCCCAGTGTGGGATCAGAGTCTCCTCCTGGCTGCCTTTGGATTGAGGTGTAGAACTCTTGGTTTCTCCAGCATCATGTCTGCCTGCACACTGCCATGCTTCCCACCATGATGATAGTGGACTAAACCATTGACTGTAAGCCAGCCCCAATTAAATGTTGTCCTTTATAAGCTTCTCCTGGGTTATATTGTCTCTTCACAGCAATAAAACCCAGACTAAAACAATATGGAAGATTAAGTCAGATATTACCAAAATTCAGAGTATCATTGACTAACACTCTCAAACTTTATAGTCAACTGGAAAAATCCAAAAAGAAATGGAGAATTTTCTAGACATGTGTTCCATGACTACTAAACTAAGAGGAAATAAGCAACATAAACAGACATTTTAGGAGCAGTATTTTGGAAGCAATGATGTGGACTCCAAAATCGTGTGTGTGTGTGTGTGTGTGTGTGTGTGTGTGAAAGAAGATATGGACTTATTGTTGAACTCTACATCTAAAGATAAATTAACACCAAAGTGTCCCAAATCATCCCATAAAATAGAAAGGGAAACAATACTACCAAATGCATTTTATAAGACCAACATATCAAAACAGTAAATACACAAAACAGAAAATTATAGGCCAATTTTGATGAAGAACATGCATGTGAACTCTTTCAATATAATACCTGCAAACAAAAGTCAACAGAACATTAGAATGTTATATACCATGACCAAATTCTCATCATCAAAAGATACAAGGATGGCTCAACATATGCCGGCCAATAAATGCGATATGGCACATAAACAGATGCAAAGACAGAAATAACAGGGCCCCATTAATAGGTGCAGAAGACTGGGGCAGAGTGAAACATCTTTTACGATAAATATAAACCTTGCAGAAACTAGCTATAAGAGTGCACCTCAATGTAATAATGCTATATGTAAGAAAACACTAGCCAGTATTATACTAAGTGTCTAGAAGGCCTGTAGACCATGGAGTCCCAGACTCTCCTGTGCACAGGAGTCCCCTGAACATCTCAAGATCCAGAAAGAAGCCAGTCTTGGTGACACAGGCCTTTAATCCCAGTACTCAGGGCAGAGATAGGTACCTCCTATAATAAGACCTCTCTGAGTTCAAGACCAGCCTGATTGTACTTCCAGTTCCAGGTTGTCAAGGATGTATAGTGAGACTCTGTCTCAAATGAAAAACCAAAAACCACAACCAAAACCAAAGGATTTAGGAAGTCTGGTGAAAGTCGAGATTCTCTGTATAGCTGTGTGGGTGCAGAGGCTGCTGGTGTTCAGATCACACAGCCGCAAGGATGAAGACAAAGATGTCCCAGGCTGTGCATCAGCCTCACTTATGGCTTGTTACACACGTGATTCCGGCTGCCAGGTATGGAGGCGCATATGTGTCTTCCTGGCGCTCCAGAACAGGGAAAGAGGGGCTGCCGAGACTCCAAGGCCCATATGGATTTGTGTGACTATTTTCATTGTTGCGACACAATACCCAACATGAGCAAATTAAAGGAAGAAGTTTATTCTGATTTGTGGTCTAAGAGGGTACAGGCTGGGAGGCGTCCAGGGCTCCGGATGTGGGATGGAGAAGGGGCAGAGGGTCTAACTGGGTCATCACCCAGAGAGAACTGGCTTCCGGGTGCGTCCATCACCTTTGCTCCTCCATGCAGAGGCTGTTTCCCTCTAGACCTACACTCGCCTGCAAGAATCTGGGTCTCAGTATAGGTCAGAGTCAGGAATGCTAAGAGCAGCAGGAGGGTGGCAGATGAGGTGCTGTAGCTCCCTTCCTTTGTTTGGGGGAAAATCTGGAGGGACTGTAACTCCGTTCCTCTCTGTGCAGTTTATAGCACTGTGGGTTGTGGGGAAGATACCACAGTGACTGTGAGTGGTTTTCTTCAGAATTTGGACATGCAGTGGGAGTGAAAATTTGTGTTGAGATGAAAGGACCAGACAGCTGACACAGGTGGTGAGTGAGGAGGAGGAATCCCTAATACAAGCCTTTCCCCTACCTCAGACACCTTGAAGACAAACCTCAAACCAGGGGCTTAGGAAGCCCGCTTCCCTCTGTAGTTGGTGTTCTAACATCAGTTCTCTGAATCCTGTTCTCTGAATGTTTTGGATTCGGGATCTCTGGGTTGTGCTTAGACATCATTGAGGACTTCCAAGGGTTTTTAATGTATGTTATATTTAATGACATTTACCATGTTAAAAACTGAAACTGAAACCAGGAGGTGGTGGCACTCTCCTTTTAGTCACAGCTCTTGAAAGTCCGGGGCAGGTAGATCTGGGTTTGAGGATCTTTGGTCTACGAAGTGAGTTCCAGGACAGCCAGGGGTACACAGAAAAAAAAAAAACAAACACGTCTCAAAACCCAAAAAGCAAACCCACCCAATCAGAAACCACACACACACACACACACACACACACACACACACACACACACACACAGGACAAAACAACAACTCCACCCCCACCCCCCACTCCCCACCCTAGATCTTAAGTGGTTGGTGATGGCTGATCTGTACACCAGGACTTAGGAGGCTGTGCTAAGGCAGAAAGTTTGACCTGTGAGGCCTGTATGGACTACATGAGAATGACGTTTTTAAATTTTATTTTTATTTATGTGTATATGTGTGAGTGTATACCAAGAACATGAGTGCCTGTGGAGGCCAGAAGAGGGGGTCAGATTCCTGAAAGTAGAGTTACAAGAAATTGTGAACTGGGAGTCCTGGGTGCTGGGAACCAAACTGGGGTCATCTATGAGATTCACGAGCACTCTTAACTACCTCTCTAGCCCCTGGGGACTCTGTCTTAAAATTTAAAAAGACATTTTACAAGTGTAACTTCCTCTTATTCTGCAAGTGAGTGGTGGTGAAGAATGTAATAACTCTTAACTAGTTTTGTTTCACAGCCTTGATTCACCCTAAGCTGCCAACAGGCTAGCTCACTATCAAGCACAATACAGTAAATATGGCAAGTAAATTCTAGAAGCTTTTTATTTTGGCTTTATAAATCCCATGAAAGTAAGTAACTTACTTCATGGTTTGTTGATCTTCAAGAACTACTGTTTTTAGTTGGACTTAGTGACACCTGCCTTTATTCGCACCACTTTAAGAGGATGAGGCAGAGGAGTTTGCTGAGACTTAAAGAATAGCATGGGCTATACAAAAGCTTCTATAACCCTTTCTGAGTAGAATGCAAAATGTCAGGGGACAGTCTGTGGTCTTTCAAGAAGGTCAGTGGACTTGGAGAACATCAATGGCCTATTGGGTCCAGAAAGTAGGCTGGTTTGTAAACTGTTCAAAAGTTACTCTCTTTGGAACAATGAATGGAACTGAAGTTAGACGATGATGGTTATGTGGCAAAAATCCATCCGGGATGCTGACAGGCTTCCCCCCATAAAAGTTGCTTAATAAAACTGAGGGAGAGGACCAGAGGTAAGTGTTTTCTGTTTTGGTGGGTCAGAATTTTACTCTGGTTAGTGTAGTCGATAGCAGAGTAAAGCCTTTGCTACTAAATTTCTTTACTCAAAATAATCGCCATCCAGAAACCCATATTTTGAAGTGGCAGCTTGTAGACTCTGTCACTTCCCCTATCTGAAGTTCCTTCAGAAGTTTCACACAGAAGTTGGTAGCTGAGGAAAGGAAAAATCAAACCAGTAATCAAATGGCAATAAATATTCAGAGAGAGAAAAGACATACCTTAGTATAAAACTAAACAAAAAAGAATAAATCTAAACATGTTTCCACAAACCCCATTAAACCAACATCCCATTCCTAATTTAGTCACAAATGGTTTAGCCTTATGTGTATGATGAATGTATATCTTGTGTTTTAAGAAATTCAGATAAAATCTAAGTCTAGAGGCACACACCTGAAATCCTAGCGCTTGGATGGTGAGGTTAGCCTGGTTGGTATACTTGTGTGTACCTGTGCATGTGTGCATGTTTTGTGTGTGTGTGTGTGTGTGTGTGTGTGTGTGATTGGTGGGGTAGGGAATCAATGAATTACTCACAAAGACAAAAGATTGGGGGGGGTACTTAAAAGCCTTCTCTTTAGGAGAACTCTATGGGGGAAGGAAGTAGAAGGATCCTGATGCATAATGTTGGAAAATGGCTGTCTACCTCATGGTGCTACCTCCCTCTAGGGTTTGGGGACTGGTCCTGGCAGTCTATAATCACCTATAGGGCTGCTGCTCCAATTGTCCTGATCTCATTCTTCTGTAGGGACAGTTGGGACAAAATCAACTCTGAGCATTTTAAAGTGAGCTCTGGAGTGCCCCAAGGTATCTCATGTTCTATGTTACAGCAGGTTTTTGCGCATTGATTTAGAACTTCATAGCTTCATTCAGTAAGAGCTTTCTGAAGTATGAGAGCCTATGAGGACACCCTGTTCATTTTGTTACATAACAAGATGTTATCAATGTAATGTGCATGACTGGAGCCCTGGGTAAAGGCTATAAAATCTGAATGATAGCTAAGTATTGATGAAATCCACATATACCCAGGATATCCAACCCCAGGTTTTTTTTTTTTGGGGGGGGGTTTTTTTCGAGACAGGGTTTCTCTGTGTAGCCCTGGCTGTCCTGGAACTCACTTTGTAGACCAGGCTGGCCTCGAACTCAGAAATCCTCCTGCCTCTGCCTCCCAAGTGCTGGGATTAAAGGCGTGCGCCACCACCGCCTGGCTCAACCCCAGGTTTAATTATCTCACTTTACAAATCAAAGAGAAATGGCAAGCCAGGGCATAATGGCATAAGGGAATCTAAAAGAAAGACAATAGGTGATGATCATTGTGAACTAGGCTAATCAACATGAGGGGATAAAAAGAATCATGATGGGCTGGAGAGGTGGCTCAGCGGTTAAGAGCACCGACTGCTCTTCCACAGGTCCTGAGTTCAATTCCCAGCAACCACATGGTGGCTCACAACCATCTGTAATGGGAGCTGATGCCCTCTCCTGGTGTGCCTGAAGAAAGCAATGGTGTACTCATATACTCAAAATAAATAAATAAATCTTAAAAAAAAAATCATGGCACTTCACTATGTTTCTAATTGGTGGATTTGATGTGTGGGTCCATTTTTGCATCTTCCTTAATTGAAATGATTGGGGTGAGAGGTGAGGAAATGCAATTAGACATCCCACTGAAAGGGAAATTCTCTGTGTCTGGTGAGAGGTGGTGTTGGATTCCTTTCCTAGACAGCACCCATGGGTCTGTGATCAGTGACAATTACACCTCATGTGTGAATCCCACACTGAATTATACTTCTTGTAAGACGTCATTCTCTCCAGAGGGTTTTTAATCCAGTCAGGTTTCTATAAAGAAAAGAATGTAGGAAGCTTGAGGTTGGTCTGAAAGTATGGAAATGAAATACTTTCTCTGAAACATCCAGGATGTTAGCTCGAGATGGATGGAGAGTATTGGGGATAAGGAGTTTATTAGAAGAGTTACTAATGCCATAGACAGACGGAGAGTAGTAAGACAGCAACATGGTGGGCTTCTGAGAGCAGTTCTGGCTCCAGCACCAGAGACAGACAGCCTGGCTAGGTCCTCTGGAGAGAGAATCAAAGTGTGGCAGAAACACGGGTCCCATTTTATAGTTCTCTGAGAACTGAGCTGGAGGCACAACACAAGCCAGCAGTCAGGCTCTGAATCCCAGGCAAGAGGCAGGAAAGGGCATGGGGCAGGGCAGAATGTGTGGTTGCCAATACCCACTTTGATAGAAACTCACTTCCTCACATGAGAAATCCTGATACCTAAATGTCTGTTGGGCAAGCATTTATAAACAGTGTCTCTGTGGTATGAATGAGAGTGGGAGGGAGGCTGCAGTTATCTAAGCCTGAGCAACAGTCAGATTGCAGCATTTTTTTTAAATTTTATTTTATTTTATTTTATTTGAGACAGTCTCACTATGTAGTGGTGGTTGACCCGGAGACCAGGCTGACTTTGAATTTGTAAAGATCCATCTGCTTCTGCTTCCCCCGTGCTTGGATTAAAGGCACCTGCTGCCATGCCCTGACACTACATTCTTACACCCTTTGTAAGAGTCCGTCGGCCCGGGCGGTGGTGGCGCACGCCTTTAATCCCAGCACTTGGGAGGCAGAGGCAGGAGGATTTCTGAGTTCGAGGCCAGCCTGGTCTACAAAGTGAGTTCCAGGACAGCCAGGGCTACATAGAGAAACCCTGTCTCGAAAACAAACAAACAAAAAAAGAGTCCGTCGGAAGACCCCACTCAATAAGGCCACAGAGACCGGAATCGCTGCAATGTGCAAGAGGTTTACTGTTCCAACGTATGTTGGGGTCCCCCAGCACGCAGGCAAGAGGAGACCCTGAGCTCACAAAGCATATACTTTTCATAAAGTGGTGGCCTGAGTTGGATGAATATGATTGGTTACCCTGAGCAACATTTAAAATGATTGGTCAACTCGAATGGGGAGGTTGTCTCTGCCATTTGGCCCCGTCCTGCCCACCTTATGGTATTTGTGGTATTTCCTGGCATTGCCCTTCCCCCCCCCCCCCATCACTTTCCTCTCTGTCCTCACTCTAGGCAGGATGGTTCTCTGTTTAGGCCATTTCCTTATCTGTCCTCCCCCATGCAGTCCTGGGCGGAATGGAAAGTCAGTCTGACTGTGAGCCCCATCCTTGGTCTTGGGGAGCTGGCTCACTTTTCCTGACAGGGTTCTCACACCTTATGCTATTACAATAAGGACATCGACTTCCAAAACAAAAATTAGAAATTTCTCTAAGATGAGGATCCAGAAACTAAAAGGGCATGATGAGACCCTGCTGATACAGGGGTGGTCTTACCATAGGCGGCTCACAAGTCACGTACTCTCTATCAAAAGAATTCAGTTTAGGGGTCAGTGAGATGGCTCAGAAGGTAAAGGCGCTTGCTGCCAAGCCTGACAAACTGAGTTAGAATCCCCTCAGACCCACATGGTGGAAGGAAAAACTTGACTCTGGAAAGTTGTCTTCTGACCTCCACACTCATGCCATGGCATGTGCACACACACACACACACACACACACACACACACACACACATAAAAATATTAAAATGTAAGTTAAGAGAGATAGAGGCAGGCTGATCTCTGCCAGTTCTGAGACAGCTGGACTACACAGAATCCCTGGGGGACCATCGTGCTACCCTATATTTTAGACTTTATATATTCCTGCAGTCTCTAGAGAAAGCTGCTCTCCCAGGAGGTCTTTTTCTTATCCAAGTGGTTGACAGGTTTGTAGCTCCACCCTCGCAGGAGCTGGCAATTGCACATCTTTGTTACTTGACCCAGGAACACCCTCAGGAAGGCATGCTCACCTTAATTCACACTAAAGAGAGAGGCGGAATAATTATTGCTCTAATGAGATACAAGTTGTTGTTCTCCGAGAATTCCTGCCCCTAGTGCAGCAGCTGTTGGCTGTGGAGGTTTGTAAATCTGCCCACTTTTTTGAGTTAGTCCTTTCCCTTTTCTTCTGTCTCTTTTCTAAGCATGCTTTCCTTAACACTTAGGGTCTTCTCTCCAACACGTTCAGCTCCCCTACTCTTTCTTTAAAGCTTCCTTCCTTGCCACGCGGCTGCTTGTCTGCATGTATCTGATCCCCATGCCCTTCCCCCATTCTTTCCCCCATTCTCCTCTTCCCAGAAGCTGCTGAAACTTTACAGCCTGCTTGTCCTGAAAATGACCTTGAGGTTCTTTTTGAGTCTATCCTTGAGGCTGGAGAAACGGCTCAGTGGTTAAGAGCACTGACTGCTCTTCCAAAGGTCCTGAGTTCAATTCCCAGCAACCACATAGTGGCTCACAAGCATCTGTAACAGGATCTGATGCCCTCATCTGGTGTGTCTGAAGACGATAATGTACTCACTTAAATAGTGTACTTAAAAAAAAGAAAAGAAAGAAAAAGTGTCTATCCTCAAATTACTTTATTAATGAGGCTAACCCCCACTCCCAAAGACCCCAGTTCATCCTATATCATTGGCATACACCTATGAGAGGGCATACACCTATGAGAGGTGGAGGCAAAAAGATAAGGTGTTCAAGATCATCCTCAACTACAAAGAGTTTGGAGCCAACTGGGTTAAAACAATACAAAACAAAACATAAAAGGGGGAACCCAAGATATCCTAGCAAAGGCACAGCCAGTATGACGGGGGAGGTGAGGGGTAACAAGGGTAAGATGGCGGGATCCAAACCAGGGTAGGAAGGGAGCTGTGGGTCATTTGTCCCAAAGAAAGAACTTTCAGTCTTCGCGCCTCAGCCTACTGGGTGCTAGTATTACAAACATTTGTCACCAGGCCTGAATCTCATTGAACATATCAAGGGGGAATCTGGACCCTGGGGAAAAAAAAATGTTTGAGAGTGATCTGTAGCATGTACAGTGTGAATAAAGCATATTTATTTGTACTGCTATGGCAAAATACCAGGGACTGGTTAGCTCATACAGATCCCAAGTTTATTTCTCATAGTTCTGGAGGCTGGTAACCCCAAGGTCAAGGCGATGGTTAGTTCAGTATCCAGCGAGTACTCACTTACTGATACATGGATGGACATTGTCTCTTTGGTAAGTCCTCAACATGTCAGACAAGGGAAACAAGCTCTCTGGGTTCTCTGTTGTGAGAGGACCAGTCCCATTCATAAAGCTCCTCCATCCTGTTCTCATTATTTCCAAAGTCTTTAACTTCAAATACCATCACATCTAGGATTAGGTCTAAAATGTGAACTTTTGGAAATAACTGGTCTGGCAGGGGCACAGCTAGTCTAAAGACAATGTGTCCTTCCTTTTGAACATGTGACTGTGAATTAAGGCACCTCCAGGATTTGGAATTGTCCCAGGAATCTCATGCTGAGAGATAGACACTGAAAACTGGCTCCAGCCAGAGGAGGAATTTGTCTCCACAAAAGATATTTTATATACCTCTAATGACATGTCGGACCACCTTGTGATGTGAGACTACAGACCAGAGAATGGTGGGTTAATGACGAAGCTAGATCACACCTTGGTCACATAATTGTGTCACAGCCTAACTACGCACATCTTTTGCCTTCTGTTTAAACATTGTTCTCATGACTCTGAAGGTAGACTTGGGAGCCACTAGACCCCTTTGTCCTTCTTATCAATGTGGCCATATTGAATAAATCTCCTTTCCTCCCCCTGCTTTCCTGCTTCATGGTATTTGGATTTTTTAGATACCTTGTTAAATAGGCAGCTGATCAGGGCTTGTTAGGCACAGGTTCTGACTGTAGCTAGCCTTAATTATTTCTCTCTCTCTCTCTCTCTCTCTCTCTCTCTCTCTCTCTCTCACACACACACACACACACACACAAACACACACACTTTTTCTCTGATTTTTGAGATAGGATCTCACCATGTAGCCTTAGCTGGCCTAGCCACCCTGACCCTAACCCTAGTCCTTGCTTTGTAGACCAGGTTAGCCTTACAGAGACTCGCTTCCAAGAACTGGGATTAAAGGCATATTTTATAGTAGAGTTTGGTGGGGGATAGAGGGAGGGGGAAGAGAGAGGGTTGAGATGTTTTGTATGAGGAAAAAAAAATAAAGAAAAAGTAAAGAAAATGCACAGAAAGTCTCAACTTTCCTGCGTACAGGAGTCCCCTGGACATCTCCACAAGATTCAGTGTCTGAGCTGAGACTCTGTATAATAAGCTTGGGCTGAGCCTGCTGATGTTGGGACCACACATCTGCAAGAAGTAGACCAAGATCACAGCTGGTAACATAGTCCTTCTTGAAGCCGATTGTACGCGCTATGCCTGAAATACCAGCACTCAGGTGAAGGCAGGAAGATTTACGGGAGTAGACATTGTATCACTCACTTCTCTCATTAAGATATAAAACAAACAAAACAAAACAAAGAGTCTGAAAGAAGCAACTTAGGGCAAGAAGGGTTTGTTTTGGTTTTTGATTTAAGAAGGTACATCCCATCCTGGTAGGAAAGGCACGGTGGAGTTCATGGTATCTGGAACATGTGGCTGGCGTGACTCAGTTCTCCATGCATCAGGAGCAGAGTGTGGGGATGCTGGCTCTCATCTAGCTTCCTCCTCTCCCTCCCTTGTCTTCAGTCTGGGCCCCCAAATCATAGTTTGGTGTCACCCACATTCAAGCAGCTTCTCCTTTCCTCAGTTAATCTCTGGAGGCATCATAGACATTTCCAGAATTTCAAGTCCTGGGATATTCTAAATCCAGTTAAGTTGACAATGAAGATTAGCCATCACAGCTATATAGTGAGTTCCAGCCCAGCCTGAGGTGCAGTGTGAGAACCTGCCAAAAAGGGGTCGGGCGAGGTAATAGATGGCCTCCCTGCTTTATAGTCTAAGACAGTTGGGGGGGGGTGTCAGGAAGAGGTATGAGAATTTTGGAACAAGGTTTGAGGCCACTGATGTCAATCGTCTGAGCAGTACCCACAACAAGGAACATTCCCAAGTTGGAATATAGTATTTTGCCCTAAGAACATAAGCACATAACTCAGCCCTGAGTTATTTTCTTTCCCACTGAGTATAGTCTAAGGTATAAGACATAATAAGCAATTTACATGATAAAAGTCCCTTGCTGGATGCTATCTAAAAATTCCTTAGACTAATTTCCGACTTACAGACACAAATAATGGAATCTAAATTCTTATCACTTAAATATAAAGAAATTTTATATTGGACATTAGAGGCTTACAGATTTTCTTTTTATTTTAGAAAAATCCAAAACACCAAGCTTCATAGAACACAAAAGCCAAACAACGCCAGATCCTATGCAAGATACAGGACTCCTGTCACAGTGGAGCCAAGGACTTAGGCGGTGTCTAGCTGCTGTTTTTTTTTTAACAGAACGAGGGAGGGACTAGATCTCTGCTTCCTTTCTAGACTTTTGGCTGGGACTTGAGGCCAAGGGGGTGGAAATAAAATGATAAAAATAATAAAGTTAACATCCTTTTCCATCTCTGGGAGGATAAAGGCAGAGAAAAGGATGCATAATGATTTGGTTCCAGAGGAAACTCCTAGTCCTAGACCTCAGGCAATATCCCAGGGGTACGGTTGCAGACAGACCTGGAACAGGGTCAGGAAACATGAAGAAAGGATTTGTACTGGAAAAAGATGGAGTGCCCTCCCAGAGGCCTGTTCCCTCCTCCTGGAGACACTGCCTCAGATTTGTTGTTCCTTACAGAGTTAATTTAAAAAATGGTCCCTAAGTGGCTAAAACCCATGAATGGATACACTTTATAGTAACAAAACAGAAGATGGGCACATTTTGTATCCAGTGCTTGAAATTTTTTCAGTAAGACTCAAATCTCAAACATCATCCTTACTTGCATTCTTCCTCCTCTTCACAATGGCAGTCACAGCTGCGGTGACCAAAACTCCAAGGAAAAGCAGACCAGCAGTGATCCCTGTGATGGGAGTGGTGGGGGAGGGAGAAGGCTCTGGGAAAGAGAGAGTAGGGAGAGGATAGAAGTGAGGGATATGCTCAAGGTCTGCAGAAGGGCTCCTGCTTTCCCCAAGGACAGACACTGTGCCCACACACACCCTTTACCCCATTTCAGGATGAGGGGCTCAGGCAGCCCTTCATGGTATAGTACACATGGCACATGTATCTACGCTCTTCTGAAGGCACCACCACAGCTGCCCACTTCCGGAAGGTTCCATCCCCTGTAGGTCTGGTCTCCACAAGGTCCATGTCCTCGGTCAGATCCTCCTCATCTCTCTGCCAGGTCAGGATGATGTCAGCAGGGTCCAGGGCCCAGCACCTCAGAATGATGTCACCTTCAGATCTGGGGTGATGGGTCACATGTGCCTTAGGGGGGTCTGAGGGAGAGTTGAAAGCATGAAGCATCTTGCTTTCTTCTGGAGACTCAGCAGTGTTCATGTGTCCATCCTGGGATGGACAGGAGAACTGGGGTGGGATTAGGGTGTCCATAATCTAGACACCAGCGAGGGCCTATTTCAAACTAAAATGAAACCACAGTAAATTTCTAAAGGCTTCTCCAAGATGGCAGGAACTTGCGGATTTCACCAACCCAAGGTATATATTTCATAGGAATATGCGGAGACTGTAGACTAGCCTTCCATATAGCGTCACTCACAGTTCTTTCTCTGGCTATGGTAGTCAAATAGGGTCCACAGTTCGATTGGGCCAAGTATTAAAATCCCCCTACCAAGGCGCATCAGCTCCAAATGCTCAGGGTCCTGCGCTATAAATGGCACCCGCGGCTCCACCCGCTGACTTGCCAAGTCGCTGTCGAAGCTCACTATTTGTGTGTTGTCCACGTAGCCCACAATGGTGAGCAGTAGCCAGGATCTTACAAGGTGGTGGTGAAATACCGCAGGGAGTGTGAACCTAGGGGTGGTACGGGGTCAACCCAGGTGGACCCGGAGACAATTGAATCCGCTGGGAGGAGAGCTAGGGCGCAGGCTCCGCAGGCAGCAGGCGAATTGGAGAAGAGAGCCTGGCAGGGGCTGCCCAATTCTAGGAAGGGAGGTATGGTTGGGCCAAGATGTAGCTTTCTCAGTGCTGTCTCTGGTCCGCTCCCTCCCTCCTCCCTGCAGAAGCGGCTTCACTTTCTACCCTGCACACACCGGAGCCTGAGTTGGGGCCAGGCGTTCACCAGCAACAGAAAGAACGTGCTGCGCAGCACCAAGGACCTCATCCTCCGTGTTTGGAGAACTTGAAAGGGTTGGGTCTATATTCCTCTCTATGGAGTTTTACAGCGTTGTGGGTGTGTGGGGGCGGATCACCATGACTCTTAGTGGTTCTACGAAATTCCCACATACAACAGAAGTGAACATATGGGTGTCCAAACATTACTGGGGAAAAGGGGGTTCCCATTTGTGGGTTCCTATAGAGTGTTCTCGATTAAAAAGAAAAGAAAGAAAAGCCAATAACAAAACCAGACTCAGAAGGACGCTCCAGGTCCATCTCATTAGTTTGGGGTGGTGGCGGGGTGGGGTGGGGGGGGACAACGGCACAAGCAAACCATAATCTTAGCAGGGGCTGTCTGGAGTGAAATAGGGAGAAGAGTAATACTTTCTGAGTTAGGGTCAGCAATGGAGGAATGTAAACAGCTGTAGAACGGAGAAAAGAAAAAGGTTAGCCTTTTGAGTTATAAATCAGAAAACCAACAGACTCAGCAGCGAATCTCTATAAGGAACTGGATTGAGGGAGAGACTCCAGAAACGTAGTAAGTACATTATTTCATTTAGGGTATTATTATTCCTTCCATTTCCTTTGCATGTTTTCAAACGAACAGTTTTCCAGAGGGGTTGTCTGCTGGCCAGGTGATTAACAGGTCTAGTTGAATTAGCGCCTAAGAAAGGGGGAGGGGAATTGGTATGCACTATTCTAATCTCTGGGACAGATCAGAATGCATAGTCTATACCCTGATGAGATGTGGAGATTAGATTCCATTCTTTTAACCAAAAGCAAGTTACCCCAAAGTCCTGGTATCCCTACCTTCTCATATGGTAAATGGATGTGTGTGAACTGGTCCATTCTTAATGACCCCGAAGCCAGGTGATGCTTGTCTAAGCCAGCTGCCTAATACTGATAGAAGCCCCTGAGAACTGATGACTTATGAACTAGAGAAATGAACCCTGGGGCCACGAGGAAACTTCAAACCTTAGACAACTTGAAAGCAAGATCAGAGGAGACCAGGTACTTTACCCACACCCTAGAGCCCTTTACCACAGTGTCTCCTGGTGGAGAGCTGTGTGTGTCAGGAAGTCCCAACATTTTGATTTCAGGATCTCTGAATGTTCTCACAGATACCGAGGACCTCAAACAGATGTTATGCAGGGTACATCCATCTATCTTTCTCAGGTTAAAAAGTAAACAATGGGCTGGAAAGATGGCTTTGAAGTTAGGAGCATATGTTGAGTTCAGTTCCCAGCATCTATGTCTAACAGCTCTCTGGCTGTTAATGACAGACAAATGGTGGAGTTGCCTGTTTAACATACCAAAGTGGACTGGCCTCTAGATTCTTCCTGCATCCCTTAGTCCCTATGGGAGACAGGGTATGGCTGGAGCACCCCCACCCTCTCCAGCCCAGGGGCTTGGCTCTCCTCTTCCTCCAACAACCTCCCTATACAATCCAGGCATTTTGGTTATCTGCCCTTTTTTGTATCTCTGAGCTCCTGGCTGCTGCTCCTAGTTATCCTCTTCTCTCCCTTCTCCTCCCTATCTCCCCACATGTCCCAGCTCAGCCACCGGCCACTCTGGGCTCTCCCAGATGTCTCTGCCTCCAGCTGTGCTCTCCCTCACCATACCTAGGAGCATTTTCATTCAACAGCCACCCATAACCCAAGCTCTAGGGGATCCATGCAAAGTCTTTGAATATACTTTGAATAAGCTTGACCTCATCTCTTCCGTAAACCCTTCCTGCTCCGTGTCGAAGAACAGAAGCTGTCATGTTGTTTTGTCTCTGTCAAAATGCTTACCGAGGCTCTGTTATATCCACTGAGCAGCCTTCCCTTCCTCCACATCCAAACCATCTTTATTATATTTGCCATGTGCTTTACCTGCATGGATATATGTGTGCCACACGAATGAAGTGCCCACAAAAGCCATCAGATTCCCCAGGACTGGTATTACAAATGGTTGTGAGCCACCATGTGGATGCTTGGTGTTGATCCCCAGGTCTTTGGGAAAAACAGCCAGGTTCCTAACTGCTGAACCATCTCTCCAGCTCCCTTGGACATCTCTAGGAGCCTACTTTTAGGTTTTAAGGAAACCAATACAATTATAAGTTACCACAAATGGGAAACAAAGAAGCAAAAACCATATTAAAAGCTCTGTTTTACTGTTTGATTTCTTTATGAAAAAGAGTTTGTCTTGGGTCTATGGAATGCACATTAAAGCTGTTTTCCTGAAGAAACCTTCCAGCAGAATCACACAGCATACTTGATCTTCCCTACACAGCTACATAAAAAAGAATTTCAAAATTAATGTAATATTTCAAAAAGATACTTAAAATGTAGTACATTATAGCCCATGACTGAAGAACCAGTATGAGGAAGGAGGTTTGCCATGAGTTTGAGGCCGGCCTGGGTTACATGAGACTCTCACTCAACCAAACATAGACGAGACTGGGCAATAGTGGTACATGCCAGTCTGGCCTACTGAGTGAGTTCCAGGACAGCCAGGGCTACACAGAGAAACTGTGTTTCAAAAAAAAAAAAAAAACTAAACCAAACAACACAAGCAGAAAGAAAAATGAGCAAGCTTGTATTTTCCCAAAATGTCACAACTGAATTACGATAAATTCAGTAAGTGAATTCAGTTTCCATGGTGAGAATTTGGCATATAATGTTGCTTTCCTTGGTGCTCTAATTGAAGCAAACCCATATTCATTTATCCCAATCTTAATTACTAATAATCCCTCAAATATGACATATCACACAGTAAATATATGTATAGATGAGGGTCACAGAAGAGATGCAAAGATTAAGGAGGTTACAGTAGCATTTCATGATGCTTTTGAAGTGGGCTTATAGAAATGTAAATGCGGGGGGTCTAGAGAGATGGCCCAGCACACAAGCTGTGACTCACAAGTCCCTGTAACTCCAGTTCCAGACACCCTCCTCTGGCTTCTGCAGGCACCAGGGACACACCTCGTGCACAGGCATACATGCAAGCAAAATATTCATACACAGAAAAGAAAAAAAACCTTAAATAAATATTATTTATTTACATAATTAAATAAATCTTATTGATATGGTAGGTGTTTTAGTTAGGATTTTACTGTTGTGAACAAACACCATGACCAACCAGCTGGTTCCACTCCCTGTTAGCAGCTTTCCTCAGCAGATAGCCCATGGCTCTGGCGTCTTGAACATCTTGGGATCTACATGGCAACTTCAATGTTACAGCTTCTTGTTTCAACGTTTGGGATCCACACATGATCTTCTGGGCTCCTCCAAAGGGCTGGTTTCACTTCTCCAGTTCCACCCTCTGTAGCACTCTAAGCTCAGGTTAATCCATTCCACTGCTGCTGCTGTTCTTGGTGATCATCCCATGGTACTGGCATCTCTAATACGTTGGGGTCTTCAACTGCAACTAGGTTTCAATAGCCTCTCATAGGCTCTCTTTATGGTGCCAATCCTTAACTTTGCATGACCCCTTCAGTCCTGGGCCATCAACTGCAACTGAAGCTGCATTTTCACCAGTGACTTCCATGGCCTCTCACAGTGCCAAGGCTCAGCTGCTCTTCATGACCCCTTCATGCCTTCAAAACCAGTACCACCTGGGTGAGTCTTACACATTACCAAGTACAGCTGCAGCATGAAATACAACCTTGGCGATCTCTGAAACACAACTTCGTTGTGCTTTCAGAAAATACTTTTTAGAGGATTTCACTTCAGTGATGCTGGTCTCTTCTTAATCACCACTAATTTCTTAGCTCTAGCTAACCAGCATCAATTGGCTTTTATTCTTGACTCTAAAGTCAGAGCCACATGTCCAAAGCTGCCAAGTTCTGCTGCTTGCTGGGGCTGGAACATTCCCCTTCCCCTTACTCTATTACCAACTTTCTATTTTCCAATTCCCTCACTGCCTAAGCTTGATTGTCCTGAAACTTGCTCTGTAGATTGACCTTGAACTCAGATATCTGCAAGACTCTGTCTCCTGGAATTAAAGGTGTGTACCACCATGCCTGGATCTAAGTTTAGCTGGGTAGGATCTTGACCCAAAGTCCTGCTCCCTTAATCTGTTATCTCCTTGAACACAGGATTCAGCTCCATTTCACTTTCTGGTACCCCATTAATAATCGAACCATATATTTTATATTTTTCCTTTCTAAGCTACACTTGTTTAAAAATCCTCTTCATGAGACTTAACCAGAAAACCTGGGTATTCCTGAGACTTCCTTTGTCGATGCAATTAATCTTAATCTCCTCACCTTAGCCTCAGGCAGACTCTTCAGACAAGGGCAAAAAGTAGCCATCACCTTCTTCACTAAAATACCACATAAACAGTCTCTAGGCCACATTCTGATATTCTTCTACACTGAAACGTCTTGGACCAAGTCTGCAAAGTTCAAATCATACTCAGCAACAAAGTCTTCCATATTACTACTAGGATAGCCCATTAAGCCCAACTTAAAGCATTCCACTGCTTTCCAAAGTCTCCAAATCCACATTCCTCCAAACAAAAATATGGTCAGGCCTATCACAGTAATACCCCAGTCCCTGGCACCAACTTCTGTCTTAGTAGTTAGGGTTTTACTGCTGTGAACAGACACCATGACCAAGGCAACTCTTATAAGGACAACATTTAATTGGGGCTGGCTTACAGGTTCAGAGGTTCAGTCCATTGTCATCCAGGCAGAAACATGGCAGCATCCAGGCAGGTATGGTGCAGGAGGAGCTGAGAGTTCTACATCTTTATTTGAAGGCTGCTAGCAGAATACTGACTTCCAGGCAGCTAGGATGAGGGTCTTAAAGTGCACACCCACAATGACATACTTACTCCAACAGGGCCACACCCTCTAATAGTACCACTCCCTGGGCTGAGCATATATAAACCATCACAGTAGGGAATCCAAACAGTGTAAGGGAGGAAGATGCTGCTATAGAGTCAGACACTGAGCAGAAGACTGAGAAATAAGTCCAGCTGCAGAGGCAAAAAAGGTAGGATGAGATCTAGGGAAAGGAATGGACAAATGGGTGAACAGAGGTTCAAATAGATTTGAGGAGGATGGGCAAATTATAGTAAAATAGGCCACCCCTGCATAGCTGAGAGGAAGCCCCAGGGATAGTCTGAAGTTTTCTGTCAGTCACTGATGCACACAAGAGGGTCAAATGACAGACTGGTGTGGGACCAATGGCATTACAGTGTTGGGTATTCACATCTTTCTGGGGCTCTGATGAAGGAGATGTACCCTTTCGTTAGTTGGGTGTGTCCCATAGTTCTTGGGTCTGATTTTCCCGATAGAATTCTAATAAACCCACATGGTCCTGCTAAATTTATAGCAGATGGTGGTCCCTACCACTTGCAATACCAGCACTCAGGCAGAAGCAGGATGACTTATGGGAGTAGACAGATAACCTAAACTTTTCTCACTCACTTTTCTCATTAATGTAAAAACAAAACAAATGGGTGGGCAGTGGTAGTGCATGCTGTTGTAATTCAGCAGACCCCGCAGTGTCTCAGCTCAGGTGCACGACCCCTCAGAACACAGCTTGACTAGATGATTGCTGCAATAGCATGAGCTTTAATGTTCCACGTATGTGGGGGTTGCTCATCCTCGCAGGGAGAGTCAACCCTGAACAAAGAAAGCACACATCTTTTATACCCTTCTTGCAATGGGGGTGACGCATCATGGAATGGGGGTGATGTGCTATAGACAATATGTTTTTAAAATTTACAGGTCAAAAGGGATTTTTGCAATAAGATTGTTGACAGTTTGGGGCCTTCCCCAAAACCCAGTAGCAGGAGGGGCAGGGGGGTGATTCAGAGAACTGTCACGTCTTATTTTGTCCTGGCTTGGTCAGCACAGCCTCAGCTTGGTCACTTTGTCTGCTTGAAACTTTTGTTTTTACATTCTTAGAGCCTTGTTTAATGTTCTCAGGAAACTCTGTTCTCACCCAGGAAGGTCTGATTAGGAGCTGCACTTGGCAGCTCCAGTCAGTCTGGCTGCCTCCCTGCAGCTTCTCTGCCTTAAAGGGGACGTTACAGATTTAGGCTTTTACCAGCTCATCACAGAGAGGCACTGTTACTGGGGAAAGAAGCTTGCTCTCCACCCATGCCTTAAATCCCAGCACTTGGGAGGCAGAGGCAGGCGGATTTCTGAGTTCGAGGCCAGCCTGGTCTACAGAGTGAGTTCCAGGACAGCCAGAGCTACACAGAGAAACCCTGTTTCAAAAACAAAACAAAACAAAACACAAAACAAATGAAAAAAGCCTAAAAGAATAGACAAGGTGAGAAGGATTTATTTTGGCTTTTGATTTAGGAAGGTACATTTCATCCTGGCACGAAATGCATGGTAGAGTTCATGGTAGTTGGAGCATGTGACTGGACTCACATCTCCATACATCAGGAGCAGAGCGTGGGGATGCTGGATCTCACCTGGCTTCCTCCTCTTTCTCCCATGTCTTCCATCTGGGCCCCCAAATCATTCAGTGCAGCTCTCCCTGCCTCGCCTTGGGTTAATCTTCTCTGGAAAAACACCCTTTACAGACGTGTCCTGGAAGATTCTAAATCCAGTCAAGCTGACAATGAAGATTGGAATGAAGATTAGCATTCACAGCTACATGGTGAGTTCCAGCTCAGCATGGGGAACAGTGTGAGACCCTGCCAAAATAAAGATGGGAGAAGGGTAGAAGATGGCTAAGTCGTTAACAACATTTGTTGGTTTTGCCAAGGGCCAAGGACCAAGGACGGTTCAATTCCTCCCATCAACATGGTGGCTCACAACTGCCTGTAACTTCAGTTCCAGAGAATCTAATATCTTTTTCTGACCTCCTTGGGATGGGGCACACACAATGCACATAAACCCAGGCAGGCAAAGATACATACACAAATCACAGAAGCACAAATTAAATAAGTAAGCAAAACTTTATAAAAATAACTGACTGGAGAGATAGCTTAGTGGTTGAGAACACTGGCTGCTATTGTAGTCGACCAAGATTCAGTTCCTAGCACCTACATTGTGGCTCACAATCAGCCCTAGCTCCAGTTCTAGCAGACCCAACAAGTTTTCTGACTTTTGAAGGCTCCTTCATGCAGGCAGTATACATACATACACTTACTCATACACATAAATAATAATTTTTAAAAATCGCCTGGAGAGATAGCTCAGCGGTTAAGAGCATTGACTACTCTTCCAGAGACCCCGAGTTTAATTCCCAGCAACCACATGGTGGCTCACAACCATCTGTAATGTGATTCAGTGCCCTCTTCTGGTGTGCCTGAAGGGAGCTACAGTGTACTCACATACATTAATCAAATAAATAAATAAATAATAAAAATATTAAAGAAAATAATAAAAAATGTAAAACCTTTCTCAAGACAGGGAGGGAGTAATATTGGGGCTCCCTGCTCAACCATCTAAGACAGGTCTGGGAAGAAGCTCAAATCATTTAGGACAAGATGTGTGGTCACTGATACCAATTATCAGAGTGTCACCCACAGTGTGAAGAACAAGTAATAAAGGACTTCTGTCATCAGACCTGAGTTATCATGATTTTTCCCTCCTATGGGATTTAGCTTCAGGAAGAAGACTTAGGGAATAATTTATGTAATGGAAGCCTCTGTCTTGAAATCAAATGCTTGTCATTTATTAAACATAAAGGAGTTTTTGTGTGATATGGGGGGTTGACGGTAATTTTATTATTTCATTATGGAACCAGGTTTGACTATTTATAGCTGGGAGGAGAACACACAAGTCTATCAACTCCAGGTGCCACACAGGATAAACTTCCTGCCACTGGACATGGTCACTGGACACAGATGCTGGTCACTGTGGCTGGGGCAGTTTCCCTGTAGCTCCTGGAAACTGGATGGAACAATGTACCCTTGCCAAACACATTCTCTACAGTTTCAGCTTTTTCTTATCACCGTGTGCTGAAGTAAAGTCCAGCATGTAGTCATTCGACAAAGATCCTTGCTGTGTTCAGCTGCAGGAATGCATTTGGGAAGGTGATGGAGGGACATGGTCTCTGCTTCCTTTCTAGACTCTCAGAGGGGTATCCCCCTGTTATAGAGTTCAAGAGGTGAGACCAGTGGCCAAGGGAAGGAAGTAAAATGGGAAAAGTCAACTCTTTGAATAGACTGAGTAACTACATCCTTTTCCATCTGTGGGAAGAAAAAGATGGGGAGAGAGGCAGGATGAGAGATCCTAGCAGAATTCCCAGGTTCAGCACTTCAGGAATGTTTTTAGAATTATTATATGAAGAACTATAGTAGAATCAGGAAATAAAAGAAGGGAAGTATTCCAGAAAAGTCCCCAAGTTCCAGCCTGGAGATCTGTCCCAACTGTCACATCATGTTCAATCACGTCAATGTGAGAAGATATTGTCACTTCTTTCCAAATGTGCTTTAGAAAGTGTTAGAACACAAGATCCTAGATTGAATAAGCACACATGTATGTATTTATCTTCTACTAACAGTAAGACAAAAACCCTCAGATATAACCCATTCCCTACCTCGCCTCTTCCTCATCGCTATGGCAACCACAGCTCCAGTGAACACAACTCCAAGGAGAACCAGGCCAGCAGTGATTCCCATGATGGGGATGGTGTGCTTAGAAGAGTCTGGTAAAGAGAAGGTATGAGCCCTCAGCTCTTACCCATGACCTTCTCAGGGTCTCAAGAAGGGTTTCCAATTTTCCTAATGATCATCTCTGTGTCCACACCACTCCTTACCCCATTTCAGAACAAGGGGCTGGGTTAGTGCCTCATGTTGCACATGACATATATATCTCTGCTCCTCTCCAGAAGGCACCACCACAGATGCCCACTTCTGGAAGGTTCCATCCCCTGCAGGCCTGGTCTCCACAAGCTCCATGTCCTGGGTCAGTTCCTCCCCATTCAACTGCCAGATCAGGGTGATATCAGCAGGGTAGAAGCCCAGGGCCCAGCATCTCAGGATGACATCACCTTCAGGTCTGGGGTGATGGGTCACATGTGCTTTCGGAGGATCTGAGGAAAAGAGTTGGACAATTCAGGAATCTTGGATTCTTCCCTGAACTGCAGCGATGTTTATGGATCATCCTGGAAATGGGATGGGTAGTTGAGGGATTTAAGCACCATACAGTATTCTAGGTTCAAGCATCTGGGATAATCTACTCCTTTGAAAAGCTCTAGAAATAGGATGACAAGATGGACTTCAGGATTCCCAAGGGAGAAAGGAGAAAGGTCCTGACAGGGTGATGGCTGAGAGACCTAGCATCACTGGAATCAAGACTCCAAAGAGGTTGGGTGTGGCCTGAGAACATGGCCTGAGAAAGGCCATGTCTCACAAAGGGCTGCAGACTGGAAGGGAGCAGCTGTTTAGGGATCTTTTCTCCTTCCTTCTTGAGACAGAGCCTCAACTCTCCTGAGAGAAAGTCTGGAAAGTCTCTGTCTAGTGTTTGATCAGGAAACCCAGAACACTCTTCCCTCTTCAGATGCAAAGAAAAGAAGCAGTATTCTAGCCCAGCTCATTTTGTACCCTTCCAGGGAGGCAGTGAACCCCAGCCCGAGGATAGATGGAGAAGATTCCTCGCAGCCCCATGTACCTGCTCTTAGCAGAGTCTCCTTCCCTATCTCCAGGTACATGCGGAGCGACTCCACACATTCGCCCTTCAAGTAGGATCGCCTTTGCTCAGAAACACCAGCCTTCTCCCACTTGCGCAGCGTGGTCTGCGCTGCTGTGTCGCCTGCGGTCCAGGAGTGCAGATCCTGGTTTAGGGCGAGGTAATCGCGGCCGTCGTATGCGTGCTCCTCATGCCCACGGAGGAAGAGTCCATCTGGCCCCACTTCGCAGCCAGACACACACTGAAAGACGTGAGAGCCTGGCCCCGCCCCGGTCGTAATTAGACCAAAAATCGTGCATGAAACCCCGTCCAGGGTCTCCTCGAGTCCCACAACCTCGTGCCAAACCTCCGAGCTGAGGACCTGGGAACTAGGGGTCGTCCTAAAGGATTTGAAAGGGTCACTCACCATCCTTGCTGTGGTTGTAGACTCCCATGGCCTCCCGCAAGTTCACCTGAGAATTCTTCTCAATGTCCTTGACAGTCTTGGTCTGTCGCTTCCAATACTCGGGCCCCATCTGCTCCACCCAAAGAGCGCGCGGCTCCATTCTCTGACTTTTCCCCTGATTGTTATAGCACAGGAACTGTGCGTCGTCCACGAAGCCAACAAAGACGAAGGAATGCTCCCTCAAACCAGGCTGGGACACGGCGGTGGCAAAAAACTGCAAGGAATGGATGCCTGGTGGCGAAAGACACAAATCCTTCTTCCGGGACTTGTGGAGGTGTTGGTGCCGGTAGGGGAGCAGAGTGTGGGGCTCAGGATGCAGATTGGAGAAAGGAGAGGGAAGAGTCTGGCTAGGCGATTTGATTGCTAGGCTTCCAAGGCGCTGCCCTCCGCCCGGTGTCCCCACTCTCTTTCCCTCCTGACCCGCACTCACCTGCGCGAACCTGGGCCAAGGCCAAAGCTCGGGAAAGCAGCAAGAGTAGGAGGGCAGAGAGCGCGGGGCTTCCCATCCTCGGTGTTTAGAAGGTCTAGAGGAACTGAGACTTTGTGGATTTTATAGCACTGCGGTGTGTGGGGAGAGACCATGATGACCGAATGGCTTTCTCCAGAATTCAGATATGCAGTGAATTCAAGCAGAAGGACCACACAACTGACACTGATGGTAAGCTGGAGAAAGGAATTCAAAGGTAAGGAGGAATCCATACATCCCTTGAAGAGCAGACCTGAGAGTCACACCAGAGACCAGGAATTTTACCACCCTCTTCCTCCTGCACCTGGTGCCAGGAGCTGTGTTTCAACATTTTGTTTTTCAGGATCTATCTCTGCATGCTTTTACAAATTCGAGGACCTCAGAGAGATATGGCATGTTACATCCGCCCACATTTATCATATTAAAAAAATCAAAAGATATGCGCTGGAGACATGTATAGGACCTGGGTTGGGTTTCCAACATCCACACTGGGCAATTTTGGTTTGTAGTTGTGTAAATGAAATTTCTCAAACTTAGATAATCTGGAGATCTTTAGATAGATCTTAGATAATCTGGAGATCTAGTTGTATGGACACAACCACTCCAGTTTCTGGATTCTGACCCCCCTCTTCTGGCCTCCTCAGGCTCCTGCAAACGGTGCACATAGGGGCAAACAGGCACACACACACACACACACACACACACACACACACACACACACATACACACACACACACACACACACACACACACACACACACACGAAATAAAAATAAGTATTTTTTTTCCTGAAAGATAAATAGCTGATTCAGGAATGTATTCTCAACACTTGGGGGGTTAGACAGTCCTTTTTTTTTTCTTTTTCTTTTTTTTTCTTTTTATTAGATATTTGCTTTGTTTACATTTCAAATGTTAACCCCTTTCCATGTTACCCCACCAAAAACCCTCTATCCCATGCCTTTTCCCCCTGATCACCACCCTCCCCCCAATTTCCTGACTTGCATTCCCCCTATTCTGGGGAATCAAGCCTTCACAGGACCAATGGCCTCTCCTCTCGTTGGTGTCTGAAATGGTCTCTTCTGCTCCATATGTAGCTGGAGCCATGGGTCCCTCTTTGTGTACTCTTTGGTTGTGGTTTAGTCCCTGGGAGCTCTGGGGGTACTGGTTGGTTAGACAGTCTTCTTACAGAATTTGAGTTTATATATTTGCTTATATAGCACAGTCTATATAAGACTCTGTCTTCACCAAACAAAAAACAGAAAACAAAAAACATTTAAAAAGTGAAAATACCCTTTTTATCCTGTAAGTAATCCCAGTTGGATAATATGATTATTAATAAGTTGGATAATATGATTATTAATTGCAATTGGAGCTCCTCAGCCTGGAGTCATACTAACATGTCAAAAGATTAGCCAGCTGTCAGGAAATATGGGAAGTAAATTATAAAAAAAAAAAAGCATGAAAATATCAGGAGGTCATAGATCCTAAGAAAGCATCTAAGTGACTTTGAGGGTCCTACAGAACATGCTTTAAGAAATGCTGTTCTGGGGGCTGGAGAGATGGCTCAGTGGTTAAGAGCACAGGCTGCTCTTCCAGAGGTCCTGAGTTCAATTCCTAGCAACCACATGGTGGCTCATAGCCATCTATAATGAGATCTTGTGACCCCTTCTGGCCTACAGGCATATATGCAGGCAGAATACTATATACATAATAAAAGCCAATAGATCACCATCTCAGCTGATATACTCCACATCCAGACAGACAGATTCCTGTTCCCTCCACATCATGCCTGCTGACAGAGGGTCCAATCAGTATGGAAAAAGTACCACTGGATGGATCTGTGAGGCAAAGGGCTGTCCCACAGTGTCTATAGCAATCCCATTTTGTGGTAGTGCAGTTGAAAGGTTTCTCAAAATTGGATAATCTGGAGGTCAAAGGTAGGGACAGGGCCCCAAGGGGATAGGAACTCCAGAAGACCAACAGAGTCAACTAACCTGGACCCTTGGGGATCTCAGGAACTGAACCATCAACCAAAGTACATATACAGGCTGGACCCAGGCTTCTCTGCTCGTATGTAGAAGATGTGCAGTTTGATCTTCATGTGGATCCTGAACAAATAGAGCGAGGGCCATCCCAAAAGTTGTTGCCTGTACTTCGGATATGTTCTAGTTGGGCTGCCTTGTCTGCCCTTAGTGGGAGAGGAAACACCTAGCCTCGAAGAAACTTGAAGTGATGGGGGTTGGGGGGGGCATCTGCTCAGAGGAGAAGGGGGGGGAGGGATTGGGGGAGGGGGTGACTGGGAGGAGAACAGTGAGTAGGGTGTAAAGTGAATAAGTAAAAATGAAATTAAATTTAAAATAAAAAGGTATGGCCAGTATTAAGTTCAGTGTTTCGAAAGAAGTTAAGGTCTCTGAGAGAGATAGCATTAGGCCTCCACTGGCGGTGTCAACCAGCCTCTCCTAAAATATACATGACTGTTTCTTTTTTTTTTATTAGATATTTGCTTTATTTACATTTCAAATGGTATCCCCTTTCCATGTTACCCCTCTGAAAATTCCCTAACCCTCCCCCTCCCCCTGTTCAACCCCCCCCCCCAATTTCCTGACTTGCATTCCCCCTATTCTGGGGAATCAAGCCTTCACAGGACCAATGGCCTCTCCTCTCGTTGGTGTCTGAAATGGTCTCTTCTGCTCTATATGCAGCTGGAGCCATGGGTCCCTCCATGTGTACTCTTTGGTTGTGGTTTAGTCCCTGGGAGCTCTGGGGGTCCTGGTTGGTACATATTATCGTTCCTCCCGCAGGGCTACAAACCTCTTTGGCTCCTTGGGTCCTTTCTCTAGCTGCTCCATTGGGGACCCCATGACTGCTTCTTTGGGGGCCTCGTTTGGACAAAATCAAAAGCATTTTGAGTTGAACTTTGGAGTGCCCTGAAGTAGCTCATGTCCTAAGTCAGAGCAGGCACTTTGCAAAGACTGACATTTGGACCTCCAGGCTGCATAGCCTCATTTTTCAGGAGCTTTCTGAATGACGTCTATAAGGATACCTTGGTTTTTTGGGGTTTTTTGTTTTTGTTTTTGTTTTTGTTTTTTTTTTTTTGGTTTTTCAAGACAGGGTTTCTCTGTGTAGCCCTGGCTGTCCTGGAACTCACTCTGTAGACCAGGCTGGCCTCGAACTCAGAAATCCTCCTGCCTCTGCCTCCCAAGTACTGGGATTAAAGGCGTGTGCCACCACTGCCCGGCTAGGATATCCTGTTTTATCTGGTTAAGAAATTGTCATCATATTGTGTGAGGATGGAGCCTTGGGTAAAGGCTATGGAATCTAAAACATCCTTAAGTATTAAAGAAAATCCTGAAGGAAATTCACATTATGCCCAAGGTATTGGACTCCAGATTAATTTTCTCTAAATGTGAGTACAGAGGGAAATATCAAGTCAGGGTGTGAAGGAGCTAAAAGAAAGATGAGCAAAGGCTGGTCATTGTGTACCGACATACATCTTCCTGAGGGAATTCAAAGAATTATAGCACTTGGGGTTTTGTTTTCTACAAATCAAGGTATTTGATTTCTGAGTCCAGTTTCCTTCTTCCTTTACTAACAAGATTAGCTTTATAGGGTGAAGAAGTAAAAACAAAACCAGCTAAAAAAGAGAAAGTTCTTTCTTCTGCATCTTGCAAGAGGTGATGTTAGGCTAGTAAAGGGGAAGGTTTGTTTCCCTTCTCAGGAAGGGCTATTGGTCTGCGGTCAGTAGGAACCCAGCCGCATCGGCCATTAGCGTGTGGGCAAGAGCTAGATGAAGCTTCCTGTCACGTGTGATTCTGTTCTCACGGTATTAAATTAAGATAACTTTCCAAATGGGCAATAAGTAGGAAGTGTGAGGTCTGCTCTGAGGACGTGGAAGTAAAACCACTTCCTTATGATTTTATATGGTAACATTAAACTTAAATAACAAAATTCTCTCTAAATATACACTGGTGAGAAGTCAGAGAACAAAAAAGCCTGCAACGCTGAGTGCCTGTTACGACCTGGCTGTGAGAGTTGGACCATTAAATGAGCTGCTTACTGACTCCAACAACAGCTCGGTGGGGATCAGTTATTCACAATTGCTCTGACCTGAGCCTAGAGAAAAAAATCACAACAAAAATCTAGTTCTGGATCTTCTACTATAAGCTCTAGGCTGCCACTAAAGATTATTGACTCATTAGGGTATGTGGTTTTATCTTACTGGAGGGGAAGAGGAACCCCTGGAGGGTCCTGGTATTTAAGGAGTATGCCCTTTAAACATCCCCCCAAAAGCAGTAATGCTATACTGTCTGTAAGATTCAAAGGCAAGATCTGCTTTAAGAGCAATGTTTTCTTTTAATTTTAATTAGATGTATTCACTTAATTTTATATGTGTTTTGCCTGCGTGTATTTATGTGCACTGTGTATCTGTTTATGCACACAGAGGTGAGAAGAAAGTACCGTATCCTCTGGAATAGGAGTTACAGGTGGTTGTGAATCAAGTGGATGCTGGGAATTGAACCAGGAACACTTAAGAAGATTAAGCATTCTTAATCTCTGAGCCATCTCTCCATTTTGTTCATTTAAAAAAATATTTTCCTGCCGGGCAGCGGTGGCTCATGCCTTTAGTTCCAGCACTTGGGAGGCAGAGGCAGGTGGATTTATAAGTTTGAGGCCAGCCTGGTCTACAGAGTGATTCCAGGACAGCCAGGGCTATACAGAGAAACCCTGTCTCGAAAAAAAAAAATTTTTTTTTCCTGCCATGCAGTGGTGGCAAATGCTTTTAATCCCAGCTCAGAGGACAGAGGCAGGAGAATCTCTTAGTTTGAGGCCAGCCTGGTCTACAGGGTGAGTTTCAGAACAGTTAGAGCTACACAGAAGAATCTTGTCTTGAAAAAAACCTAAATAAATACATAAACCCTTTTTTTCCCCAAGCCAGACATAGTGGCTCACACTTTTAATCTCAGTACTCGGGAGGCCTGGTCTACACAGAGTTTCAGGACAGCCAGAGCTACATAGTGAAACCCTGTTTTAGCACTTCCCATTCCCCTCAAAAGTTATTTTCACTACTTGTTTTCCTACACATCTTTTCCAAAGAATTGTGTAGCTACTTTATTTAGGTCTCAAAGAAATCTCAGCCTCTGTGGCTCCGCCCACCATTTCTAGCCCTGCCCCCTACCCAAACCTCTCCAACTCAGGGATTGGACTTCCCTTCCCTTTCCCCAGCTTCTCTTTTCTATATAACTCAGCCATTTTGGCTACACATGTTGGATCGCCCTTTGCCTCTCGGGCCATGGTTCTTTCTCTCTTGCCCCCTTCTCTCTTTTCTTCCTGTTTTGCTCTCCCCTCCCCACCCCCGCCCCCCTCCCCCAATCTCGTGGCCCAGTTCAGTCTGTACCTTTCCAGATGTATCTGGCAGAACTCTCCCTCATATCTACAGAAAAAACCAAAAAACTTCTCTTCAACCATTCCTAGTAGCAGCCCTGTCGTCATTTGCATTCATACTTCCACTCAATATTTAAAGATGGAGCAGTCCAGTCAACTATTCTTTTCTGGGTTTTTTGCTTTATATTGGAAAGTGAGTTCCTGACCACAATGGAAATGAAAAAAAAAAAAAGGTTGTCTAATACAAGGTCTAATACAAACATGTCTGAAAAGTTTGTTTAAACCTTCCAGCAAAACCCTTGAGGTAAATAAACAAACAAATCATGACTCAAGATTTATTTATTTATTTATTTATTTATTGTATATGAATACACTGTAGCTGTACAGATGGTCGTGAGCCTTCATGTGGTTGCTGGGAATTGAATTTTAGACCTCTGCTCGCTCAGGTCAACCCCGCTCCATCAGGTCAACCCCACTCGCTCTGGTCGGCCCCGCTCGCTCCGGTTAACCTTGCACACTCAGTCCCTGCTCACTCTGGCCCAAAGATTTATTTTATTATTATATGTAAATACACCGTAGTTGTCTTTAGATACACCAGAAGAGGGCGTCAGATCTCATTACGGATGTTTGTGAGCCACTATGTGGTTGCTGGGATTTCTAACCCAGGTATTACTGCTTTTTTTTTTTTTTGAGACAGGGTTTCTCTGTGTAGCCCTGGCTGTCCTGGAATTCACTCTGTAGACCAACCTCGAACTCAGAAATCCTCCTGCCTCTGCCTCCCAAGTGCTGGGATTAAAGGCATGCGCCACCACTACCCGACTGGTATCACGACTTATACCGTAATTCTGAAACTGTGGAGGTCAAGCAAGAAGCCTAGTCACAGGTTCTAGGCCAACTTTGGGCTACACAGCAAGACCTATTTCAAAACAACAACAACAAAAACAGAAGACATACGGTTGAACCAGACCCAAAGTGCTTCAGGCTGCAGAGCTGAGGAGCCCAGATGTTGCAACCAAGGGCTCCAAATGCTGGGCACAGAACTGCAGTATTTGGCATTTGGCCTGCTGGGTTTGGGGTAAACAACAATACCAGTATTTTCCTGCTATTTTTTCCTTTTTTTCTTCTACCTTCCTCCTCTTCTTCTCCTCCTCCTCCTCCTCCTCCTCCTCCTCCTCTTCTTCTTCTTCTTCTTCTTCCTCTCTCTCTCTCTCTCTCTCTCTCTCTCTTTCTGAATGGAAATATTTACTTTATATCATTATTAGAATATCTTTTTGTTATTGTTGTTATTTTTAAACAAGGATCATAGTTAGAACCAGAGATGGCTCAGTGTGAAGACCACTTACTGATGATCTTCCAGAGGAACCAACAACTATCTGCAGTTTACATTATGAGACGGGCTTGAAATCTTGTGGGGATTAAGGGCAGAATACTATAGATTAAAATGATAGTTTGGGCATAAAGTTCACATAGGACGGATTTATGATTAATCTTTTTGAAAATAATTTACTTAATTTTCTTTTATGTGCATTGGTGTGAGATCCCCTGAAACTGGAGTTGCAAACAGTTGTGAGTTGCCATGTGGGTGCTGGGAATTGAGCCCATGTCCTCTAGAAGAGCAGTCAGTTCTCCTAACTGCTGAGTCATCTCTCCAGTCTTATGATTAATCTTCTTTATTGAGTTGTCTAGATTTAGAAACCACCCCTTTGGGCATACCTTCAAGAAGACCTACCCTGAATGTGAATGGCATTACCTATCAAACAGGCTTAATTCTCAGAGTGAATGAAAAAGGAAACAGGAGAAAGCCAACTGAGCGCTTTCATTCATTTTTCTTTACTTCCCGATCCACCCAGACCCCACCAGTAACCACCGCTAGCTGCTCCTGTAGCCACACCTTCCCTTCCATGGTGAACTTTACCTTTCAACCATGAGCCAAAATAAACTTTTCCCCCACATGTCACTTCCTGTGAGCCTCTGGTCACTGAAATGAGAAAATGAATTTTATAGCAAGTACTTGTAAGAATTATAAGCATCAGAAGCCCCCATTCATTGCTGACAGAGATACAAATAGTATAGCCACTGTATTAGTTAGGGTATTACTGCTGTGAACAGACTCCATGACCAATGCAAGTTTTATAAAAGACAACATTTAATTGGGGCTGGCTTACAGGTTCAGAGGTTCAGTCCACCGTCATCAAGGTAGAAACATGGCAGTATCCGGGCAGGCATGGTGCAGGAGGAGATGAGGGTTCTATATCTTTATCCAAAGGAAGCCCAGAACAGACTGGGAATCCCCAGGCATCTAGGAGGAAGACTCTAAGCCCAACCCCACAGTGACACACTTCCTCCAACAAGGTCACACCTTCTAATAGTGACACTTCCTGGGACAAGCATATACAAACCATCACAGCCACCATGGGAGATAGCCAGTAGTTTTTTTCTTTTAAACTAAGTAAACAGCTGGGCAGTGGTGGTACATGCCTTGAAATCCCAGCACTTGGGAGGCAGAGGCAGGCGGATTTCTGAGTTCGAGGCCAACCTGGTCTACAGAGTGAGTTCCAGGTCAGCCAGGGCTACACAGAGAAACCCTGTCTCGAAAAACCAAAAAACCAAAAAAAAAAAACAAAAAAAAACCAAAAAACAAAAACAAACTAAGCAAACACTTAACTATACAATATACAATGGCCACACTTACAGGTATTTTCCCAGGTCAAATCAAGAGCATAGTGCAAACCTTGACAAGGTGCAGGCAGCATTTTGCCTCTCTGGACTTCTTAAATGCATAGTCCCAGTCAAACTCGAGTCAAATACCATTATTCAGTATGCTGGGCCAGTCCTCCTCAAAAGTTATCAGGGTTATCAAAATCAAGGAAAATCCGGGGAGCCCTAAGGATCAACTGAGACTGAGGGTGTGGTGCCTTGGATAATGCCCTAGGAGAGAAAAGGGACATTAGTAACAACTGAAGAGTATAAGTGAAATATGTATATAGTTTCATGGGTTATAAAATGTATGATGATGTGAGATTTATTTTTATGTATGCGTATGCTTGCATGAGGTCATGAGACACACATATGCAGTGCCCTTGGATGTCATCAGAGAACTGTGAGCTATCATGTGAGTGTTGGAACTAGAACTGGGTCCTCTGCAAAAGCAGACAGTGCTCTCGACCAGGAGCTATGTTTCCAGCTCTATATACTACCTTTGCAGTTCTCTGGGAAAAAAAGAAAAAAAAAAAAGCATCCTGGGCTGGAGAGATGGCTCAGCAGGTAAGAGACTGCCCTTCCAGAGATCCTGAGTTTAAATTCCAGCATCCACATGGTGGCTCACAACCATCTGTAAAGTGATCTGACGCCCTCTTCTGGTGTGTCTGAAGACAGCTACAGTGTACTCACATATAATAAATAAATAAAATCTTAAAAAAAAAGCATCCTAAATTTTAAGATTTATTTATGTGTGTGTGATAGAGAAGCTGGAGTTGCAGATTTGTTGTGAGCCATCTGATGTGGGTACTGGGAACTAATTCAGGCCCTCTGCAAGAGCTGTAAGTGCTCTTAAGACTAAGCCATCTCTCCAGTCTCATACATTCTAAAATTTAAAAGGTCATGTTTAGAAAATAGTCTTCAGGGGCTGGGAGTGTTGCTTAGTAAAAATTGCTTGCTTAGTATGTGCCCTGGGTTGAACCCCCTGTTCTGTGTGCATGTAACAATCTGTTCCATTTTCCAATGTTGACATCAAGGGGTTGGAGAGGGGAATACTCAGAGATACGACAGAATTCCTTCTAACAACTCTAACTTTCTTCCAACTACTGCATAGATCTGGGTACTCAGAAGCATCTTCACCCCCTACAAACCTTGCCCAGGTTTCAGTCGGCCATTTCCAACTGATTCCTAGACAATCCTGTCCTTGCCCCTTACACAATCTGAGAGGACAGAGCATCAGCAGCACCCTCGTGTGGCTGTGATATTGAGGCTAGAGGACCCTACAACCTCTTACAGAAACTTCCCAAGACCTGACTCAGTACTCAAAGCAGTATAAAGTGCTGACACTGAGTCTGAGTGCTCCCCAAATCCAGACAAACACGGATGTGTCCTCTTCTTTATATGGTGGTGGACTCTGATTCACGATACAAGTTTCCAGCTTGACTACACGGCTAGTTTGTAGCTTCCATTTGTGCTAAAACTTCCCTCCTTCTGGGAAATAGTCCAGAACTTTCCACAAATAAGAGGGCAGAGGAGACAGAACCACCTGGGGCATTGTCCCGGGAAGACAAGGAGGTCACAGAAGTCAAAATAGGTAAATTGAGACTGGGAGGAAGGCCAAAAGGAATGCTGGGTGGAAACCAGAGAGAAAGGCACACCGGAAGTCTAGTCGGGACATCCGTGCTTCCGGGGTGGGTTCTACTGGAGAGACGGGCTTAGGAGCTTCCAGCTCAAGTGCTGCTTTTCACATGGATAGTGACCCACTGATATGTCAGGTTATGAATTTTTTCATTGTATTTTATATGTATGGGTTTACGTTTTGCTTGAAAGTACACTTGCCTACCACTTGCATGTCTGGTTAAAAACTATGTGTGTTGGGCTGGAGCGATGAATCAGTGGTTAAGAGCACTGACTGTTCTTCTGAAGGTCCTGAGTTCAAATCCCAGCAACCACATGGTGGCTTATAACCATCTGTAATGAGATCTGACGTCCTCTTCTGGTGTGTCTGAAGACAGCTACACTGTACTTTTACATATAATAATAAATAGATCTTAAAAAAAACTATGTGTGTTACATTTCTCTTAAGATTTTTATTTTTTGTTTTTGTTTTTGTTTTGCTTGTTTGGTGTCGGTGTGTTTTGGTTTTTTTTTTTTTTTGACAAGATCCCACTATGTCTACCGGGCAGTGGTGGTGCACGCCTTTAATCCCAACACTTGGGAGGCAGAGGCAGGCAGATTTCTGAGTTCGAGGCCAGCCTGGCCTACAGAGTGAGTTCCAGGACAGCCAGGGCTACACAGAGAAACCCTGTCTTGAAAACAAACAAACAAACAAACAAAACAAAAAAAGATGCCACTATGTCACCCCGACCCAAACGTGAGCTCTTACAACTCATAAGCTAACACCTGTCAATCACTGACCTATCCTCAGGCTTTTTCTTCAGATGTATGTTAATGTGCCTGGAGTGAGCAGAGCAGTGTCTGACATTCATGCTCCATTTTTCCTGTACCCACTAGCTTCATTTTGGGACAGGGTATTTAAGCGGTTTATTCTGCATCCGTGTGATTTAGTGATGAACAAAGGCTTGCCCAGTTTCTGCTCAGGCTTTTGCGCCTTTCCATGGTCATCTAGTGTCTATAGTTTCTCCAAAATTTCCAAGCGTAAGAACAGTTAAAAATTCTGGAGGTTAGTGATTTATGCCATTAAGGTTTTTTTTTTGTTTTATCATTTGTTTTGCAATTTTAAACAGAGTCCTTCTCTGTAACCCAAGTGTGCTGCAATCACACTCCTAAATCTCCTAAATTCTGAGATTACAGGTATTCTGCCCATAAGTGTGTTGATTGGGGGTGGGGAGGGGAAGATTTGCAAATCCCACCAGGATAGGGACAGATTTCCTGCATGGTCTGATTTCTCTACACCTTATGAATATTTACTTTTGTAGTTAGCCTGGAGTTTGGAAGAGCTTGTATTCAGATTTTTTGTTTGTTTATGATACAGGGGATGAAACCCAGGGCTTTCTGTACATTAGTCAAACATTCTACACTGAGTGTATTGCCAGCTATATTCAGAGTTTGGATCTCATCCTTCGGTGCCTGCCTCCTGGTCTAAATACTGTCAATACTAGAGCCACTGGGGCTGCAGTAATAGGGGTTGGTAAACACATATAGATACTCCTTAGAGTTTCTTTTTTTTTTAAGAGATTTATTTATTTATTTATTGTATGTAAATACACTGTAGCTATCTTCAGACACTCCAGAAGAGGGAATCAGATCTCATTTTGGATGGTTGTGTGCCACCATGTGGTCGCTGGGATTTGAACTTAGGACCTTCGGAAGAGCAGTCAGCGCTCTTAACCGCTGAGCTATCTCTCCAGCCCTAGAGTTTCTATTGTTATGATGAAACACCATCATCAAAAAGCAAGTTGGGGAGGAAAGGGTTCATTTGGCTCAAACTTCATATCTTTCACTGTTCATCATGGAAAGAAGTCAGGATGGGAATCAAACAGGGCAGGAACCTGGAGGCAGGAGCTGATTCAGAGGCCATGGAGGGATGCTGCTTACTGGCTTGCTCAGCCTGCTTTCTTGTAGAACCCAGGACCACCAGCCTACAGGTGGAACCACTCACAATAAGCTGGGCTCTCCCCCCCATCAATCACTAATTAAGAAAATGCCTTACAGGTTTGTCTATAACCTGATCTGATGGAGGTGATTTCTTTTCTTTTTATTTTATTTATATGAGCACACTGTAGCTGTGTTCAGACACACCAGAAGAGGGCATTGAATCCCATTCCAGATGGTTGTGAGTCACCAAGTGGTTGCTGGGATTTGAACTCAGAACCTCTGGAAGAGAAGTCAGTGCTCTTAACCACTGAGCCATCTCTCTAGTCCCCTGGATCTATTTTCTTGATTGCGGCTCCCTCCTCTCAGATGACTCTAGCTTGTGCCAAACTCACATAAAACAATCCAGTGCAGATACAACGACCAGAGACTTGCAGTTCTTGCTCACCGTGGTGGTTAGAGGACAACTTGGTCAAGTTGGTTCTTGCCCTCCACCTGCAAGTTCTGGGATTCAAACTCAGGTGGTCAGGCCTGGTGGAGAGGGCTTTTAACCATGCTGGGTGGTTTTTGTTCGCTGTTGTTTGTTTAATATGGAAAAAATAAAACAAACAAACAAACTCACAAACACTGAAAACCATACCCAGGGTGATTACCAACATCCTGCTAAAAGACAATGTCTGTAAGAAATCATCCTGGTCCATGAACTGATTTTGTTCTACTAGCATGAATCCAGGCACAAGCAGCTCCTCTCCTTCCTTTTCCTCCTTCCTCTCCCGTCTTTTTCTCTCCACTCTCTGGCCTGTTCTCTTTCCTCCTGGACAAAATATCTATTTTGCTTACAGTTTTGGATGTTTTACTCATGTCAGGGAGGTTGTCATATGGTAAAGCGGAGTTCAAGTGGTATGATGCACAGGAAATAGTGAGCAGTTAACAGGAAGCCACCGAGGCAAGACGTGGTCTCCAGATACATACTGCCAGTGGCCCACTTCCTCCAACCAGGTCCTAGCTTCCACGGCTTTACAACCTCCCCTTGGATTAGCCTACTCAAACTTTAAATCCATAGACGAATTAAGCTAATTTTTAGGTTGGAAACATTATGACGTAATCGTCTCTAGAAATACCGTTACATACACGCACAGATATGTGCTTTACCAGTTGCTAAAGTTCATTAAGTTGATTGCTCAGATAGGGTCTCATAGTCTAAGCTAGCCTGGGACTGATTATGTAGCCCAGGATGATCCTTACTTAAAGTTTGCTATTTTCTTGTCTTAGCCCTTTAAGTGCTGGGATTAGAATTGTGTGTGACTATATTTGGCTCCCTATTCAGATTTCTCTATACTGTGAACCCAAACTCTGGCAGGGAATCAATGTCACACATCTAATGGCTTCCTGGTTAAGAGAGAGTCTCATGTAGCCCAGGCTAGCCTTGAACTCACTCACTATGTGGCTGAGGATAATTTTGATCCCCCCCCCTTTCATCTTTCAAGTGCTAGGATGACAGGCATGTGCTACCACACACGAGAGATGTTCTCTTTAGAGGTGGACAGAATTTTCCCCATTCTCTAAATCAAGCTTTCACCTAGCGTAGAGGCAACAAACATAGTGCTATGCAGAGTGTAGTTAACTAAAGATCTATAGACAGAAGCATTTCTTAGATATCATCAAAGCAGCAGATTCCTGCCATTCCAAGGCAGGAAGAAGGACGCTTAGCTAGATAAAGGCGGGGTGCTGTGGGCTAGAATGTACCTAGACTTTCTCAAAGGTTCTTAGCACATCAAACATCAGCTGCAAACAGCCTAGGTGCCAGTGGGGTGGGCGGCATGAAATGCTGAACTGTCGTAAGGGCTTCATTTATCCTATAATGTTAGAATGTGTGCCGGGGCTACCTGCTGGCTAAGATGGTGTTTACAACTCGGTGGCTCCAGTCACATCAGCTAGATCCCTGTTTCCCCCCTCAAGAACTAAGGGCTAGAAGCTGTATATAGGCAATCACTCAATCGAGAGGGTCTTGAATTAAAGGGTAGCATGAGCTCTGTAGTGAGTTCCTCGGAAGACCTGTCTCTAAGAAAGTAAGTAAATAAATAAATAGTTTATTTAAAGTTGAAGATCAACCTAAATCAAACTATGGTTGCCCAGTTTTGTAAATAAGTTAATTTGAAGCCAGGGTGATAAACAGTTCATTATTGACGGAAAGCGTGTTCTTTTTTTGACCTCGCTGCCCGCCTGTTTCATGTGGATTGCTTCAACCTAGTACCTTCTACACTTTCCTAACACCCCACGTTTGTGCTTTGGCTGCCTGAGACATGGGCTTAGTGTTATAATTTCAATCAAACTTATTAAAAGCAAAAAAAAAAAAAAAGGATTACAGAGACTGAAGCGAATTTGTGGTGTGATACCTATGAGGTATCTGTATCGTTTTATTTTTATCATTATTTTTATTCTCATGTGTCTGTGTGAATGCATGCCACATATAGGATGGTACCAAAAGAAGATTGTGGGGTTCCCTGGTTACAGGTCCTTGTGAACATCTCTCTGTACTAAGTCTCCTGGAATCTTCCTTAACTACTGCGCCATCCTGTAACTACAGTCTTTTTAAGTCTCGCGTGCTTTCTTGGTTTTTACTTTACCTAAGATGTCGCCCTACAGCTCATTTTACTTGTCTGCAAAGTGTTCTAGTTTTCCTTTGGTTTCACCTTATTTTATTTGTGTGTGTGTGTGTGTGTGTGTGTGTGTGTCTGTGTGTGTGTGTGTGTGTGTTAACGTGTAGCCCAGGCTGGTCTGGAACTCACTTTCACCTGCCTAGTACAATGAATTACCGAAATTGACTCACCCGTCCCTCCCATCCCCCATCCCCTCAACCCCTATCCCCCACCCCCTTCTCCCACTTCCATCCCCCCCACCCCAGGAGTAAATACTTATCTTAGGAAATGGAATTTCCTAGAGCAGCTGAGACCAGTGAAGACCGACCGTAGGCGGGACGAGAAGGCGTGGCATTCAGGCATTGGGCTTCTTCAGATCTAAATTTCTGACCTTGGCAGACAGCCACTTGAGATGTGTTACCTGCGGATGGAGCAGAACGGAAACCGAGGGACAAAGTAGCGGATTCCTGACTTCGGGCGAGGGCCCCTTCCTGGATTCACGCAGCTGCGTTCTGGTCTGGGTTGAAACGCGCGCCCAGCCCTTTGTGTGGCTTCAGTCCGAGGCTACGGCTCAGAAGACGGCGTTGGGGGACGGCAGGGCTGTCGAGCGCGGTGAGAGCGTGCGGGGACCCGGGTGGAGCTCCACGGTGGAACCACGAGGGCCCGACACCTGGGTGGGAGAAGCCGCCTGGCTCCATGGTGGAAAGGCTCACGTGGCTGAAATCCCAGGGGGTTTCGGGGCTGGGACCAGGGCAGATCGAGCAAAGCTGGCGGGCATTTCTCCTTAGATTGTGTGCGTGAGAGCCGCGGGGCCTCAGATTTAGAGAGATGAAGAGACAGGGTGTATTGTGGCAAGTCGGCCTGATCTTCCTGTCTTAGCTTCCTTTGTGCTGTTGGGGCTGACTCAGATTTGCGAAACAATAAATGGGTTTTAGTTGGAGGAGTGCACTCAGGATTGAGAGATGTCTGCACAGTCCCTCCAGAAATTTACCCCAAGGAAAAGTGAGGCCAGGCTTGGCCTATCTCCCGTGCCAGGGGGAGTGGGAGTTGGGAGGGACAGGACCTGACCTCCTGCCAATCAACAGCCACGTCTTATTCAGTCTCCTTGCATTCTCAGGGCTCCTGCACCAGGAAAGAACAATCAGAGGTAAATGAGTGAGGAGGTGGATGGAGGTACACAACACCTGTCAGTCTTCTTAAGCAGCTGCTGTCTATATTAAAGACCACTCCCTGTCGTGTGAATGTGCTGCTGCTATTGTTGTTGATGATGATTTATGTAGCCCAGGCTGTCTTAGAACTCCTGGAGATCCTGTCTCAGCCTTCTTGGTGTTTGGGTAATACATCTTCATGCTATTGTGAATTGAGAGGAAAAGAGAAGGCAACAAGTCTCTGCCTTTGTGCTTCCGTTGCATCTAGAGAGGAGAAATTAAAGATTTCAGAGTGAACAAGGAACTTAAATGTTGGGTTATTATCACTGTGCTGTACAAGTGATACTGGACTCATGCTGCCAAGACTTAAGATATGATGGGAAAGCCTTACATATTCAGGCAACTTCTATTTTGGGGTTTGATTTAACTCATCCCTAGACTAGTACTATGTGGTGTATAGGGATAGATAGATACTCTGATATTCCTTATCACCGGGTAGTAGTCTCAGTCTGCACTTTCCAGACAGCTAGTAGATTAGGAAAGGGAACAATGCACCCTTTACAGTGTACTTTGTTACTAAGTCATGAGGTTCTGTACCTAATGATATTTTCAGCCTAGGTCATCAGAGGCTAGCTCCATTGTAAATATCGTATCTATATATTAAACATTGAAATCATAGAGCTTGGGGTATGCATAAGGCTCAGTGGTATAGCACTTGCTTAGCAGGCACAAACTCCTAGGTTTGAGCCCCAGGATACCACACACATATTCAAATCACAGAATCTGTGTTTTAATTTCTGGTTCTGGAAGAGATATTTACTCTCATCTTTCCAATTGAAATCAAGTCATAGAGGATGAAGAGACAGACTCAAAGTGGTATGTGATGCATTCAGGTATGTACTTTTCAGTGGTTCTGATTCTAGAAGTAAGCATTACTCCCCCCATGGGTCACATGTCCTGGAATGAATGACTTCATGCTTACACTTGAGGTTTGTGAAAATGGAGCCAATTTACCTCACTTGATACTGCCCAGAAGGCTCCATCACAGTGCAGGAAACTAGAAACGGGGTGCTACTGAAGCACTTGTTCCTTACTCTCTCCTTTTTGCTGATACTATATATTTTTTTTTTCTCAAACCTTAGATTTCTAGAAGTGGGCACTAACAAATTGTGACTAGAAGCAGTGTGGAATAGAAGTCAAACGCCTAGGACCAGCCTGGCATTACCAAACAATGGCAGCTAAGAAACAGGTAACCAGAGCCCTGAGCTCTATGGCTTGGGCTTTGAGGGAACTAAGGCTGTCAATCGTAAAAGAAGAATTTGGACAGTTGAACAATCAAGGAAGACAATCTCTTTTGTTATAAAAGGCAGTATCAAATTCTGGGGCCCTTGTAGGAACCCTTCAACTGCCCAGTACCTGGGAAATAGTCCCATTAGCCTTGGGATCCAGACCAGAAGGCTCTAAAAGTAGAAAGAGACACCACTAAGGACATGCTGCTCCATGGGGCTCTATAGAAGCACAAAAGAAAGATTATGGTGGAAGGATTAGGGAGATGGCTCAGTGTGTTGTTAAGTACTTGTTACACAAAGTTGAAAACCCAATGTGGAATCTTTAGTTCCCACATTAAAACAAACAGAAAGACAGACAGACAGACAGACGGACAGACAAGGTCAGCAGGGATAATCCCAGACAGAGGCTTTCTAGCCAGATATTCTTGATGAGTTGGTGAGCTCCAGGTTCAGTGAGAGATTTCTCAAAAAAAATAGAGCAAAATAGAGGAAGGCACAAATGCATATAACACAGGGAGATTACTTGTGAAATCCAGCAGCAGAAGGGAGACGGTCAGGTAAAGAAGTGGGAGGCCCTCGACTCTCTTAAGGTCTTTTACCTGCCTGTGGATCTGATAGAACTCCAGATTGTCCCAGGCCAAACAATAGAAAAAAGGAATTGCAAGATCTTCTCTATCTCCATACCACCTTGGAATCCTTTATATCTTCCCTCCCCTCCTCTCCCCTTCCCGGTTCAGCAGGTTCCTTTTTCTGTACCCATCCTTTGCTCTCTGTACGTCACATCTCCCGACTATGTGCTCTTCCCTATACCCTTTCACAGTATTGTCTTTCTCTCCGGTTTGAATTCTCTAAATCTTAAGAATATGTCAGTATTTTATAGTCCAAGTGAGAAAGTTACACACCACCATACACATATGGCCAAATAATAGTCCTTTATTTAAGTTGGTGACCAAGAGCAGGCTAGTACCCAGGGAAAGCTCTTTGGCATGGAAACTCAGGGGTACCGCATTTATAAAAAAGCAAAACCACATTCTCAGGGATAGCTTAAGGGAATCTGTAATATGTGTTTTGCTTACACACTCAGGAAGTTTTGGTTATGCATTTGGGCTATGGTCAGGACTGTAGAAAGTCCTGAATGCGTTGCCAAGTCAGATGTGATAGTTCAGAGGCTTAGGAGCTGAAAAGTCCCTGAGCAGATACTTCAAGTCTCTGTATTTACAGTCTAAGTCTGCCCAGCGATTCAGGACACCAGTCAATTTTGAGGACGTGGCAGTGTCTTTCACCCAGGAAGAATGGGGATATCTGACTTCTACACAGAAGAACCTTTACCAGAAAGTGATGTCAGAAACCTTCAAGAACCTGACATTCATTGGTAAGAGACTGTGACTCTCAGCATTCTCCCTGTCTTATATAGCCTTAGAACATATGGTTGGTTTTTCTACTCAGACTAAAGTCAGCCTGAAAGATCTGAGTCACAAAGTTCAGGGGTAAAAGTAAAAGAAATAAAAACTTTGATGACAAGCTGGGCTTAGAAACAGAGGTAGGAAGACCAGGTTAGGGTGATTATCAGCTACATAGCAACTTTAAGGCAAGCCTGGACTACCTGCATGAATCCAGAGAGGTGGCTTAGGGATTGAGAGAGTACTTGTTCTTGCAGAGGACCTGAGTTCAGTTTCTAGCTCCACATGGTGGCTCACAAACATCCATAACTCTAATTCCAGGGGTCCTACACTTTCTGACTTCTGTAGGCACCAGACATGAATGTGGTTCACATATACATATATACATACATACAAGCAGTCAAAACACTTGAGTCACAAAGAATAAATAAACCTGAAAACAAAAAATGCACCCCAGGAATACAAAGATAATGTGCGTATGTTCATGTACATGTAGGTATACTTATGTATTCACATGGAGGCCAGGATCAAATTTGGGCTTCATTCCTCAGGATACATCTACTATTTACTTTTTGTTTTGTTTTGGGTTGGGTCTCAATAATTGTAACTCACTTATTCAGCTAGGCTGACTGACCAGTGAGCCCTAAGTATCTGCCTTTTCTGCTTCATGGTGCTGGGTTTATATCCAAGTGCCATTACACTTGGCCTTAGTGTGCATTCTGAAGATCAAACTCAAGTGCTCATGACTGTATGGTAAGCCTGTTTCCTACTGAGCTACTTTCCCAACCCCAAGGCAATACTTTTATCGTTGTAATTATATTGTGAAAATGTGCAAATTTGCCTATTAGTCCAGTCCTTGTTTGTTAACAAAAGCCTGTAATTCCAAGACTTCCAGCACTCCCAACCTTCCTGGATCTGATGCAGGAAGATTGCAAAACAGCAAAACCATGCCCCACCTCCCCACCCAAACTATGACTCCAGTTAGAGACAAATTATTTTTTGCCTAAACCAGATTGGGACACCTTACAACAGGTGAGAATTATAAAGGAAGTCGGGTATGGTAGCTCACTTCTGTCATCCCAATACCTTGGTTTCTTTTTTTTTTTTTTTTTTTTTTTTTTTTTTGGTTTTTCGAGACAGAGTTTCTCTGTGTAGCTCTGGCTGTCCTGGAACACACTTTGTAGACCAGGCTGGCCTCGAACTCAGAAATCCTCCTGCCTCTGCCTCCCAAGTGCTGGGATTAAAGGCGTATGACACCACTGCCCAGCAATACCTTGGCTTCATGGTATATTTGGGGGCCTATCATCTCAGAGAACCAAGGGCCAGCAAAATGGGAGTGCCTGCCACCAAGGCTCACAATTGGAATTTTAATGTACTTGGCGTAAAGAGAAAACCAATCCTACAAGTTGTCGGAAGACCTCTATAAGCATACCGTAGCATGTGTATACTTGCACACATGCATACAAAATAGTAAAAGTGTAATTAAAAAAAAACAAACTACGGAGGAGAGAGGAGTATAAAAAAGACCTAGGACAGTCCCAGCATGGTGAGCTCACCTAGTGCATCAGGCTCAGTATCCTTATGCCTTTCCACCTGTGTTAGACTTGGGACTAGAGGAAACCCTGAGATCAAAGTTTCAAGTCCACTGGCTTCATAATGAATAGCCAAGGTTTTCAAAGCAAGTAATCTAGTTTCCAGGAATTGAGAAATTGCATGAGAGCCCCTCAGTTAGTGTCACCCTTTGATTAGGAAATTCTTCCTGGGAGAAGTGATATGGAGAATGCTAAGCTCTTTCCCAAGATAGGAACTGAGAGGAATTTAGGTTGTCCACACTTCCCAGTTCAGACAGTCCTGGCATGTTGCTTCCTACTCCAGTTATTAGTAATTACAAGCATCAATTTTCATGATACAATAGTCTTCCCTTGGGCGAGACATGTAGTTCGCTGATAGAGCGTTTGTATGCATGGTTTGCTTCCTCAGCACTGGGAGGTGAGTTCTGTTATCTGAAATATGTTGTTCAGGTGGTTCCTGAAGCTACAGCCACACATAGCACAGAGGCCTATTTTTGTGGTCTTTGTTTGAACCCCAGGCTTTGTGTATACTAGGCAACTACCGTGCTATTGAACTATATCCCTAGGTCCTGAGTTCCGTTTTCTGTACTAGACACAGTAAACGAAGATACTTAATAAGATAGAATAATTATAATCTATATTAAAAAGTGATGTGAATTCAGTCTTACAGTAGGGAATTCTCCATTTAATTTTTTGTACTTGACTGACAACGTGTGTAATCAGGGATGAGGGGAGGATTACTGCTTCGTTATCTGTGGGGTATCTGTAAGAATGAATGAGTCATATTGAGAGTGGGAAGATGGATTTCAAAGATGTAACTTGGTATTTAGATATTTGAAATTATAGAAGATGCCTATGGAATTTTTACTAGTAATAATAATAATAATTATTATTATTATTATATTTTCCTGTTTCTAGCCTATGATGTCCAAGGGTGAATGGTTGCATTCTAAACGTTGGGAAAAGGGAAAGTGGCTTGTACTGAGCATAAACTTTGTGCTGACAGCCTCATAGTGAACTGTATTTTCCCTCCTCTTACCACAGAAAGTAAGAAGAAACGTCAGGAACCTAGCCCAGATCTGGAAGATAAGGATGATGATGGGGAGAAGTCCTCCACTTGCACAGGGGTATTCAAAGGTGGACCATTCTTTTTCTGTCTGACCTGTGGCAAATGTTTCAAAAGGAACACCTTCCTCTTTAAGCATCAGTTTCCAGTGAGGTCCCGGAGGCTGGCAGTCACAAATCCACAAACCCGCAAAGCCCTTGGCCACAAGCCCCAAGCCCTTGGCCACAAACCCCAAGCCCTTGGCCACAAGCCCCAAGCCCTTGGCCACAAGCCCCAAGCCCTTGACCGCAAGTCCCAAGCCCTTGGCCGCAAGTCCCAAGCCCTTGGCCGCAAGTCCCAGCATCGTGGAGAGAGACCTTTCTTTTGCAATCTCTGTGACAAGACTTACCGAGATGCTTCTGGACTGAGCCGTCACCGGGCTGTTCATTTAGGTTACAGACCCCGTTCATGCCCTGAGTGTGGAAAGTGCTTCCGGGATCAGTCTGAGGTCAACCGCCACCTGAAGGTGCACCAAAACAAGCCAGCTCCAGCGGCTGGCAACCAGAAGCGGAAGAGTAAGGTTCCACCTACACCACCTAGATCCCAAGCAACCGCCCTCAAATATGTGAAAGTGATCCAGGGACCAGTGGCCAGGGCTAAGGCACGGAATAGCGGAACCTCGTCCCTGAATGGCAGATCCAACCCTCTTACAGTGATCCGCTCAAGAGAAAAGATCTCTTGTCCCTATTGTCGCATAACTTTTACCATGAGAACCTGTTTCTTAAACCACCTCAAGATCCACTTCAGGCGTCAACCCAACAAGCACTTCTGTTGCAGAGAGGCCCACTCATCCAATACACTCAGGATGCAAAAGATCTACAATTGCCCCATCTGTGACAGCTCCTTTAGGGGAAAAGAGAGCCTGTTGGATCACTTGTGTTGCCGAAGACCAATCAGATTTAGCAAATGCTGGGAAATCCTGGGTCATTTGCTTGGCTATCTTCGTGAACCGTTGGTGCTGGGAAATAGTTTAAGAGTAAGGGCATCCTCGGGGGGAAAGATGGAATCCAGGAAGAGAAGAAGGAAACACGCATACAGAGAAAATTCTGAAACCGAAGACCTGTCTGAGAATGATGAGGAGGCAGAAATGGAGGTTGCCACCAACCCTGATCTCATGAGTTTGAACCCTGAGACCCCTGTGACAGAAGGAAAGAACTGATTCCTGACTTCACACATGCCCTTGCACGACCCCCTTCTCCCCACCCCACAAAATAAATACAATTTTTAAAATTAAAAGTAGTGGGGGTGGGGGGGGTGTCTAACTGAGGTCTTTGTATTTTTTTTTTCCTGAAGAACGACCTCTGGCATCAGGAGGCTTGAGCAGGAGAGGAGCAGATGATGAAGGAAAGAGACAAGAAAAAGAAGTGTGCACAGAGAAACTTGTATTATTAGCACCTAGCTTGTTTGTGTCTGGTAGACCACCAAGTAGTAATTGTTGGAAAAAAAAATAGTAGGTACTCAGAAACAAAATAGAAAATGAGAGGCAGGAGTATGAAGTACACCAGGGTGTGGATCATAGGGGGGCAGACCCAGTTCTCAGTCCTTGCTGCCAAAGCAAGATGGTGTTGCTCTGATCAGTATTTCGAATTTTAGCTCCAGGTTTTGGTTCAGGCTCCCATATTCATACCCTGGCTCACTGATATTGTGAGCGCTTCTGTCCCTGACCCCATACTCTCCACATTGATATTCTTCCCAGTCAAGGCTGTGGTCTTGAAAGAAATATCCACCGTTTGCAGAGTTGGTGTTCTGTGGTTTATAATGATGAAGTGCTGGGTATCCCTGTTGGCAGAATCACTCCTGTATTACTTGGGTGTATAGGTGTCTGCTGATGGACTGCCTGGCCTTAGCCATAGGGTGTTTTCTAGAGGCAGACTTAAGACAATAAAAAAATGTGGAAGTCAAAAATTAGAGGAAGGAGCTGAGGAAAGAAAGTTGAGGGAGGGGAGTCAAATTCTACTCGGGATCCAGAGTGTTTCTGTAGATGTAGATTGGAATATGTCCATAGCGAAGAGGCCAATGAGAGACATCCTCAAGGACCTGCCAGGCTCCCTCCTTCACTCCAGGAAGACACACCATCACTCAAAAGGGGTTTCCTAGAAAGACAAGTGACTTAAAAAAAAAATCTGCCAGTGGGTTCTTGAAGTTATTGAACTTAGGAGATAGAAAGTTCACAGGGATTATGTTATTCCCTACCCCACTACCCACAACTTCCTGGTTGGTCTTGAAGGGTGGTGAGTGAGGTTCAGGCTATTATGGAGAATATCAAAGGAGGCTGCAGAAGCGGGATTCTGGCTAAGAGGCACTAAAGACCTCAGGTAAGAGTGACTCAGCAGCCCCTCTGGCACTGAAAATGTGTCTCAACAGTTACTCTCCTTCCCTTTTCCCTCATGCCGGGGGGTGGGGGTGGTGGTCATTCCAGCCCTCCCTGGGATTATGGTCCCTCAGTAACCATGTTCCCCTCTGCTGAATTTTTGTTCAGTTTTGAAGGAAGAAAACAGTTGGGTAACAGTGGTACATGCTTATGACCGAAGCACTTGGAGGTGAGAAGGGGATTGCCATAGTTTCCAAACCAGTCTGGTTTACATAGTGAGTTCTAGGGCTGCATAATGAGGTGTCTCAAGAATGGAGAGGTGTTAGGGAGGACTTACTTAGCTCTTCAAGAAACTGTCCTGTAAACAAAGAGAAATGAGTCCGTGGGTGGCCAGTGGGAGTCCCCCGCGTCCCCCACCTTCCCCAGACAACCCTCCCTTTCCATTAAGAAGCCTATGCATCTCATTAAGTGGTTCTCAAGTTTTCCTGAGGATTCTGATGGTGAGCATAGAGAGGGCATAAAGATTTCCACAGCCCTGGAGTCTAGAACCTTGGTTCCACTCTTTTTCCCCATTCTGGTCTGCCTGAGTTCCCTGCTGCATAGTGGTCCCATTGCTGCCCAGACACCGAACCTGCCAGTCTTCGGTGCAGCCAGTTGTAGCAGATGATCAAAGCAACCAGAGGTCCAAGAACAGGCACAATAACAAACAGCGTTATCTTCCAGCAAGGCACCCTCAGGAAGTGAGGATCTGAATGGTAAAGCAGAACAGAACAGAGCTTTTCCCTCTATGCCACACCCACTCTTCTTAACCTGAAACTCCCAAAATAACAAAGAACTAAGGGTTATAGAGTTCATGAATTCGAATGAGATGTACTGTGCCTTTATTTCCATTAGCTTTTAATTGAATTTAGCTTTTTCCAATGCTTTCATGCATTGCTCACATTCAACAGCAAACTAACCCCCCCCCCCCATCTCTAGCATTTTTGTTTGGGTTTTTTTGTTGGATTTTTTTTGAAGAAAGGTTCTTGCCCTGTATCCCTGGCTGGTCTTGAACTTGAGAAATCCTCCTGCTTCTACCTCCCAGATGCTGGGATTACAAGTCATCAACCCTGGTTTCCCTAAGGTTTTCTTATACTAACAATACAAACAGCAGTTCAGTAGACGGTCTGTCTCACATATTGGGGGTGGGGGGTGGGGTCTGATTTCAAGTCTAAAAAGAAAAATAGCAAAACCCGAAAAGTCAAAAACTGGTATTAGCCCCTTCCTGGGGGTTGGGAAGGTAGCTCAGTTTGTAGAGCTATATTCTTGTAGCTTGCACAGAGTTCTGAGTTCCATCCCCAGCACAGCATGCACTAGGCTTGGTGGCTCACACCTATAATCCCAGAGTATAGGTGGTATAGGCAGGGGGATCAAAATTCAACGTAATCTTTGGCTACACAGCTAGTTTGAGTCCAGCCTGAAAGGCGTGAGACATTTCAAAACAAAATGGAAATGGGATCAGCGAGATGGCTTAGTTGATAAAGGCACTTGCTGCTAAACCTGAAGATCTGAGTTTGATCCCCAAACCCACGTGATGGAAGGAGAGAACCAACTTCTTCATATTTTCCTCTGACCTCTGTGTGAGCGCTTGCCCAAACTCACCCACTCACGTCCTCCACACACGTAATAAAATACCTTCAAAGACTACATGTGTGATGTCCATATACTGGCCCAATGTCAAGTGCTAGGGTGAAGCCTGTGAAGTGTGCCAGGAGAGCTGAACAGGGTTACATCTGGCTTCAGAAGGAAAGGCTGTTTATGTTTAGGAAGATTGATCAGAGCAGGGATTTCCTGCTCTCTGCTTAATGTTATTTTTTTAGTTGTGTGGAATCTATTCAACAAACATTTGGGTATTCTGTGGCTGGTGTTGTCCTTAGAAACTCTGCAATCTGAAGTGAAGAAAATGCAAAGATGATTCTTGAGGAATTAATATTCTAGTTGGGGCATGCATGGTTGAATATGCATTTACCAGCGCTTGGGAGTTGAAGGCAGAAGGATCAGAAGCCCAAGGCCATCCTTCATGACATAGTGAGTTTGAAGGCCAACATAGCCATATGAAACCCTGACTCAAAAAAAAGTTACTAGTGAGGCTTTACTTTCTCCTCAAAGAAGACTTCCCTGACCATATAAGTGCCAAATAAGTATAGCAGATGACTTCTTTAAATGTAATTTTCTGGGTATGGTGGCACATGTCTTTAATCCCAACACTGGGGAAGCAGAGGCAGGTGGAACTCTGTGGTTCAAGGCCAACCTGTCCTTCATAGTGAATTCCAGGTTAGCCAGGGCTACACAGTGAAATCCCACATTGACTTGGGAGGGTTGGGATATGCCTGAACTTACCAAAAGTTCGATGGAGATTCTCTGAAAAGAACAAATAAGAATAGACTCAGTTAAGGAGCTGAAAGGAAGTCCTTTCCCTGGATCTATCTAAATCCTTCAAGGCTGGTTCAAGGTAAAACAATTTCTAATTTTTAGCTACCTATAGCTTTAAATATTAAAGTTCCCAATTGAAGGGAGCCTGGAGCATTGAGGGAGAGGCAGAAATGGTCTGAAGAGAGGGACAGTTTGGTTAAGCTGAAAAGACCAGACAAGGAATTGGGGAGGGAGGGTGCCTGGAACTCACCGACTTCTGCACGAAGTTTTCCTAAAATAGAAAAAGGCAGTTTTTTTAGTTCCTGATCTGACAGTATGAGGACCCTTCCACACCCAGCACCTTGGACCTCTGTGTGGGGAATTTTTTGATGGCCTGGAAGCATCTTAGGAGAATAGGAAGAGCTCTAGATTTAAAACCAAGAATTCAGCATCTTTCTGTGGGAATTGTCTGAATTAAATAATGAAATAAAGACCACAAGAGCCTGGAACTGATGGCAACTGACTGCGGTGTCTGCCGTCCCAGCAATGAGAGGGCTGATTATACTGATATAGCTGGCTTCTTTTCTTACAACTCCATATGTGTCCCTCCCAAAACTGCTTGCTTGTCTGGACAAAATGACCTTCCAGAAGAATAGAGCCCACTGTTCTTTGGTCAAAGGTATAACAAATAGCGGCAGTTCACAACTAGAACCTCCAAACCTTTTTGCATTTAAGAATGCAAAAGTCTTCAGAATTGTCCTTTAGGAATCTGCAATACTCAAATCGCATGGTTGGTTTGCTTTTCTTATTTTTTTTTTCTCAGTGTGTGTGTGTGTACACATATGAGTATGTGTGCCCCTGGAGTCCAGAAAAGGTTGTCAGATCTCCTAATGATTATGATTTGTTTGACATAGATGCTAGGGATAGAATTTGAGTCCTCTGTAGAAGTACAGACTTTTAGCCTCTGAGTTGTTTCTCCAGTCCTATATCATAAGACTTTATCATTTCTTCCATTACCCCTTGCTCAGTTTACATGGCCAAGAAGATTGTCATTTTGTAAATATAAACCCATATCCCACCTGAAGGAGAAACTATACATTTATTGAGCAACTACTTTATGATTGCATGGACGCTAGACACTTTTCTCTGTAAGATTCCCACAGTTTAAGAGGAAAATGCTATCCCTACTTGGAGACCTAAGAGGAGAACCTAAGAATTTGTCTCATAGTTGGTGTCTACAGTAGAGTTGGATCCTAGGCTGCCTAGCTGTGTTCCTGCTCTATTCAGCCATTATGATGAATAGCCTTTTCTTTACCATGCAAGAACTCATGCTTTGGTCTTGGAAGGACACAGCACAAGGAGACTTTGCAGACTCTGGACACAAAACTACTTCCTCTACAGATGAACTCATGTCCACAGCTGAATGGAAAAGACAGGTTTTTTTTTTTTAATGCATTCCACACGGCATAGACTTTCATTTCAGAATCTTTATTAAAACATGAAGTCTGGAGACATGGCTCAGAGTTAAGAGTGTTTGCAGCTCTTGCATAGGACACAGGGTGCAGTTTTTAGTACCCACATAAAACATCTTAACAACCACCTATCATTCCAGTTCCAAGGTCTCTGACACTCTTCTGGCCTCTTACAGAACTTATAAATATGTGTGCACATATAGACAAGCACACACACACAAATGAAAGTTTAAAAAAATTAAGATTTATTTTTAATTGTGTGTAGGTGTGTGTGTGTCTGCTTGTAGGTATATTCACATGATGGCAGGTACCTGAGGAAACCAGAGATGTTGGCTCCCATGGAACTAGATGGTTGTTACATCATGGTTACAGATGGTTGTAAGCTGTCTGATATGGGTTCTGGGTCCTCTAGAAGAGGAGCGATTGCTCTTAGCCATGGGAACTCTCTTTTCAGCCCTGAAGACTTATTTTTGAAAATGCCTAATATTTTAGACCTTACTGACGTTGAAGAGACGACTCACCCAGTTTCATGAAGCTGCTAAGGACTCTGCGGGGCAGAACTCTACTGCTTGTAATCATCTGAGCAAGTCACCAAACCACCCCTAGACTCAATTTCTTCCTCAGCAACGAGGCTGACACTATTACTTCACAGGTAGATGCAAGGTAAATTATTCAGTAGAACCTGTTATGTAGCTCTGAACTGAGAAGACTTAAGGATTAACTGTCCCTAAGAAGCAGAGACAGACCCACCCACCGCTCGTACCTCTCAGTCTGTGCTGCAGGAAGAGGAATACAAGGCCTACAGAGACCTGCAGGAGGAGCGTAGGCACAATTGCAATGAGAGCCAGCACACCAGGGTTGATCCAGTAGAAGGGATCTGGAAGGCAGAAGGAACATGTCGCCCAGATGCTTCCTCAACTCCCTGTACAGAGCCTGTGCTGCAGTAGTTGTTATTCAACTTGTTGGTTGAATAAGGAAACCAACAAGATTTAAAAGATACTGACACACCCAGGAATGGTGCTATGCACCTGTAATCCCAGCATTCTGGAGTCTAAGGCGGGACACAGGCCAGCCTGCAAGACCTGGAGTCTAAGACGGGACACAGCCTTCTAGACCTGTCTCAATAAAAGAGGAGGGTAACATAGAATGGAAATGTTGGTAAAGTGAGCTCGAGATAATGTGGCCATTGTTTTGTTTGTTTGTTTGTTTGTTTTGTTTTAAACTGGGCAAGTCTGTCCTTGAACTCTTTGTCCTCCATGATCTACCTCCCAAATGCTGAGATTTCAGGCCTGAGCTACAACTCCCCAAATTTTATTTAGTGTTTTGAAAGGAACTCCAGCCACTCTGTCTCTCTCTGTGTCTTTGTCTCTGTCTCTGTCTCTCTGTTTCTCTATCTGTCTTTCTGTCTGCCTCTATGTCTGTCTCTCTGTCTGCCTCTGTCTCTCTCTGTCTCTCTGTCTCTGTCTCTCTCTCTCTCTCTCTCTCTTTCTCTCTCTCTCTCAAGTTGACTAGAGGGATTGGGATTTGGAATGTGGAAACCAACTCGAAGGAAATTATTCTCCCCCCGGGGCACAGTTTTTAATGTCTGTTTTGCCCCACTCCCCGTCTGCCCCCCATCTTTCTTACTTGTAATTTGTTGGGCCTCAACAAGTATACTGGAGTTGGCAGATGAGCTGGAAATTTGATCGGTAACAGAGAAAAATCTGTATACTAAAGTTCTGACCCTCCAGGGCTTTTGTGAGTGTGTGTGTGTGTGTGTGTGTGTGTGTGTGTGTGTGTGTGTGTGTGTGGTGTGTGTGTGTGGTGTGTGTGTGTGTGTGGTGTGTGTGTGTAAAAATTCCCCAGCAAAAAAGAAACAAAACAGCTGTCTGAAGAACATTCTGTGGCACACAGCTATTTTCATGTCCCTGCAAGCTGTCTCTAGAAATAGCTCTTTGTCACTGGGCATACAATGCATCTTCTGGTCTCAGCCTGGCAACAGTCACCCCCACCTCAGATACAGAAACGATGGATTGTCTGATGCTCATACTGCAGGTGCTGAGGAGAAAAGGAAAGGTTCAGAGGCCCAGCACTCACGACACTTTTGTTCTTCAATTACATCGCAATTAACTTTCAACGCTCCTTCTGTCTGTTTTCCTATCCATGCTTTAACTGCTTCGAGGCAGGACAAATAACAATGAGTAACTCCAAAATCAGCCACCACACAAAGCATACTGAAAATGAAGTTATAAAAACAAAGCAGTGTCTCAGAAACTACAGATCTCCTCCACCACTGTGTGTGTGCTTAATTTTTATTTATGTGTATATCTGTATGGGGGTATTGGCTTTTGGAGGCCAGAAAAGGCATCAGATCCCCCAGAACTGGAGTTATGTGGGTTCTGGAACCAAACTCTGACCTCTGCAAGAGCAGCAAAAGCTCTTAAGCTCTGAGCCATCTCTGCAGCCTCTTGGTTTTATTCTCTCTCTCTCTCTCTCTCTCTCTCTCTCTCTCTCTCTCTCTCTCTCTCTCAGTTTTTTGAGACAGGGTTTCTCTGTGTAGCCCTTGCTGTCCTGGAACTCACTCTGTAGACCAGGCTGACCTCAAACTCAGAAATCTGCCTGCCTCTGCCTCCTGAGTGTTGGGACCAAAGGCATGCGCCACCCTGCCCAGCGACTTCTAGGTAAGAACTCTACCAACTGAATTATACCTGCTATATATTGCACACACACACACACACACACGTGAATTGTATCCCTGCCATATAATCCACACACATATATGCATATATACATATTGAGTATATACATATATATGTATATATATATATATACATGCACATATGCATACACATACACATATGTAACTACACACTCAAATACAGGGATATGTTTTTGTTCCCTCTATTCTATGGCTAGCTTATGTTACTTAACAAGCTCTCATGGGAAGCACCCAAGCTTTCTGGTATGTTTCTAAAGCAATCATTTTAAGCTGAGCATGGTGACTCATGCTTTTAGTCCCAGCGCTTCAGAGGGACTAAAATATATTATATATATATATATATATCTTGGGCAATCCTCCTTATCCACTTTATATATATATGTATATATATATTTATTATTACTTTATATATATAATATATAATCCACCATATTATTTATATATATATATATATATATATATATATATATATATAAAGCTAGTTGTGGTGGCACATGCCTTTAATCCCAGCTCCCAGCTCTTAGAAGGCAGAGAAAGGAAGACCATTGTGAGTCTGAGGCTAACCCGGTCTGTATAAATGAGTTCCAGGCCAGCCAGGGCTACATGTTGAAAAGCCATCATTTAAAAACAAAAACTGAAGTGCAAAAGCTTTTGTCTAGCTTAGATACAATCTTTTATCTAACATCACATTCTTAGCCATGAAAACCGACTTTCCAGATTTCCAGTTTCTTTCCCTGATTCGAATAATAAAATAACCAACAGCCATAGCATCGGAGACCCTGTTTACTGACGTGTCTGTTTCTTTGGAATTGATCTCAAAAGTGACGAGTTTGGGTAGAAAGACCTTATCTCGACTGAATGATTGGAGGATGAAGAGAGGTCAACTACCCCACAGGTCAGATGGCATATGACCTTGGAGGACTCACCTTCCACTTTCAACTCCATGGCTGCCTCTTCTTGGTAAGAGTGGTCTCTGAAGAAGCAGGTAAAGCCTCCTTCATCTGAGAACCTCACGTTGTGGATCCTCAAGGTGACCTTTCCCTCACCGATAGACTCTTTCAGAAGCTCTGTGCGTCCCCGATATTCAGGTGCTTGCTCTGCGTCTTGGTCCTTGCCATTTCGGTAGAGATGAACCACTCTTGAAAAGGGAGAACGGTACCATCCCACCTCCATGCCCGTGGCATTCTTCCCAGGAGATATGCGGCATGGAAGATCTGCTTCATCCCCAACTAATGCCCGGATGGGATGTCCTGGTCCTATCACTCTGAACTGTCCTGTCCAAAACACCAAAGGGGGGAAAAACAAAAAAAAAATAAACAAGAATCAGATGTGACAAATTCATCCATCATAGGAAAGCTGCTTCAAAAAGAAAGAGAGGAAGGAAACATGAATTTTCATTTTTATTTTATTTATTTTTTGAGATAGGGTTCCACTATGTAGCCTTGGCTGGCCTGGAACTCACAGAGATCTGCCTGCCTTTGCTTCCCAAGTGCTAGGATCGAAGCTGTATGCCTCCATACCCAGTGATTTGTTTTATTTTAAAGTGTGTGTGTGTGTGTGTGTGTGTGTGTGTGTGTGTAAATTGTCTACATCGGTACACACATGAGTGCAGGTGTCTTCAGAGGCCAGAAGCATTTGTCCCCCTGGATCTGTAGTTATAGGTTGTTGTGAGTCACCCTATGAATGTGGGTGCTGGTAACCAAACTCCAGTCTTTTGTAAGAGCAGTATATACTCTTTACCACAGAATCATCTCTCTAGTCCCTATTTATTAAATTTGAGGCAGGCTCTTGCTCTGTAGTTCAGACTGGCCTTGGACTCACAGCGATCCTCCTGTCTCACCTTTTTAAGTGCTGGAATTGTGAGCATGTGCCACCATGCTTGGCTTAGGACAATCAATTTTTCTTGTAAAGGTTTTGCGTCTGTGTCAGAGTGGGTGAATGTATGTCATCTTTGTGCAGATACCCTTGGAATCCATAAGAGGCTGTGAGGTTCCCCTGGAACTGGGGTTACAGGTAGCTGCTAGCTACCCCATAGATGATGGTACTGGGAACCCTACCTTGGATCCTCTGCAAGAGCAGCAAACATACTTAACGGCTGAATCATCTCTTCAATACCTCTCCTCGTTTTTTTTTTTTTTTTTTTTAAAGACATGCTTATAGCTCAACCAGGCCTTAATCTTCCACGTAGGTGAGAATGACTTGAATTTCTGGCCCTTCTGTTTCCATCTCACAAATGCTGTGATTATAAGGGCTCACCACCATGCCAGGTTTGGGAATATTAAATGGAATTCATGAGCCTCAGTAGTGCTCGTTTTTTATTTTTTTTTACTTTAAACTAATATGAAACAAGCAGTCTCTAGTAAAAGATATGTTCTGAATGTCTAGGACAGAATGCTCTACCATGAGATCATCTGGACAATGGCTTCCGCTTTTCTACCAGCTATAGTCATCTCTGACTCCTCAGCTCAGATGCTTGCCTCCTCCTTGTCATGCGGCCTGCTACTTCTAAGTGCTGCCCAGTGCTCTAGGTTATTGGGAGCCACCCCATGGATGTGGGTACTGGTAACCCCAGTCTCTTGTAAGAGAAGTAATTCCCTTTACCACAAAGTCATCTCCCTAAGCCCTATTTATTAAGTCTCTTCTTTTCATTTGTACCTTCAGCCTCCTGCCAGCTCTGGAACCTTCCCTGAACATCTCCCCAGTGAGAATCAGCTACTAGCAAGCAAGCTGGGCTCTTCCTTGTACCAAGATGCCCACAAAGGGTACCTGGGCTAGGATTTCCTCAATCACATGGCTCCCTGAGGTGGAACTCTGTTGACTGTTTCTTTATTTCTTCTCTTGGCTGGAGAACAGGCTCTTGTATAAAAATGTATTGCTGCCTTATTCTGCAAAGCAAGTTCTCAAACATAGCACGATGCTATAACTCAACTTTTTAAAAAAAAATATTTATTTTATTTGTGTTGTTTCATTTTAGCATTCAGGCTTAGAGACAAGCCATCTCACTGACCTTCAACAAACATTTATTGAAGTTTAATACAAACAGTCATTGCCTTAATGTGCAAAATACAAAATACTCTTACTTAACTTTGACAGTAACTCCAAGAAGTTAGTGTCTTCTTTTGAAAGATGAAAAAAAAAAAAAAAAAACGAAACTTGAGCTACAGATAGAGCTTAGTAGTAAACTTAGCTTGCACCAGGCCCTGAGTTTGATTCCCAACACCATATGAATGGGAAAAGGTTTGGATTTTACTCCCCCAAGAAGTCAGGACGGTCTCTAAAGAGACACTCATGCCAGCAGAGCCAAGTGTAGAAAGGAAATTCGTATAGCCATTTGAGGATGATGAAAAGAGGTTAGCCAAGGATACTCCCTTTCTGCTCTTAGGTCTCTTCAGGGCTGGAATGAGCATGCTTACCTGCGTAGCTGCATGACAACTGGAGGAGGAGGAGGAGCAGGGAGAGGAGGTAGCTGGGCAAAGAAAAGCTCCACAAACGGGCCATCTTTATGGTTACCGGGGACAGAGTCCCTAACAGCAGGGTCAGGCCAAGCTGAGGCCCTCCGGCTGCATGTCCCTTACTCCAAGAAGCCTGAAGGGAGAATCTGGGAGGGCACTACTGCTCAAGCCCAACCTCCATGTAAGCATTACCACAGCTGTGCCCTGAGGAATGGCCCCACATCACCCTTGCCAGATATTTGTACAAAAGGACTACAGATCCATTGATGACCAGGGTTTGCCTTCCGACCCAACCCCTCACAGCACTGGAGAAGTGGCTGCCTGGTACTGGGCATTTCTCTTTTCCCCTCCATGGATCCAGTCTTGGGAAGGGCGTGTAGTGGCTAGTCGGTGATAATCAGAAGGACTTGTTTGTAAAATCTATAAGGCTTGTTTAATTTTTGATGTCACCAAAAACTATCTAGGGGAAAGTGATTAAAAAATAAAAAGCATTCAGCCTTGACTTGCTGTGTCTATTTTCTGTTTGTGTGTGACAGTCTTGTGTATACCATTCTGGTCACAAACTAATAGAACACAGGACGACCTTTAACTATGGATCCTCTGTCTTTGTATCCTGACTACTAGATGATAAGACCACCTGTAATCATCACACCCTAATCTAGTCTCCTCTTTCTCCTCCCCTACCCCAACTTTGAGACAAGGTCTCCCTATGGTTGGCTGCTCTGAAACTTGACATGTAGACCAGGCTGGACTTGAACTCACAGAGATCCACCTTCCTCTGTGAGTGCTGGGATTAAAAGTCTGCACCTCCACATCTAGCCTCTTCTTTTCTGCCACCAAAGGATGCATGTGGCTTTTCGTTGTTGAAAGTGTTTGTTTGGTTGGTTTTGAGACTAGGTCTTACTCTGTGACCTGGAACTCACTATGTAGCCTAGGCTGGCCTCAGCTTTTCAGGGATCCTCCTATCTCTGCCTTTATAGTGCCCGGATTTCAGGTGTGAGCCATTATGCCCAGCTATGAAAGATTATATTGAGAAAGTCACAAGGGAGACATTAGGGGCTGACTGTCATTTGTGCCCAGAGAGAACGCACTAATGAGAATGAGGAGCAGTAATTGTCAGTCAACATGGGCTTCAGGAACAGATCTAGCATGCAGATGCATGCCCCTCCTTGGCGTGATCACAGCTGAAAATGATATCTGTAATGAAAATATGATCTTTTTGTTTTAGGATCCTCCTATCTTAGTCTTCCAAGTACTAGGCTTATAGACCTAGGCCGTTATGCCAGTTGTGGCCCGTTTTACTTTTTTAAACATGGAATTGGGTTGGATTGTTTGTTGTTATTATTATTATGTCTGTGTGAGTGCCTCTTTCTTATATCCCAGACAGAATTTACTGTTATTTTTGGTCTGGATATTAGCCATTCTGACTGGGGTGAAATAGAAATCTCAAAGACATTTTCATTTGCATTTCTGTTTTTTTTTTAAATTTATCTTGCTGATCTTTCCTTATCAGGGCTCAAACAGCATCCTTGTTATTTTACACAAATGTACAGTATCTCATTGTACCCTCCTTTGTACAAACTTTCTGTATTTATTTAATTAGGCATTCCACAATATTTAGGTTGCTTCCATTAGAAAATAATCTGCCAGGCTGAAACAGAAAAATGTATCTGTTTAATTTAAACTAATAACTACTTAACAACATGGTATGTTCTGTGATTAATTAATAAAATAAAATAATCTTAAAGTGTTTAGGGCTTCCAGAAGCAGGGTAAGAGAAATATCCATTAATGATCTCCTGGGCTGTGTAGAATGTTCAATCTTCTCCCAGGGACAGAAATAGCTCAGATAGCAATCCTCTGGCCAATAATTAGAGTTCTGAAATTCCCACTCCTTGGTTTTATATAAGATGTTGATTATGAAGGAGGGGTCCAGTTGTAATATCTTCAATCTGCTAACAGCTACCTCGCAATGAAACCTTAAACAACCGCCCTGACCACATGCTTATGAAGTTTACTCTGCCTGAATCACAGTGGTGTGCTTGAATGAATCTGAATAGTCTACTGTGATTCAATGACCGACAGATTAAAGACCCATGCTATCCCCATTTAATGAGATGCCTCATAGGGGAAAAATAATAATACTGACATGAACCAGCCTGATGCAATTGCAATCAAATGAGTGCTTGAGAAACAGGCACACGGTAGAAAGCACTGGTTCTTTCTAATCCTGCACTTCCCTTTAGCTAGCAAACTGTGACGTTTTGTTGATGTTGTTGTTGTGATGTTTTTAGAGTGTCAAATAGTCCAGGCTGCCCTGAAACTCACTATATAGCTGAGAATAACCTTGGTCTCCTGATCTTACTGCCTTTGCTTCCCAAATGCTGATACTGAGACGTCCCACTCTACCTGGCAGGTCAGAGCGTCACCTTTCTCCAATTCACAGTTAGTTATTTGGAGGGTCTTGAAGCTGACCTCCAAACAAAAGACACAAAGACTTGAACTCTCCAACTACCAAAGGAGTGGAGTTATGCATAAACAACCCTGCTAGGTTTAGAAAGGGTCGAAATATTACACCCCATAAAACCAGACTCTTTGTTTTTGAAACTGAGGGGTCTTTAAGACCCTCTTTTCTTCAGCCAGGTCTCAAATAGGGAAATTATCTAAGAGACAACTGAGAAGGTCCCCTTCTCCTTAGGAAAGGGTCAGTTTTCCAGAGTCACAGTTAACTGGACTCTGCCTTTGTCCTACTGAGAAGGGTAGACTGACTCCATGACAGGCTTCAAACTGGCAGTTTAAGAGACTAGGCCTAAGTCCAGGCAAGTCAGTTACTAGAAAAAAAAAAAAACAAACAAACCCAGGCTTCAGGAAACTAGTCAGAAACAGTTATCAGAGGCTGCCTAGTCACCTGTCCTGAGGCAAGGACAATGGGTTGGTAACAGTTTCCAGACTTCCCCAGCAAAAGTTTCCACCCTCATTAATGGTTCTGAAATGTCCAAAGAGATGGACCCGACAGATTAAGTTGGAGATTACCTACCTCAGAATTCCCCTGAGGTGCTTTAAATCAGGCCTGCAAGCTCACTTGGTTGTCTCTCTGTTCTGGAAATGGGAGACCCTAGCCTGCTGGACTTCCGCAGAATAATACACTCCTTGCATTAACATACTCTTTGAGTCTGGGATATCATTCTTTGGAGAACCGTGAACCCTTACACTACAGCTTTTCATAAATTTTAAGATGGCCATAAATGTATTTTGGTAGCCGGGCAGCGGTGGTGCATGCCTTTAATCCGATCACTTGGGAGGCAGAGGCAGGCGTATTTCTGAGTTTGAGGCCAGCCTGGTCTACAGAGTGAGTTCCAGGACAGCCAGGGCTACACAGAGAAACCCTGTCTCGAAAAACCAAAAACAAAACAATAACAACAATAACAACAACAAAAAAATGTACTTTGGCTAAATTTATTAATCTATTTTATTAGTTTGTTTCTTTCCTTTCCTTTTCTTTCTTTTTTTTTTGAAACATTGGGAAATTATACAGTGGGTTTAATGAATCTAAGTGAAGAACAGCGACCGTGTGGTGTTTGTGTGCTTGTTGCAGTGGAAGTGGGTGGGCAGCCGTACTTTGATTTTCTTGCGTTTTTTAAAAAACGCTGTGTAGAAAATCGGGGGCGGGGGGGGGAGGGAATCAGTTATGTTTTACTGTGTCAGTCCGTGTTCTATTCCTGTGAAGAGAGGTCATGACCGCGGCATTTAATCGCAGCTTGCCTCCAGGTTCAGAGGTTTAGTCTATTGCCGGAATGGCGGCATGGCGGCACAAAGTCAAATATGGTAGAGTTCTACATCTGGATCCACAGGCTTGGGTGGAGAGCCAGACTCAGGGCCTGACTTTAGCATTTGAAACACCAAAGCCCACCCTTGTGACATACTTCCTCTAACAAGGCCACACCTCCCAATCCTTGTTAGCATTACTTCCTAAAGACCTCGTATTCAAATCTATGAGCTTCTGGGGGTCATTCTTATTCAAATCACCACATCTACTAAAGATTAAAATGAGGGTGGGTAGGGTGTGTGTGTGTGTGTGTGTGTGTGTGTGTGTGTGTGTGTGTGTGTGTAGGGGGAGTGGGCTGGAGAGATGGCTCAGAGGTTAAGAGCACTGACTACTCTTCCAGAGGTCCTGAGTTCAATTCCAGCCACCACATGGTGGCTTACAACCATCTGTAATGGAATCTGATGCCTCTGGTGTGTTTGAAGACATCAGCAATGTACTCATATACATAAAATAAATACTTCTTTAAAAAAAAAGATTGAAATGTTACATTTTAAATTCTCTCCCGGTGGTGCATGCTATAATGTCTGCACATGGTGGTAAGGAGGATACTTGGCTACAAAGCACACAGATCAAAGACAGACTGGGCATTAACAACAAGAAAACCCCGAGTAAAACAAAACAAACGAAAACAAATTTAAAAAAAAAGAAACTTCTTATGTGACTTTTGTTATTGGAATTATTATTATCATGAAAAATTACCGCATTTAGAAAAGAAAGGAAAGAAGAAAGAAAGAAAGAAAGAAAGAAAGAAAGAAAGAAAGAAAGAAAGAAAGAAAGAAAGAAAGAAAGGAAATCATATAGCTTACTGAGTCAGGAAAGACAAACATTTGCTTGCTTCCATTTTAAATGGGAGGGAGAAGTGACGGTTTTAACTAAAACCAAGCAAAGGCTATCCTGTGGAAGAAGCATTTAGCTGTTTGCTTGGTGGGGGCCGGGGGCCGCTGAAGCATCCCGGACAGTTGAGTATGAGAACTCGAAGGCACATTTTATTACGCCTTCCTCACAATGTAAATAATTTCTTCCATCTGGTCTGCAAAGCCAGGGATACAAAGAAAAACCCTGTCTGGGCGGGGGCGGGGGCGGGGGAGTGTGTGTGGGGGGGCACCCAAAGTTTATTAGAGCTGTAGTCACCGTGGGGAAAGACTGCATGAAAGAGCTTCCCATTCTGGATCGGAAAGCCAGCACAGAACGTTTTCCTTCAGTATATTTCCACTCTCCTCTCCTTCTCTGCATTTCTGTGATACCTTTGCAGCGGGCCCTTGCTGGGAGGAGACACAAGAGGCCTCTAGTCTGCCCAGCAACAGTGACGTCCATCGCCTGATCACCCGGAATTGGTTGCCAGGACCAGGAGACTTTCGGGGCGGGGGGGAGTGGGCCTCTAGCATATGCCAGCGTCGCTGTGATACCTGGTCCTCTCAAGAAAAACCTAGCTAGTCCTTTCGCTTCAGACTCGCTGCTTCTGGTCACCTGCTTTTCCTCCACTGTCCCTTTCGTTTCTGGTACAGTGTGGACCCCGCAGCCATCAAGACCCGGAGAGGGAGGCCCCGCCTCGCGGTGGACTGTCAATCATTTCGGTGGCAATGACGCCAGCGACGAGTGTGCGCAGGAGGTTTTCGAGCGGAGCAGCTGTCACGTTGTAGACCATCTTGGAATCTTACAGCCTTTCCTCTTTGTTTTCTTTTCTGGCGTTCCACCCAGGATCTAACTGAATAGGCCAGCACTCTACCTTTTAATTATAGCCCCTCCCAGTCCATTTTCCTAATAGAGAAAACTGTATAATCGCGTAAGTATGTGGCCTGGAATTCCTTGAGCTCTCTGAATTTTTATTCCAATATGAGAGAGAGACCTCAAATGTGCATTCTAAGTCTACACCTTCCTAACTGACTGAGGAATGTCTGAGATCCCAATCCTGCACATCATTCCTGTTTATGATTGAACCCTTGTTTCTCAAGGTCTAGGCTACGCTCCACCTGTAACCTTAACTACAAATGATTCTGTAGTGCCCGTTCCAGGAATGACAATCACCTCTTCGTTTCAAAAAGTTGTTTATAACCATCTTGCAACCCTACTTTTCTTTCAAACGTTATATTGAGAGGACCAAGCACACTCCATTTTAGAACAGGCAGTCATGTTAGGCTGTAACCTTCAATTTCCTAGAAGGACAGCCCAGGCTTCTTAGAAAAACCGCAGAAAAAGCAACTGACCCGACATCTGGCCAGGGGCTTAACACAGATACAAAAAGTCCCTATAAGGCGTGAATTCATCAGAAGTGTACAAATATCCCATACCATGAGCTCAAACAATCTTAATGAAGGTGACCCAACTGCAACTGGAAAAACCATAACTGGCTTTTAAAGGAGCCTGCAAGCTTCCCTAGTGGATGCCATTTTGCTTAGATGGTTGACCCCCACATGCTGAGTATTATTGAAGAATAAATGCTCTTTTGTCTTGGCATATTATTCGAGTCTGGGGTCTTCTTTCAGCAACTCTTGGACCCTTACATTATAACCGCCTATGACTATCTTGTTATGCTATTGTGATTACTTCGTTTTGACCATCTGTTAAGTTCTACTCCGGTAACCCAGCCTATTTTCCCACATTTGGGAAACTCCTACCTATGAGTTATAAAGGCCTTGTCTTCCTCACAACCAATACTGGCCTTTCAAACTCTGCTTTTGGATGAGGGCAGCAATTACCATTCTATGCCACCATGCCCCAGTTCAATATCTCTTGCTGAATAAATTAAATGACAGCTGTCTTGACCAAGTAGAGTGGTATAATTTCCATTTGTCCTTGGTTCTCAGCAATGTTCTGAATAGCTGGCATTATTAAGTTACTAAATAAAGCAGGCATATTGAATTACAGTTATACCCAAAAGAAGTCATATTAAAGGAGAAAAAAACCTCTATGTTAGCAAATTTTTATTATTCTTTTAATTCAGCAATTTTATGCATGTGCATAGAGTATTTTTGCTACTCCCTCTCCCTAACTCTTCCTCTTCTTCTTCTGTTTCCATTTTGAGATAGGGTCTCTCTATTATGTAGATCTGGCTGTCCTGGAACTTGCTGTGTAGACCAGGCTGGGTAGCAGTGATGGAAGACACAATCTGGCTAACAAGGTGGATAACCTTAGTATAGGTTGGACATTCAATATCAAGGTTTCTATGACAGATGTCATAAACAGCTTCCTTGTCTACCATAAAGGCATAATCAGAGTTGCCCAAAGTTGTGTGAATGGCGAGGGTGAAATTGAAGGGCTCAACAACTGTGGTGGAAACCTGGGTATCTGGGTAAATGGAGAACTGACAACTTGGATTGTGGGTCTCCCCATCTCTTGGATCATTAGCCAATATGGTCCACAAGGAAAGTGGGAGTAGAGATGAAGAGTGGCAGGGATCAGAAGCCCTGTGAGAATGTGTAGTGAATAACCACACCCGGATGAGCTATCAGGAGGCAGAACAACTTTACTTAGGGTGATTCAAGGCTTATAAAGTTTTGGGAGACTGAAGGTAGAAACATCCAGGATGGGCAAAAGTCATTGGCTAAGGGCCGAGGGCACTGAAATGCCTCATTAGCATGGGGAAGCATTTCAGGAATCTCAGGTGCTAGCTGAACAGGTTTTATCAGGAAAAGGAAAGCGTTGATTCTGTAATCTAATTGAGGCTATGTGACATTCCTCAGGGACAGGGATATGTATAGGGTTTTTTAATTCCCCAGACAAGGTCAGAGGAGGAGAAGCCTTGCTAATGAAGGGAATCCCCCAAGAACTGGAATGTGCCAAGTCTCAGAAGGCTATCCAGTCAATGGTAGACTTCTACCTTAATTAGCAGAATTTTCCCACATTGGACTTCTTTCCATAATCAACAGAGGGCTACTCCATCAGCAGGGAGGTGAACCCTGAGCCAAAGCTGTAGAAAAGCAAGAAGTCCCAAAGACTTGTGGGTTGGTCAACCTACTTGTGAATTCAGTGCAAGATAAAGTCAGCCATCTCTTTGCCACTGATGTAGTAGCCATGGGCATAGTTATTGACAGCTGCTCAGGGTAGAAGGAGCTGCTAGTACTGAAGTGGAAATTTCTGGTTTCTTTACAAACTTAGCGTGTCATGTGATGCTTTTCTGGAAGCTGTTTTGTGAGAGGGCATATGATGTTTTGCTGAAAATGGCCGCTTGAGAGGATTCGTGATGTTTAGAAAGAATATAAATGGAACCCCACAGACAGTGAGAGGACACTATTGCGCTGCTATGCCGTGCAACGCTTCACTGGTCTCCACTGATCATCACTGCTGATCTTTATTGGTCTTCACAGAGAGAAATGTGCCAAAGAACTACTTATGATATTCCAGCTGATTCTGACGTCTTCCATTGACTTGTGCTGATTTGATGGAGTCTTGCTGTTTCTGTTGGATCTTGCCACCTCTCCTGATTCGTGTTTGGTGTTTGCTATTGAGCAGGACTGCTGGTACCTTGAAAACAAAGAGTGGAATCGCTTCAAGGAACTACTTCTAAACAGGCCCACAATACCCTTTTCCTATTAAACCTTCCTTCCCCCACTCCCCCTACTTCTGGTTACTGGGTTAGAAGGGAAGTTGAAGCATTTAAGAACCCTAAATAAAGTTGGTTTTGAAAAAAATCTACAAAGCCTACAAAGTACCAGTGCAAATTTTTATCAAAAACTGTGGTTCCAGGTCTAGGAACACTTTCCTGGGCATATAGTTGCCAGTACCTATCTCACTGAAGAGGAATCGTTTTCTTCCTTGATATTCTTACTTGATCTGGCCATCAGGCTAGATTCCATGTTCTAGGCAGTAGCACTCTTAGCAAGCATTGCCAACCTGGACACCAGCCTGCCCAATTCGGTCAGAGATACATTCATGAGTGGTAACCACAGTTTAGGAGGCGAGAATGACAGAAACAGACACAGTCCCAGTTACCATCCCTGGGCAAGCTAAGACTCCAGGTATATAATGCAATAGTAAGATTCTTAATAAACTCACAATACTGTTGATTTAGTTATGGACTTAGACTAAAAAAGCTGAGATAGCATAGTCATCTGACTAGGGGAAGCGGTGGGTGGGGGGAACTTTGTAAGAACCAGAAAACTATAAACAGACTGCAACCTTAACTCCGGAGCTGAATGAGGATACAGTAGGAGATAGAGTTGATGTGGCCACAGGGGTTTTGTTATCCTGGTAGTAATGTTCTGAACAGAATAGGCATGTGAAATAGCTCAGTACAATCCCCACCACTACATCTTGTATGGTCTAATGTAGCCTAGGCAGCTATGAACTCAGTATATAGCTAAAGCTCACTATAAACACTGACCTTCTGTATTTCTCAAGTGCTGGGATTACAGGTTTTTGTCACCATGCCCAACTTTCCAATACAGAGCTCTGCTAAATGGCTAAACAGGGTTGAACTAAGAGTTTACACTTATACACTGTTGCATTCAAATCAGAGCCAGAAGCTGTCTTGTAGCTTACCAGAAATGAGAAATTTATTTTTTTATTTCATTTAGTGTTTTTCATATATTTTCACAGCGAACATATGGACTTTATAACGATAATTTTTGAAAAAAATGTTATACGACAAACAAAACTGAAAAAAAGCATTAGTCCCTTTCTAAAGATTTAGAGTTGTAACTCATGCCATCTAATGGACTAATTAAGTAATTGAGCTGTGCACGATGGCATACACTTGTAATTCCAGCATTTGGGTGACTGAGGCAAAAGGGTTACCTAGAGTTTGTGACTAGTCTAATCTATATAGTACGACTTTGTCTTACACAAACACACACACACACACACACACACACACACACACACACATTATCAGTTGTACAAGAGTACAGAAAAAGTATGTGGATGCTGGAAACTTCAAAGGAGAGAGTGACCCATGATCCAGATAATTCACTCACTAAAGTTGCACCAAGTTCAATCTTAATGAGATATCAGGTCAGCAAATGCTAGTAAAACATATCAACATCTGTATGCCACTCAACTAATATGTGTCAGATTTCTTTTTTTTTTTAAAGATTTATTTATTATATGTAAGTACACTGTAGCTGTCTTCAGACACACCAGAAGAGGGCGTCAGATCTCATTACAGATGGTTGTGAGCCACCATGTGGTTGCTGGGATTTGAACTCAGGACCTTTGGAAGAGCAGCCGGTGCTCTTAACCACTGAGCCATCTCTCCAGCTCCCATGTGTCAGATTTCTTTTTCAGCCTTAGAACATTTTTTTTCTGTCAATATATTTCTCACAATAGTATATATAATGGTAGATAAGCTGTATTTATTCTAATGCCATAGAAATGGAGGCCAGAGAGATTGTGAAAAGACCATAAGTCTGATGATTATTGTTTTTACAAGGTTAGGACCCTAGACCTTCTGTCATCAGACTGATATTCTTCTCAAAGTGTTTATGTGTACATCTCTTTCATATCTACTGTGAGTGCTTGAGATGAGACTGAGGAAAGAGGACTTAATATGTTCTGTATCAGGACTGGAGAGATGGCTCAGTAGTTAAGAGCACTGACTGAAGGTTCTGAGTTCAAATCCCAGCAACCACATGGTGGCTCACAACCATCTGTAATGAGATCTGATGCCCTCTTCTGGTGTGTCTGAAGACAACTACAGTGTACTTACATATAACAATAAATAAATTTATTATTATTATTATTATTATTATTATTGGTTTTTCGAGACAGGATTTCTCTGTATAGCCCTGGCTGTCTTGGAACTCACTCTATAGACCAAACTAGCCTTGAATGCAGACATCTGCCTGCCTCTGCCTCCCAAGTGCTGAGATTAAAGGCATGCACTACCACTGCCTGGCAATAAATAAATCTTTAAAAAAAATAAAAAAGATGTTCTCTGTCACATAATGTGATGTTCTTTCCTCAAAACAGTTTTATCGATATATACTCATGTTAACTATGCTTAAGGATACAATTTATTACATTACTGTCAACACTTGATTTAAATTTTTTTTGAAATCATGTATATGTGTCACCAAATAAAACCTCAAGTGCCAGGCATGGGTTACATATTCTCTGGTTATTGGCCAAAGGGGTCTCATACACCACCGCCAAAGCATCACATTTATTGCCCTATTGATTACTCTCCATAACCTGATGGTAAGGCCATGTTGCTGAAGACACAACTTACTTACGTTGTTGAATATGGAAAAATCCTGCTGGTGACCAACTAGAAGCTTCACTCCTACTGATTATCATTCATCAGTTGAATGATGAAAGTTGCTCTGGCTGGAAGTTACTCTGCATGCCACTGGGGGAAGAAAAGTATTCATTGGTATCACCCAGTAATAAACCTTATGACCTACAATAGCAACCTGTCTGCAAAACAGACTAGTGAAATCATGGCAAAAATGTTATGGAAGTAACGGTGTCAGTTTGAATGAGAATGGCCCTTATAGGCTCATGTATTTGAATGCTTAGTCATCAGTTAGTGGAAATGTTTGGGGTGGATTAGGTGTGACCTTGTTGCCAAAGGCATGTCACTGGGGTGGACTTTGGGGTTTCAAAAGCCCACCTCAGGCCTAGTCTGGCTCTTTCTTAGTCTGATACCTGCAGGATCTAAAGCTCTTTAGTTACTGCTCCAATGTTATACTTATCTGCTTTCTGCCATGATGATTGCTATTTGCAACTGATATCTGAGAGTTGATGTTGAGAAAGGGAAAGCCAGTTTTCATCTATGGAGTCACCTGAGTAGATCAATCAAACTTCAGGGTAACCTTGTGCTCAGAAGTAGTTGACAAACACAAAACAGACTCCATTTTTTGGTGCACCTTTTGTAATAACAAAGAGTTATTTTCATCTTACTGATTTTTTTTTATTAAGAGAGAGAGAGAAAGAGAGAGAGAGAGAGAGGTGGAGCAGAATGAAATTTAGTAGCAAGGTGAAGAAGATCTTGGAAGTGGAGAAGAAACAATATGATCAAAAATTTGTATGATAGCCGGGCGGTGGTGGCGCACGCCTTTAATCCCAGCACTTGGGAGGCAGAGGCAGGTGGATTTCTGAGTTCGAGGCCAGCCTGGTCTACAGAGCGAGTTCCAGGACAGCCAGGGCTATACAGAGAAACCCTGTCTCGAAAAAAACCAAAAAAAACCAAAAATTGTATGAAAATATGAATATATGAATGGGGTTTATGCACTTATATGTAATGCTAGAAGAGTGTGTTGGATCCCAGGGAGCTCAAATTACATGGGGGTTGGGGTGAGGTATAAGCTTCCCAGCATAATTGCTGAGAAACAAACTCTAGTCCTCTGTAAGAGCAGTAAGTCTAGCTACCTTCTCACCTCTGACACATTAACCAGTTCTGAGTTTGTGCTACTGAGTTGTAGACTTCTAGATTTAGGGACACCACCATCCCTAACTCCTTTAGGAAAATGACAAGATAGGATTTAGGAACACTTGTGTGGTACATTCGTCCTACCATTTTTGGAGACAGCTCTTCCAGGGCCATCAGTCAAGGACTCCCTCTTGTCTGGCAATCCCTTATCCCACGGTAATACTTATCCATAGAGAATGAAAGTTGGACTCTGGCACAGGTGAAGATTCACTACCCATGCACCTGATTTTTGGAGCAGGACCTTGGGATAAACTCAAGAATCATGATCTTTTGATGGACATTTTCGGAGAACAAGCAGAGTGATAATAGCCAGGCAGAGTGGTGCACACCTATAATCCTGGTACACAGGAGTCTGAGAAAGGAAGATCTTCAGTTGGAGACCAGCCTGGACCATATTAGACCCTCAAAACCAAATCAAAAACAGAAGAGGAGAGACTCAGAGGAGAAGAGGGAGTGGGAGGAGGAGAGCAGGAGTTAGAACAGGAGGAGGAGGAGGAGAAGGAGGAAGAAGAGGAGGATTAATTTGGCCCTCCTCTTGGTAGGAGGTGTCTCACTGTATTAGTGATCTGACTTAGGCTACAATTATTAGCTTCACTGTGTGGAGTAGAACTTGTGTATGCATTAGAGATCATACAATGTCTTCAAGACACAGAGATTCTGTCACTTCTTGTGCTGGGAAGAAACTTCAGTTTCCTAAAGACAAAAAGCAGCTGGGCAGGAAGGAATGTACCTGGAATGACAGCATCCTAGATAGCATCTATAAATGAGGCAAATTAGCAAAAAGATTGATAAAACATCATATACGGCAAACAGTAGAAGAAACTGCTGGAGAGGGACTCTGCCTAAAGTCCAGCCACACTGCTGGCAGATCCACAGAAAGATGAATCTATTCCCAGAAGAACTGTTATCCAGGTAACAATGACCCTAGTGGATTTATCTACAACAGCACTATAGAAACACAGAGATGTTTCAGGAAGACGGACTACGGGCTAGACAATGCTTCCCACAGCTGCACCTCATGTCAAGTAGGATCTTTGGAGTCAGTGTTTTCATCTTCCCATGTCACATAAGTTTGAGTTTCTTATTAATAGAATGGAAATAGTAGTATCTACGTCAGAAAGTTTTCCTCCCACTGGGGATCTCCCACAACCACCTTCTGCAGTCAATTTTCCTAATATAATTAATCAACTCACATATTGTGTGTGTGTGAGAACATGGCGGTCAGAGGACAACTTGCTTGGTTGCTTCTTTACTTCAAACGTGTACCTCCCAGATATCAGTCTCAGGTCTTCAGGCCTGGTGACAGGTGACTTTACCTGCTAAGTGATCTCACAGGCCCTATTTAAAATTTTTTGAACTCCAATTTTCTCATCTGACATGTGGAGAAGTTATTACAAAGAAACAAAAAGAATAGGACAGAAGGGGTTGGGGAATGTGGCACATTGCCAGAGTCCATGACTATATATACAATGTCCTGGGTTCTGTTTCCATTTAATACATGTGTGCGTGTGTGCACACACACACACACACACACGAGAGAGAGAGAGAGAGAGAGAGAGAGAGAGAGAGAGAGAGAGAGAGAGAGAAAGAGAGAGAGAGAGACTAAGAACGAATTAGAAGAGAACATAATGTAAATTACGCACCATTAAGGTATTCTGTTTCTGCACAGATTCAAGTGTAACAAATACTGAAAGCATCTGAAGGTGTGTATGAGTCACACTGTTGTTCCAGAGTTGACGGTTTAGAAAGACAAGCAGGGAAGAGTAAACCCAACAGGTGTTTGTTTACGCTCAATTGCTAAAGCAGAACTAGTCGCACACCTGTTCCCGGCTTTCCCCTCTGCTGGGATTCCAATGGCTTGTGTGATTCTTTGGCTCTGGCATCTGCTATGCTGTGATAGGCTCACTGGTGCAGACTTGGTTAAATTCACAGGCAAGGCCTGTGTGGGATCCTTGTTGGAAGTTTTATGGCGTTTCCATGAATAGAATTTTTGGTCTCTTGCCTCAGCTTTCTTGATTTGACTCCTAAAATATCCACTTGCAAATAACATATATATATATATATATATATATGATTCTTGATTTGACTCCTAAAATATCCACTTGCAAATAACATATATATACATATATATGTATATATGTATATATATATATGCGCTTAGATTCACATGTCATTTTCTGCAAGTCCAAAGTTGCCAATAGTTTCAAAATCAAAGTTTTCCTTTCTTTTTTTAATTTGGTTTTTAGAGACAGGGTTTTTCTGTGCCCTGGCTGTTCTGAAACTCACTCTGTAGATTAGGCTGGCCTCAAACTCAGAAATCCGCCTGCTTCTACCTCCCAAGTGCTGGGATTAAAGGCATGCACCACCACTGCCCGGCTCAGAATCAAAGTTTTGTATCTCACTAATTTGGTGGCAAAATCTAGCCAGATTTGCATTTATTCTGTGGCAAAATTGGGCATGAAGCTCTTTACTGATTATTTCACCCAAAGTGAGTCTTACATTTAACACAGAAATATAATTATGCATGTTATGGGCTTCATATTTGTATATACATGTTTATTTTTATTTTATTTTTTTTGGAGAAAGGGTCTCACTACGTACCCTTGGTTGGCCTGGAAGTCACTGTGTAGACTAGGATGGCTTTGAACTCACAGTGATCAGCTTACTTCTGCTTAAGGAGTGCTGGGATTAAAGGTGTGTGCCACCATACCTCACTACTTTATTTTTACCTATGTATATGAGTGTATGTATGTCTGTATACACTTATGTGCATGTGTGTGCACGTGTCCCTGGAGGCCAGAAAACCTTAGATTTCCAGGAGCATGGAGTCACATGCCTGACATGGGTGCTGGGAATCAAACTCAGATCCTCTGCAAACTCTCTTAATCACCGAGCCTCTCTCTAGTCTTCTTGAATGAAGTCGTCCCCCACCATTCCATAAGTTTCTAATAGAAAGATTTAATAGGGGACAGATAAAGCACTTCTATATTCTATGCTATGAGAGCACAATTCATTCATACAGCCCTTAGTTCATATGGTACCTAAGGACAATGTAAGGCTCTGTGGCCTGGGGAATATGCAGACCTGACTGCTTATGAGGGGAAAGTATATGAATTTCAGAGACAACCACCTGACTATAGATACCAGACTAAACTTTGAGATGATTGGCTTGTCTTTGTTCTCATTGTCTATCAAGTCAGCCAGCTGGAGAGGAGGGACCTCTAAGACAGGACTTTAGGGTATCAATGTGCAGTTTTCTCATACTGCCTGCTCTCTGGATAAAGTACAGCTTAAAGCTCTCGTCTCTGTCTATTGGTAATGGTGGTAACAGACAACAGGAACCAAAGGATTCCAGTTGGATACTGAGGTTGAGGTTGACTGGTCTCAGTTGACTGGTATCTTTAGCCAGGTTCATTTTCAGAGTCCCATGAGAGTGCACAGTGGTCCTTTTGGACGTTGTCTAGTCTCTTCCACTGAGGATGCCCTACTTTATTCTGTAATAAACTGTGTATACCTGCTACACTTGAGAGAGAGAGAGAGAGAGAGAGAGAGAGAGAGAGAGAGAGAGAGAGAAAAGGAGAGATGGCTCAGTGGTTAAGAGCACTGACTGTTCTTCCAGAGGTCCTGAGTTCAATTCCCAGCAACCACATGGTGCCTCACAACCAACTATAATGGGACCAGATGCCCTTGGGGAAAGAATAACATAATTTTTTTCTTACTCTGAATACTGTGAGTATTATTAGCCTGGTGTGGTTTTGCTTGATTTTTATTTACTTTTTAATTATATTTTGACTCTCTCTCTCCCCCCTCCGTGTGTGTGTGTGTGTGTGTGTGTGTGTGTGTACGACCCTGTCTGCCTTCCTGCCTGCTGCGCAGGTGTGTAGAGCTCAGAGAACAACTTTTGAGATTCATTTCTCTCCTTCTACTATGTAGGACCAGGGAATTGAACTCAGGATGTCAGGTTTGGCAGCAAGTATCTTTACTCAGGCCTTAACTATGTATGTATGTATGTATGTATGTATGCATGTATGCATGTATCTGTATGTATGTGTGTATATGTATATGTGCATACATATATATACATACATATATATGTAATAGTCTTATTTTTTGAAATATTTAAAAGTCTGATAATTTAAATTTGTATTGGTAAAAGCTGAGCCTGGTCTAGGTCAGTTAGCCTATACTCGTCCATACTGTAAAGATAAGCTTTCCTGATTTATTACTGCATTGGTTACTCTAACACTTAATTACATTATGCTCATTCACTTATTACATAAGCATTTAATTGTGGAGACATTATTTATAGAGTCAATTCACACTGCCAACTTGGTAACCTGGTTATTGGCTCTGAGTGTCCCTGAGACAGGGAAACATGAGCTAGAGAAAGGGTTTCGCGGTGTCGTTTTTTTATTTCACTGCAGTTTTGTGAATTCTAGGCTAGGCCTACCTGTGTATAGTTGCAAGGCACAACAGCAGTAACCAATCTTCCTACGCCCTAGGTTGGAGCAAAGAACAAGGCCAGAAGTGTTAAGAATACACACTTGTTATGGTCTGAATGTCTGTGTATCCCGCTCCTCCCATTCATATGCTGAGACCTAATGCACACAGTGTGATAGAGGTGGGCGTGAGAGGCCAAATCTTTTGAGTTCTGACTCTATTTTAGAGAACCTGACCTAAGTTTGAACTTAGACAAACTAACAGGCAGACCTAAGAACCAACACTTCAAAGCAATAAAACACAACTACACAGACAAACAAACCCAAAACAAAGACTAAATTCCAACCTATTTATTTATTTTTGTAGTTCAGTTTGGCCTCAAACTCTGTGTAACTCAGATTGGCTTTGAACTAGTTGTCCTCCAGCGTCATCTTCCTAAGTGCTAGGCTTATTGGCATGTACTGTGATGCTTGGCAAAACTAAACCTTGAAATGCAATATGAAGAATTCAAATATAGATGAGACATAATGGTATGTAACTATAACCCCAACCCTCAAGAGGTAGATGCTGGAGGATCTCTGCGAGTGAAAGCCTGTCCTGTTCTATGCAACAAGTTCCAACCAGCCAAGACTACATAGTGAGTGTCTTAGGGTTTTATTGCTGGGAAGAGACACCATGACCAAGGCAAGTCTTATACAGGACAACATTTAATTGGGGTTGGTTTACAAGTTCAGAGGGTCAGTCCATTATCATCAAGGTGGGAGCGTGGCAGCATCCAAGCAGGAATGGCATAAGCAGAGCTGAGAGTTCTACATCTTCATCTGAAGGTTGCTAGTGGAAGACTAACTTCCAGGCAGCTAGGACAAGGGTATTGAGACCCACACCCACAGTGACATACCTACTTCAACAAGGCCATACCTTCAAGTAGTGTCACTCCCTGGGCCAAGCATATACAAACTATCACAGTGAGACTGTCTTAAAAAAAAAAAAAGAAAAGAAAATTAATTTGGATGCAGCGTAAGGAGCTGGAGTTCAAATATTAGCTCTGCTGACTTCTAGCTATGCTATCCTCGCTTTGCTTCTCACTTTCTCTAAAGCAGTTTAGTTGAATATAAGGTCGTGAACATCCATTTACTTCATGTGGTGGTGTGAGGATTAGATGTCATCTACTGGAAGAGCCCAGAATTTTATAGAAAATCAGCAACTTGGGCTACTTTGGTTCTTGTGTTTTCATGATAATCAACCTTTGTGCTCTCTAGGGTAGAAGAGAAAGAATGGGGGAAAGGCATCAGAAGGAGAATATGGGAAAGAAGATGAACACAAAGGACCGCCATAGTAGAAACTCCTCTGTTTCCATGGAAAATGGTCACAAAACAAAACAAAACAACAACAACAAAAACTTCACAAAGGAGGTAGCATCGCAAAGGCACACCTGTGAAGAATGGATTGTGCCCAAGACCCCTTTCCAGGAGAAGTTTTTACCTTTACCTTTACCTTAGCTTTTTTTTTTTTTTTTTTTTTTTTTTTTTTTTTTTGTAGAAGGAAAAGAAGGAAGTAGAGGGCTCGAGGCCCTACATTCATCCCCAACATCATATCTGTGGGAAGAACAGGGCTGACACATTGTCGTTTGGTCAAGGATCTAAACAGGTGTCCTGAGGAACATGGATAAGGAACTCTGGAAATCATATTGAAGAGTGAAAAGGTACGAAAGGAACAGCTATAGAATGTTTTAGAGGCAAGCAAATCAGAGTGCTTACACAAGGATGTTGAGAGTAGTTTGTGATCCCAGAAAGCATGCTTGCTCAGATGTCCCATTGTAGTAGGTAGGGTCCTGCTGGGTTTGGGGAGGGGTTTCTGAACTCACTTTTGCCAGGATCACAGGGTACCACTTGGCTAGAAAGACTACCCTTCAGACCTGGTACAGGGTCAGGTGGAGTCAGGTAGCTCTTCCTTTTGGCTATCTGGGAAACTTCCCTTACTGGTATCTATAACTTCAGTTGGCCTTATTGAGAGGGCAGGCCACTTAGAGGAGGGTGGCTGTCATTTTTAGTGGTTAGAAATCCTTCCTACTCTCTTTTGTTCATTGTTTAGTCCAGTGGTTCTCGGGCTCTTTCCAGGCAACATTTAAAAGTTTGTGGGGTTTCTTTTTTTGTATTTAGTGCTGTGAGAGGGGGTGTACTTATGGGCAGAGCTTGTGTAAAAGCTGTCCTCCTGCCAGATAGAGTTCTCTCTTTATCTAGATTTTCAGAAGTCCCCTAGGACATTCATGTAGGTAAAAACTTGTGTTTAATTATCTGAACTTAATAGTTTTTTTTTTAATGGTCTGAATATGCAGTGAACTTTCTAGGAATGCAATTACAGTTCTTTGTGAGTTTAGGGAAGCTTGACTTTGCTACCAAGAGTTGCTCAACATTTACTGAAGTCATACATTGATGGCAACATGCCGGAGGTAGTTGAGTCACTGGCTGTGCACCTGTATCAGTGTGTGCTGGTAGAAGTTCCATTTCTGTGACTCTATGGAGAGGTGTAAGCATTTGCCTTGCTTCGAGGTAAACGGCACTCACTCTAAAATGCTGTTTATGTTATAGCAAATTGCTATGTTCCTCCTTATAGATGGGGAAATATTTTGTTCTTTTTAGTCACGTGCATAGGGAAGTGATGTAATCTATGATTATTAGTTCGTGGTTTAGGAGTCATTACAAATACTTGTTCTAACATAGGGTTGAAGGTTGAGAGCCTCGGTTCTCCTCGGTCTCATAATATCTGGTTTCCACCCACCTCTCTGGAAGAACTAGCCAGCAAAGGAGTGCCCCCCACCCCTTTTTCATTTTTCCATCCATCATCATCATTATTAAGGACAATCGCAATGCAGGAGCCTTGGCTGTCAGACCTATCTGCCAGGGCCTTCAGTTTACCCTTAGTCAAGAATTGCAGGTATCTGGTCTGGTCCGAGTGTGGATAATACAGGCTCCTTCCTGCTCACGTGGAGGTTCTCTTTCTTTATGTCCCCTCCTTTCTCCATCTACCTCTCTATCTCTTCTTGATGTCCCTGATCTTTTGCTCCCCGCCATAAGCTGGCAAGTAGTCTACCGCTGGACCCTGGGCTCTCAGTTCCAGTTCTGTCCCATTTTGATCTTTGTGCCCCCTCCACCATCGGCTGCCCTTCTGACCCTTGCTTTTCTCCCTTCCCTTTCAAGGTCTGTTCCCCAGGAATATGTCATCTTCTTCCCTCCTTTCGCCAGGTCTCGATCTGTCTTCCTTCCCTTTGTACAAACATCCTTTCTCCACCTTCATGCAGGCTCCTGTCTCTGTGCCAGCAACTCTGCTTTAAGCTTGGGTCGTATATCCCCTCACAGCCCCCTTTCCTGTCTCCATCAGTCTAGTCTGCAGGTCTCTCGGCAGCTCTCCGTCCCCGCCTGCGTGCGTGATAGCCCCTCCATCCTACCTCTACGCCCTCCCGCGCCGTGGGCGGTCTAGGGAGGGGCCGGGATCCGGGGCGGCTCCTGGGGCTCGGGTTGTGGGAGGCGCCCTCTCCGGTCTCCCCCTCCCTTCCCCCCGCCCCGTCTTCCCCTGCACCCTCCTTCCTCCCTCCGCCCGAGAGCTTCCCCGGTCCCCGGCGCCGCCTCCTTCCCTCCCGGCACCGTGCTCTCGCGGCCGCCGTCGCCCCGGGGAAGGAGAGACGGGGGTGGGGTTTGCGGGTAGCGATCGAGAAGGGGAGAGACCCCGGCCGGGCTGGAGCCTGGATTCCTCTGGAAGAAGAACAGGGGGAGGGGAAGCTGGAGGACCGGGAGGGAGAACGGGGAGCCGCGGCCGGGCCTGGGCCCTTGAGGCCCGGGGAGAGCCGCGGAGCGGGACCGGCCGCCGAGGTAAGAGCGGGGCCCCTCGACCGGGGCTTGGTGAGGAGGCCGGTGGACGCAGGGCAGGGCCGGGGGGGAGCGTGGGGTTCGGGTGCGAGCGGCGAGTGATGGGGTAACGGGACCCCTGAGCGTGGGTAAGCTGGGCTAGCGCTAGCCACAGGGGCTGCGGAGAGGAGGTGGAGAGAGGTGGAGTCCCGGGAGGGTGGGGGGCCGAGGGAGGCCGGAGGAGGGTGGGGACAGGCGCTCTCTCCTCCTCTCCCCCAGCCCGTGCGGCTCCGCCCCCGCCTCCTCCGCGGGGCGCCCTCCGCGTCCCGAACCGCGCGGTCGGAACCCGTGAGGCGCGAGGAGCGAGACCCGTCGGTCGGCTGGCCCAGGCCGCTGTCGGCGGGCTCCTCCGTGCCCTCACGGTTGCCTTTTCCTCAGATGCTGCTGCTGCTGCTGGTGCCTCTCTTCCTCCGCCCCCTGGGCGCTGGCGGGGCGCAGACCCCCAACGCCACCTCGGAAGGTGCACCCATCTCCGGCGCCCCGGACCTCTTCCACCCCACAGCTCCTTTCCCTGCACGTCTCCTTTCCATATCACTCTCGCGTCAGGACCTCCCCCTGCCCCCACCCCTGGCATCCTGGTCCGCAGCCACTTCACTACTCCTGACCTCCTTTCTGTCACTCCGCATCACCACCAGCACCCATTTCCTCTGCCTCACGTTGCTACACTACACCGTTTTTCTGTGACCCCGAATTATCTTCTCAGCCCCACCTCCCTATACGGGCCCCACATTACTACAGCGCCCCCCTTCCGTGGTCCACCTTGTGGCTTTGATGGGCTTGCGTGGTCCTCATCGGTATTCTCCTTCAGCCCTGTCCCTCATTTTAACCACCCAACATTACAGCCCTGACGATGTCTTCTTAGCTATTTTTCTCCATTGTACTTCTCAACCGGTGGACTCTCGCACCAGCTTTAGCCCTAACCCAAGACTCTGGGTTCTGCAGCTTGGGGGGTTCTTAACTGTTCCCACTCCCACCTTCCAGTCGTGTGTCCCGTGTGCCCCTCCTTTTCGGTCCCCCAGCCCCATCCCCACCATTGACCACGCCCTGCTCTTCCCCCTTCCACTGCGGCGCTGCCTTCCCGCTCCCACGGTTCCCCTATGCTTCCCCATTCCCTCTCAGGTTGCCAGATTATACATCCGCCCTGGGAAGGTGGCATCAGGTACCGTGGCTTGACTCGCGACCAGGTGAAGGCCATCAACTTCCTGCCTGTGGACTATGAGATTGAATATGTGTGCCGGGGGGAGCGTGAGGTGGTGGGACCCAAGGTGCGCAAGTGCCTGGCCAACGGCTCCTGGACGGATATGGACACACCCAGCCGCTGTGGTGAGTAGCCTGGGAAGCCATCCACCACCCCTGCCCCCTTCCTTCAAGGCCCCTCCTTTCCCAGTTGCAGACCAACCTTAGTTGTTTTGCAAGTCAGCAGTTTAAATCCAGTGGAACCAAATTCACAAATACGTTTAATGAATGAGTACTATGTAGGAGGAGGGGTGTTGCTCTGAGCAGCTAGTGGGAGGAAGCAAGTTAAGCAGCCAGCACATTCACTTCATCGTCTTCATTAGGATACTGATCATTGGATGAAATAACTTTGATTTTTCATCTGAGTTATTCTTTGAGGTTCATTAGTGAGAGACTATTTTTTTAAGCTATAAAACGATTTCATTACATTTTCTGACACCTTCGTCTCCAACTCAATGACCATATAAGCCAGTTTAGTAGTAGTATAGACCAGCCACAATAAGAAAAGCAAGCCTGATCATGCATCCAGATTTACATACATCCACACATTTCAAAGGTAGAGAGAGCTGCCTACTGTGCTGTGAGCAGTATCTGTTTTGTGTGCTTATAGCTCCATCTTGGGTTCCTACAATAGAAATGCTATTTTTTTTTTCTGATAGGAATGTGAATACTGGGGGGCTGGGCTGGGGAGAACGGGGAGGTAGGGAAGCATAGACAACGCTCACCTGATTTCTTGTGGAGCAGGATGCTTGTGAACCCAGACCCAAACCTAAATCCCTGTACGCCCTAGGGGAAGGATCCTCTACAACGTGCCTTTCTTCTTATTTTCCTATCTCTCCACAGTCCGAATCTGCTCCAAGTCTTATTTGACCCTGGAAAATGGGAAGGTTTTCCTGACGGGTGGGGACCTCCCAGCTCTGGATGGAGCCCGGGTGGATTTCCGATGTGACCCCGACTTCCATCTGGTGGGCAGCTCCCGGAGCATCTGTAGTCAGGGCCAGTGGAGCACCCCCAAGCCCCACTGCCAGGGTGAGGGGAACAGCTGCCTGTCTGCAGCTGATGAGGGTGCTTGCCCTAGAATGGGAGCGGGGTGGGAGTGGGTAGAGGGAGAGGATGGTTGTCATGAAGAATGTCGGGGAGGAGTTTGGGAAGACGCAGGTGAAGCCCATCTTTACACCACCCACCTGCCTCAGACTTGGTTCCACAGTCCTTTCTGTTGGGCTTCCCCCTACCCTCCTTTCCTTTAGTGTGTTCTTCCTGATTTAAAATCTTGGACCTCCCTGCCCCCTTCATTAATCTCAGCCCCGCCCCCTCAGCTGCTTAAAGTTAAAAAACTGCTCCCCCCCCCGGAAAAAAACTACCCCCTCTCTGTAGACTTAGAACATCCTCTGTATCACTCTTCTAGAATTGATTCTTTGCTAGTTACTATATAATGGAATTGCTGTAAATATTCAGGATTAAATCATACATTACATTTAGAAAAAGTCGGTGAGATCTGGGATTGGAAACATGGAAAAAGCAAAAAAAAAAAAAAAAAAAGAAAAAGAAAAAGAAAATGGGGCAGAATGACCACAACAGTGATAATTCAAGGGCAGATGGAAGAAAACTATGAGTCTTGTGTATACTTTTAACAACCTTGATCATTCCTTGAGGGAATAATTGCTTTTGTGTTTGCTACCCCTTGCCTGCCTCTTTGCTGTCTTTTCTGCAAACGTCTCCCTTTTCTGGGCACCCAAACTCTTGTATATATATACTCTTCTCTCCTGGAATGAATTAAGCTTCAGGGTTCTTCATTTTGACTAAGTCCTCATTTTGAGCTCTTAAGATTGTGTGCATATGCTAACCAACCTTTGGAGAACTTACTAAATTAAGGTATTTAAACAGCACTCATTTAAAACCAATTGTTTTGTAATTTGTTTTCTTAAAGAGATCATAGATTTATATATATTCAAGCTCTACAAAACTCAGTTGCACCCCGACCCCCTTTACTTTCTGGCACATATTCTGATGACCTTTGAATAATAGAAGAAAACACGAGTCCTGATCCCTAGCCCCGCCTTGCTCTTATCCCCAGGCACCCTTCCCTCAACGCAGTCTCCGCTCCGCATGAACAGGTGTGGGAGGGGGCTGGGGATCAGGCCTGGGAAGCTGGGCGCCCCTGGTAACTCTTCTCTGATCCCCGTCTTTCCTGCTGCCAGTGAATCGAACGCCACACTCAGGTGAGATCAGAAACCCTTCCCGCGTGCACTGCCGCCCCCATCCCCTCACTCTTCACCCAGCAGGATTTCTCTGCGTAGGTTGTGGGTGTCCTGTTACTCATTTACCCCCACCCATTCTAGTTTGAGGCCCAGCCCTCCTCTCCTACCTGTTTCTTGCCGCCAAATCGCGGTTTTCCGCGGGTCGCACTCCCTCCCACTTCCCTGTTTGGCCACGCTCCTCTGGGTCGCGCTCCTCTCGACTCAGCTTTCAAGCGCGAAGCCCGGTAGGGGGCAGCCGCGCGCCGGAGGATCCCAGATCTCTCCTTCGTGGGGTGCCATCAGACCTCGGGGACCTATTCCTGCCACCCGCTACCTAGGTTTTACCGGCGAGGTTCCATCGACCCTGTTCACCCGTCCCACCCATGCGAGCCTCGCATCCTCTGTAGACCCTTTCTTCCATCACCTTTCTTCAAGCCTACCCTCAACCGCACTATCCTTCCCCTAAGCTGCACTTCTCCATAGCAGTTCTCCCTTTCTGCAAAGCCTTTCCCATCGCTCTCGCTTTTCCTACCCTTAGTCCCTCGCTCCATCTCCCCATAGCCCCCTTTCAGAACTGTCACCGGCCCCTCCTACCTTACCCACTCTCGCTTCCCATCTTTGCTCTGTGCTTATCCTCTCACCTTCCAAATCCCCATCCTCCCCCTCCAGTCTACTTAGGCAGAGACCCCTCCCTTCCTTGCGCTCTTCCTCTTCTCCCCTCCCCTCCGGGCCTCGGCACTGGCTCCTATCCCCGCCTCCAGCCCGTGACGTCAAGGCCCCCCTTCTAGCTCCTTTTCTCCCTCCTCCCTTCTGTCGATCGGTCAGTCGGCGAGGAGAGTCCGCGGTGGCGGGAGCGAGCGTCTCCTGGCCCTAGGAAGCCCACGTCTCTGCCTTCCCCGGGCTCTGGCCCCTCCTCCCCAATGAGACCGGGGATGGAGGCGCCTCCCCGACGCCCTCCCAGAAGCCTTCCCCAGAAGAAGTGTCCCCCCTGAGCTGCCCCTACCCCAAGGAGGCCGCCCCCGCCCCTCCTCGCCATGGGCCCGGGGGGACCCTGTACCCCAGTGGGGTGGCCACTACCTCTTCTGCTGGTGATGGCGGCTGGGGTGGCTCCGGTGTGGGCCTCTCACTCCCCTCATCTCCCGCGGCCTCACCCGAGGGTCCCCCCGCACCCCTCCTCAGAACGGCGTGCAGTATACATCGGGGCGCTGTTTCCCATGAGCGGGGGCTGGCCAGGGGGCCAGGCCTGCCAGCCCGCGGTGGAGATGGCGCTGGAGGACGTTAACAGCCGCAGAGACATCCTGCCAGACTACGAGCTCAAGCTTATCCACCACGACAGCAAGGTAGTCGGGGTGAGGGACAGAGTGGCTGGGGTGGTGGGAGGCGAGGGCTGTGAATCCTCTTTGGGATTGAGGAGCAGACTCCTCCCGAGGGTGACTGGCTGGAGACGCACAGGAGGTGCAGGAGCTTTGGGATGTCTCAGTGGCTCTGAAGGCCGACTCTCTTGCTGGCAGTAGGAGATTCACAGAAGTGGTGGGGGTCTTAGGTGCTGATCCTCTGGAGTAAGTCATCCCTGGCCAGGGTTGGGGGCTGGAAGGAACGTCAGAGGTGGGCAGCTGGCTCAGGGGTTTACATTTGCCATGGCAACAAGGTAAATCTTGGCGTAGGTTGGGGCTGAAAGGAATATGGAGAGAAGGGGGAGGATTTAGAGAGGCAAGAGGGTTCTACTTTATCTGTCAAAACAAACAGTAAGGTAAGGCTGCCTGACTCTTCATCTCTGCCTTTTAGGGGATTCCTGTGAGAATGTGGCCTACAGCTCTGGGAAAGACTAATAATGGTTAAGAGGTGGGCTGAGGCACTGGGAGAGTGAGTGTATTGGGGTCCATAAGGAACCCCTACAACAGCATTGGGGATGGAAAGTCAGCATACAGGAAGATCAAAAAGAATGGATCAGGGAGGGGGTGGGGAGGGGGTGGGGAGGAGGGTGGGGACAGTCAGAACCCTGGTCCTCCTGTGGAACTTGGGGTGGGGGGGAGCGTCCTGATTTTAGCGTTTGGTTTTATTATGGCCTAGTGGATCTGAAAAGAGAATCAGGATGTAGTTTTGGGAAGAGGAGAAGGTTGGTCGTGGTGAAGAAATTTTGGGGTTAGAGGATGACCTATGATGAGATTTCTTTACCAAGTCTCTCCCTGAGTGGGAAATGACATGACAGAAGTTTGGGTCCTTTATGATATGTAACTCCAGAGATTTGAGGTTAGGAAAACCGTACAGGTAGGAGATTTGGCCATTTTATTCTTGAGGTGTGTGGAACATTGGTATGCACCTAAAAATAGAAATGTGCCTCCAAAGGGGGCAGAAATGAGCCTGCTGGCAGAATGCTAGGGGAAGGGGCTTGGAGAGGAAAAAAATAATCCTTAAATTCCCTTGGATTTTTGCTTTCTCTGTGTGTCCCAAACATCACTGAACAAACACACCATTTGTTTAAAATACTAGTTTGAACTCCTTAGTCAGGAAGGAACCCCAACTAGTATCTTCGTTTTCATCCACAGAAATCCTGCCTAAGGAGATGGCTGCATGCAGTTTACTCCAGGATGCCTGTGGGAAGAGAGGCAGAGAGAGCACAAGAAAAAAAAAATTAGATGTGAGGGTTGGGAGGAAGGAAGAAGAGAGATGGTTTTGATCTGGTTAGAGAGCAACATAGATCATTGTCTATGAGGGGAGATGGGAAGGGATCAGAGATGGAACACTATTACAGGAAGCTAGGGGAGGCCTGGCTTGAGTTCAAATTCTCCCCCCCTTGACATGTGATTCTCTAGAGGTGTTGGGTAGCAAATGAGGTGGGGGCCGCTAGAAGAAGGTAGCCATGAAGGAGGGGATATGGTGCAGCGTAGGTCTCGATCCTTGGCCAGTGGTAAGATAGGAACTTCATGGGTTGGGGTAAATGGTTGTGTGTGTGGGTTTTTTGTAAGCGCAGGTAGAGAAGAAATGAGGCAGAAGATGGTGAACACATTAGGCCACACAGGCCCTGTTTTATGTAACTGTAGATTTCCGGGTATCCTCATTGTTCCTGTGAAATCGTTTCTTCAGACCAACAGTGGAGGGACACTTTCAGGACTTAGGGGAAGCTGGGGTCAGTATCTGTTCTAAGTCAGGAAGGACTCACTAACGCCAAAAAATAAAAAAAAATATAAAAAAATAATAATAATTGTAAAGATGCTAAGTAGGAGGCATGTTCCAAACCTACAGGTGAGCCCTGCCCTTGACAGGGGTGGAGAATGGATCCTGTTCAGAACGTGTTCAGAGTATGTTTTTTTGGGGTGCTCCGATTTGCTAGCTCCCCCTGGCTCCCTGGGCTTCTTGTCTCCAACTTCCCACAGTGTCTCAAATGTCAAGCCTCAGTGGGGAGCAAGCCGACTCCAGATACTTTCTTTATTTTCTTCCTAACCCCCTCCACCAAGTTCACTCTCTCCAGTCCCCTGTGCTTCCAGTCTCTGTTCCCTCTGCTCTGACTCCCCACTGGCTGTCATTTCTTCTCTGCTTCTTTTGGGGGCTCCAGCAGCTTCTGAAATGTCATGCTTCAGCAGGAGGGGAACAGACAGTAGGGGACCCACGGCTGGCCCTTCCTCCCCCAATTTTCCCTCCTACCATTCTTCCCCTCTCTAAGTTTTTCCGTTTCATCTCTTGCAGGCACCTCTCCTATTATCTAGCTGGTGGAGAATTCCACTCTATTTATTTATCTGGATCTCCCTCACTTTAGATTCTTCTACACTTCCCCTTCCCTCCCCCCCTTTTTTTTCCTAATGGACTTGTTAAATGTCAGGGCCCAGCAGGAAAGGATAGGGTGCTGAGCAGACACCCTACTGATCTCATTCTTGTTCTCTGAAATTGAAGGTGGAAATTTCATTGAGGGAGCTGTCTGGAGATCTGCAGAGAGTGTATTTGTATTCTTGCAGACTTTTCTGGGCAGATGTTTCAGACCCTGTAAACATGGGATGGGGTGTGGGTGGGGGCTTGGGGAGGTGTGCAGAGTTGACCAAAGAGAGTGAGTGGGCTTAGGGTTGGTTGAGGATAAGCAGAAGTGGAGGACAATAGAGTATGTGTTAATATGGAAGGAAGGGCATTGCAGTTGTGAGTAGGGCCAACATTCCAGATGGAAGACAAGAGAAGGAAGCTTAAGAAAAAAAAGGTGAAACTAGAAACTTGACAGGAAGAAGAATGTGGTACTGGAAGTGAGTAGTTAAAGAAGGACATTAGGTTGTCCAAGACAGTAGGCAATGTGAGGTGTGTGTGTGTGTGTGTGTGTGTGTGTGTGTGTGTGTGTGTGTGTGCGTGAGATGTGGGGCTTGGGAGCCAGCCCTCATTTCCTCCTTCCTCTCTCAGTGTGACCCAGGGCAAGCCACCAAGTACTTGTATGAACTACTCTACAATGACCCCATCAAGATCATCCTCATGCCTGGCTGCAGTTCTGTCTCCACACTTGTAGCTGAGGCTGCCCGGATGTGGAACCTTATTGTGGTATGCAAGGCAGGGGGTCACTTCCTTTTGGGTTGGGTTAAGTAGAGAGAGATCCTGGTTGTGTTCGAGAGGACTAGGGAGAAGGACCACTTCCAGGACTCAGTCTACTGAGGGCCTGAGCTGACTTTCTGGTAGAATTTGCCTGAAGGGCTATGGGAATTTACAGATGTGTGTGTGTGTGTGTGTGTGTGTGTGTGTGTGTGTGTGCGCGCGCGCGCACTTGCTTGCTCACTCTTGAAAAATCACTTTTCCTAGTACAAAGGTAGGGAAGTTTGAAGAGTTGGGAGAAAAATCGGGGCCAAGAAAGAAGTAAAGACGCTGCTAGTGTCCTCAGTTTGCACATGAACACCTCCCATTCTTCTGCCTCAGCTCTCATACGGCTCTAGCTCACCAGCCTTGTCAAACCGACAGAGGTTTCCAACCTTCTTCCGGACACATCCATCCGCCACGCTCCACAATCCCACCCGGGTGAAACTCTTCGAAAAGTGGGGCTGGAAGAAGATTGCCACCATCCAGCAGACCACCGAGGTCTTCACCTCAGTGAGTTGGAACAGTGGGGGGTGGGACATGAGGTCCCGGGGGCATCTGCTCGATGCGGGGAGGAGGACTTGATGGTTTATCGCAAGAGAACACATTCCAAGTGGGCGAAGTGCTTGTTCTTTCTGTAGCCTGGGGAACACACGAATTGGGTTTTTGGAATCCTCTCCGCCGTTTCGATTTGTTCCCCAGACAGATAGGACTCTGTTCTATGAAAGTAGGGCTAAAGTTGAAACAAGTTGTAGGGTCTTAGGGAAGTAGTGGATTCCAGTGCTTTCATGGGTGGAGGGTGATTGGCATCTGAGTGTGGAACTGCTGGGTGGAGTGGGAAAGAAAAGGATGAAGGGGCAGACAGTCAGATAAGAGACAATTGACCCATGTGTGTGTGTGTCTGGTAGTTTACCTAGAGAGATGCTTACAGACAGTTTGAAGAAGGACAGGGAGGTTTGCAGAGGCATAGAGGAAATGGCCAGGCTCCACACTGGAGAAAGTAGCCTGATTCTTCTCTTTGTTTCTATTCTTTGAGTCTTCATTATTTTCAGTGGCCCTTTAATTTTCCCTTCCCACTTTCCCTCAGTGACTCAGTCCATTTTCCTGTGATCCTTTTGACTGTCTGCCCACTGGCCTCTTGAGCTGGCACCGTTTTGTGTATTCCAGACCCTGCCTTGCTTTTTTTTTTTCTGTTCTCAATGTCCAGAGTGGGGTAGACGGGGCAGTATCCCTGGATACAGACCCTGAGGAGGGGGACTCATCATGCATCTCCGAAGCTACTTCCTAAGACTGGAAGTGCTTTCTTTTATCCTCTCCTCATGGGGTTCAGGAGCTCTTGGAATAGGGTTCGGATCCTACTCCTGCGCTGTGAGTATTCGGTCAGTTCTTGCTTGCAAACTCTGCTTTACTCTCGATGTTTCTTCTCCTCACCTAAGACGCTGGATGACCTGGAGGAGCGAGTGAAAGAGGCCGGGATTGAGATCACTTTCCGACAGAGTTTCTTCTCAGATCCAGCTGTGCCTGTTAAAAACCTAAAGGTGGGAGAGCAGGGATGTTAGGTTCAGCCCACTGTGGGGCCAGTGTGGGTGGTGGTCGGCTGGAGAGGAAAGCCTGGCAGAGACAGCTGTTCGTTCTGTGAAACCACTCAGTCTCCTGGGAAGGTTTAGTTCAGTCTTCCAGTTGACATTTATCCACTGCCCATTCACTGAACATTTCTTTGTGCTAAGCACTTGGAGCTGGGGAATCAAGCTTAGAAAGCACTGGCTTAACCCCTCAGGCGTGCTTTTAGCATCCCTCAGGAGCTCTGTTTCTGTTTCTGTTTTATAGCGTCAAGATGCTCGAATCATCGTGGGACTTTTCTATGAGACTGAAGCCCGGAAAGTTTTTTGTGAGGTGGAGATGGAGAATCTGGACCAGGGAGGGGTTGGATGGGCTCTCTCTGTGGTTTCCTCCTGGGTCCTCCTCGCTGCCTCTCTGCCCAAATTGATAGTAAATGACCTGAGGTGATAATGAACACCAGGCCTGTCTGTAGGCCCTGACTCTGTTATTTGTCTACACTCAGACACACACGCACAAACACATTCTCATTTTGTGGCTTTGTGTTTTGACCCTGTCTTTTCTGAGTGGCCAAAGGAGGCATTTTGTTGAGACTTTCCTATGCTTTGAAGATATATATGTACATATGTATATATATATATATATATATATATATATATATATGTATGTATGTATATGTGTATATATATATACACATATATACACACACATATGCATATACATATACATATATATACACATATATCTTATATACATCTTTATATATATATACATATATATGTATATATATATACATGATGCTCTTTGATTCTTGAGAGGCTAAACAGTATCTAGTGAGATAACACTACTTGCCCCAGAACAAAAGCAAACCTTCACTGCTTCCCTCACTACTTTGAATGCAGGTCTATAAAGAACGGCTCTTTGGGAAGAAGTATGTCTGGTTCCTCATCGGGTGGTATGCCGACAACTGGTTCAAGACCTACGACCCATCAATCAATTGTACGGTGGAAGAGATGACTGAGGCCGTGGAGGGCCACATTACCACGGAGATTGTCATGTTGAACCCTGCCAACACCCGAAGCATTTCCAACATGGTGAGGGAGCGTCGAAGGGGAGGGAAGAAGAGGGTTATGGGAAGGGGCCCGTACCCATCTTGTTCTTGTTCGAGTCATGTTTCGTGGGTTCTGCCTGTGCTTGATTTCCTTGAGCGAGAGAGAAAAACTGTGGAGCATACAGTAGGCTTCTGATGAGCGGAAGGGCTGTTACCATGGAAACAAGGAGCAGTTGGTGAGAAGTCAAGTGAGGGAGAGAGGCGTTAATGGTAATGTAGTCTTGTACGCAAAGCACACTTTTTCCAGAGAGCTTCCCTTGGGCACTGATGTGTTCTTATTTATTGCTATTATTATTGTTGTTGTTTTAATTATTATTATTTGTGTGTGTCTGACTTACGTTAGTGCCTCAGAGGGTTGCTTATTATTCCCTTTCTTGTTTTTGTTTTGTTTTTTTGAGGCAGTTTCTCTATGCACTTCTGGATGTCCTGGAACTGGCCATGTAGACCAGGCTTGCATCAAATTCACAGAAATCCTCCTGCCTCTACCTCCCTAGTGCTGAGATTAAAGGCATGTGCTAGCATGCCTGGTTTTAATATTCACTTTGTATCCATGTGAAATTAATTTTTAGTAATTTGCTTTTTTTTTTTAAAGAACTATGTATGTACACAAATGTCAGAAATCTTTAGCCCTGGGTTGTTTTCTGGAGATAGGCACTTTGAAGGCACACTGTCACTGTCTTGATTTAGAGGACCAGGGTATCCCTGTGTTGGGGGTGATGAGTGAACGTGCATGGGTGTGGATTTGTGGGGAAGAGATCCTTGCTGCACAGCACCACAGTGCAAGGATCTCCATCGTTAAATAGGGTAACCCGGGTACCTGGTATAACTCCAGCTGTGAAATATCAGCTTTCAGAGGGGTAAACTAATGATGGTTTTAATAATGGCTGATTTTATGAGGAATATCAGGATATTTGGTGTATAATTTCAGGATCTTAACAGCAATACTCTAAAATAGGTTTGTTAGTTACATCTTATGAGCTAGAGAATTGGAACCAAGGAGGTTTAGTGACTTGTCCTGGGTTATGCATCTCCTCGTGCTTTGTGGAGCTGAACTCCAACTTGCCCTTACACATCACTTCCCATGGCAAAGCACAATGCCTGACCAGAATCTTTACACTTTTATGTGCAAATACTGTTTTCAGATAATGGTGGTGTTTAATTTATCAAAGGAAAAATGAGATCTGGGAATTGCTTCTGTCAGTAGGTTGTGGTAAAAAGGTGGGCTGCCATGTGGATTCTGGTTATAAACTGTGTTCTGGAATGTTCTGGCAGGATGTTATGCTTAGTTTACCTCAATTAAAAAAAAAACAACAGTAAAGAAACAATGGCCAACCACTCTCCTGCACAGGACAAGAAAACTTGAGTCATTTTCCAGAAACCGAAGTAGTGGAGTAGGCTACCAAAATCAGAAAGGCTTATTAGTGTCCTAAGCCCAGAATCTGCCATTCAAGGACTCTCGCTCACACTGGGGAGGGAGAGAAGGAACTGATGAGAGCTTAGAGTTGGGAGGATGTCACTAGATACTTGGGCCTTGGGGTAGGATGTCTTTTCTGGTTTTTGGTTTTTAGAGAGCACATCTTTTTATTTATTTATATATTTTTAAAAGGTGCTCTTTTCTCAAGAAAGCTAAAGGCCTTTTTGAGACCCTAGCCGAAAATGTCAGGTGGAAAACACTAGTTTATTTTTCAATAGTAGAAAGAAGCAGCCTTTTCAGGTGACTAGGGAATATTGTAGGTGGGTCAAACGTCACCAAAAGAAGTGGATCGAGCAAGAGTCGGGCTGAAGGGTGAAATGGGCAGGACCATAGACACGTAGAGAAATGGAAGAGTTGCATTCATCCCAGAAGGGTGACCTCAGGTATGCTTGGATCAGTTCCCAAACTCCCATCAGGGCCACCTAGAAAATTAGGTTAGTTTGTAGGTTACTGAACCCTCTTCCTGGAGTTCCCTGGATCTGAGGATTTCATTTCTGGCAAATTCCTGATGTTTCTGATGCTGCTAATCTGGTTGTTCATGAGGACTATAGGGAAGTAGTGTTCAACAGAGGCTGCAATGTGTGGAGGGTGAGAACAAGAGGGCCTCTAAATATCCTACCATGCATATAGTTCAACCCCAGCGATAAGATTTCCCCGATTAAGGAGTTCAGCAGCATAGGAATTGAGAAACCATGGTTTAGAGAAAGAATCTTAGGTACCATGTCTGAGAAATGGAAGGTCTGAGATCATATACACCCCACCCCGCCTCCTCTACAAAAAAAAGGAAAGAAAGGAAGAAAGAAAGGAAAGTATAATCATAATCTTTGCTGACTCAAAGGGGAAGAGTGGCTTTTTATGATTTTCAGTGTTACTCCTCTTGGCTAGCTGTACTGTCCTGAGTGAGCTGAGAATCTGAGGATAATATCATGCTGAGCAGATTAATCCCTTCCCAATATGGTGATTTTCTGATGTAATCTTTACTTTGAACTGAGGATTGGCTAGACCTGAAAACTGAAGGCCTGACTGCTCAGAAAGTGTTAGCTCGCTGCTGTCTGAGAGCTTCCAGCATAGAAGCAGCTCAGGGTAGTGCACAGAAAGCACACGGTGGATGCCAGACACCCTGGGCTGGAATCCCAGCAGCACTACTGGCTGCAGTTAGTTACAGAACCCTGCGTCTTTGTTTCCTCATCTCTAAAATAGAGATAATAACAAAGCACATTCATTGAAATGTCTGAGGATTAAACACCTTGATCTGTGTGCCTGGCACAAAGTAAGGACAATATAAATGTAGCTGTCACCATGACACCTACAAGTTCCCCCCATTATCACCGTCTTCATCTTCACCATCACCACCATTGGTCCCTTTTCCCTCCTCCTGTATAGAGGGATGGTATTAATGAAACATTAGAGCAAACAGCTTAAGAGGATTTGCTGATTTGATATGTAATTTTTTTGGAGTCTTATTCACTGGACACTGGGAGTATGAGAAAAAGATGAGCTAGGTTTTGTGTCTTTTGTGTTTTCTCTGTCTTGGTTTTCATTTCATTTTATTATTGTTAAGCATGTATATGGAGGTGCCAGTGGAGGTGAGAGATATCGGATCCCATGGTATTGGAGTTTCATGGGCTCTTTACGATAGTTTCTGCACTCTGGATCATTGAACCATTTCCATCCCACCTGCCTTTCTGTTTTGTTTTGAGATGAGAGTCTTAACTATGTAGCTTTGGTTAGCCTTGAACTTAACTATGTACACCAGAATTGTCTTGAATTTGAAATCCTATTGTTTCTGTCTGCCTCCCAGGTTTGAGATTATAGGTGTGCACCATTATGGACTTCCCCCTCCCCCACCCTTCTCTCTGAGGTTGGTCTTACTGTGTTGACCAGGTTGATCTTGAACCTACAGACTTAGACTCCCCCCCCCCCCCACACACACACACACACCTCCTATGGCCTCATAAGTAGCTTGGTTATGCTGCTACTGTTCTTCCTTTGAATTTGAGATCAGTGGTCATATATATCGACAATGTGTTCGAATAAATGGGAGCTACAAGATGTAAGGTTTAGAGCCAGAATTATAGGCCTGAGCATTGGGAACAAAGACAAGGGTGCCAACTAGGGAAACTCACAGAGAGGGAGTGTAATGTACTTCATACGAAGCATTTTATGTGTTCTTACTTAATCCTTGCTGGAGTTCTTTAATGCAGTATTATTCCCATTTTCAAGCTGAATAGTCAGTTTAGTGAGATTTAATAACTTGCTTGAGATTTCTTAGTAGGTAAGTGGTTTAATTAGAGTTAGAACCCATTCATCTACTTATCCATCCAGTGGACTTTCTTTTTACTTGGAGATGTTATTGTTTTAGGTTCCCCACAAATTGAAAGGAAGGCCCAGAGTTCCCATAATTCCCCACGCACAACTTCTTCATTATCAGGTTACACCAACCCATGAGTATACTTGTGAAAATTGGTGATCTTTATCAACCAGCCGCTGTCACCCATGGCTTATATTAGGGCCAGCTGTCAGAGTTTTGCATTCCGTGGGTACATGTGACATGTGTTTACCTTTACACTGTCATGTGAAGTACACAGAGTTCCAGGAGGCATTTATAGCGTGTCTACTGCAAACTGTGTTCAATGCTAGGTACCAGTCCCCAGGAGAGGATTGGAGCTTATTCCTGTTTTAGGGTAGTTGAGCCCAGACCTTTGTGTTTCAAGGCCCAGACTATTCTAGAAAATTGAACAGAAAAATAAATGTCTTTAGGGCATGGGAACAAGGTTTAATTTTTTTTTAAATTACATTTTATCCATTTGTTTTTACATATGTGTCCACTCCAAGGTACACATGCAAAGGTCAGAAGTTAACCTTTGGGTGTTGGTTCTCTCCCTCCACTATGTGTGCACCAGAAATCCAACTCAGTCTTGGCAGTAGTAAGTAGGTGCTTTTACATGCTGAATCATCTCACTGACCAGGAACAAAGATTCTTCATTCGAGTATCATCCCTTCTTCTGTAGAGTGTGCCTGTGAATGTTCTAAACCCAAACAGTTATCTATGCAGTAATCCTGTGTCGTACATGTGTTCTGCCAAGAGAAATTTAAATGTTTTCCTATGTGGTCAGGAAGGGAAGTTGTGATGCTCTCTGTTTTGTGGAAGGTAATTCTGAGAGGTTCAGGAATTCGTTCACCCATGGGTAAGAAAGCCAAGCAGAGCTATCATAAGGCCGTGTCTCTTCATGAAAGTTAAAGGGATTGCCATTCCTTTCAGATTTCTTAGACAAAAGGTTGAGTGCAAGGAGGGGTGTGAATAGGACTGAATCTGGACCTCAACTGTGTGAAGGCTGCTTCCTGTGGCTTTCACCAGTCCAAGGAGGCAGCCAACAGAAGTCATACCAGGCTATTGAGAAGTTAGCTCCCTAAAGAACGATCTTCCTGGTCGGCAGGCAGAGTGCAAAAGGCTGTGGTGTCGCCTTTTCTGTATCTTTCAAGATTGGAGGAGTTGTTAGCTCCTGGGTCACCTCTGCTGTTAGAGCCCGAGGGTTGGGAGAATGCCAGCTGCCTCTCTCCACTGCAGTATCCATCTCTTCCTTGACTGTGTCTTTGCTTCTCTCGTTTGCCATTCATTTCCCAGAGTGTTTATTCATCAGATTTCTCTGTTGTTTGTAGTTCTGAGCTAGCAGCTGTACATTCTTAAGACCATTGGACTCAGCGAATCCCCGCTTTTAGTCTTGTCGCTTCCAACTCAAGATAGACACATGGGTATAGCTAACGATTTTGTCTGTACATATGGTCTACCCCACAACACGAACACAAACCATCCGCTCGAGTCACAGTGTCTGAGCCAGAACTGAGACCTCTCCCCCTGCGCCCACGCACATTTCAATGCTCTCTCCTCTTGTTCTTCCCTCCAGACATCACAGGAATTTGTGGAGAAACTAACCAAGCGGCTGAAAAGACACCCCGAGGAGACTGGAGGCTTCCAGGAGGCACCACTGGCCTATGATGCTATCTGGGCCTTGGCTTTGGCCTTGAACAAGACCTCCGGAGGAGGTGGCCGTTCGGGTGTGCGCCTGGAGGACTTTAACTACAACAACCAGACCATTACAGACCAAATCTACCGGGCCATGAACTCCTCCTCCTTTGAGGGTGTTTCTGTGAGTTACAGGAGCTTCTGTTGTGCACCCCATGAAAAGGGAAATGCTTGGAGGGTCCCTAGATACATACATTTTTCTCAGTTACTTTTCTGTAAGTCAGTAAAGCAGTCTTAGACTAGGGGGGAGGGACCCCCAAACCAGAGAGCCATATAAAATATGGCAGTGAAAAGAATCACTGTATTCCAGCGCTTTTCAAGCTGGTCAAGGTGTTTACAGGTTAGATGAGAAGTATATGGTTTTAAAAAGAGATAACAACTTGAGAGTTCATCTCCTCATTCCTTTTAAAGTAAGGAAATTAGTGCCCAATAAATAGGGTTTGGTGATTGCTCCTGACCTTCTTTCTGGGAACTCTCTGATTCAGATCTTAAGGGTGAAGCTTCTTCTCCAAAGAATACTGTTTCCAGAATCTAGGGTATGTGCATCTGGGGTGTGTCCTACATGCAGCGGATGCCATAAATAGCCTTCATTCAGAAGCTCAATTACATCAAAAACAGAAGGTTTCGGAGTCCCTGATGTTCTCTTTTTCTCCTGCTTTTATCCCCTCCCTCTGCCTTCCTCCACATGTTTCTTCTCAGGGCCATGTGGTCTTTGATGCCAGCGGCTCCCGGATGGCATGGACGCTTATTGAGCAGCTACAGGGTGAGCCCGGGTGTGAGGGGACTGAGGGAGTGGGAGGCAGGGACTGGTAGGGGCTGGGCTGAGTGCACCCTTGGAAGAACAGTGATGAACATCAACAAGATTGCCTGGTACATTTTGCCTACCTTGCATTGTATATGCCAGGCTTTTAAATAATGATAAAAAGAACATGGGCAGGCCCTTCACAGTGATTCTGTTCTTTCAAAGGGGCATGCAGGTTAAAAAAAAAAAAACAGCTGTTCTTTCTTCCCAGTGACTTTAGATTTTAGTCCCAGAAGTTGCCAGCCTGAGACTGGGTTGAAAGGTGAAGAGCTGTTAGTGTGTCCAAAAAGATCAAGGAAAGTTGACCCTGGAAAGCTGGCTTCTTTTAAAAGGAATCCACTCAGTTCCTTGCTATGTGAGAACAGCATTCCAGTCTAACTGGCTTTTTCTAGATAGCATTCCCTGTAACTTAGTTCTGAGGAGTCTACAGAGCTACTGTGAGTTAATCCTTCAGTTCTACCTGACTTAGCCTCTTGTGGTATGGCCAAGAGACCCATTTCTTAGCCTCTGTTTAAAGTTTCTTTCTTCCCCCACCACCTCTGCCACCAAATCCTCTCAGCTCTCTTTGTATATGGGACAAGTGAGGCTGGACTTCAGCCAGGGCGAAGTGGGTGTGACTTGGTGTTTGGAAAGAAAGTTGTATTAACTGTGGCCATTCTGCAAAGAGACGTCTGAGGAGTGACTGCATTTTACTGACTGGTACTTTAAGAAGCAGATGTATCTTCTCTTAGGTATTAGAACCCAAGCCAAAGGGAGAGATGGTTCTAAAATTAAAGCCACGGGGGATGGGGGGGGCGGATCCGGCAATTCTGTCCGTCATAAGAGAGAGAACAGGCAGAAATTGTTAAAAGCTTTGGAAGCGATAGACGTGTTGCTGGGAGAGGTGTGAGGCAGTAGAATGTGGTAGACGTGCCGAGGCAGCTTCCACCGTGGAGAGCCCTACATGCTTAAGGGTTATATTACTTATTCATATATATACACACATACATATTTATTTATTCATATATACTTTCTGCTTATTCATGTATACTTACTGCCTTGGGAACCACCTTGTGTTGCTGTGTATTTAGGTTACCTACCCAGGTGACTTGGGGTCTTACAGCATCCTGGAGTTGCTTATTATATATTATTATATGCAACCATGGAGAGCAACCTTGAGGGTAATGGAAGCTTGAAAATGGCTTCTCCTTACCCACCGCAACTCCCGTTCTTTGCTCAGGTGGCAGCTACAAGAAGATCGGCTACTACGACAGCACCAAGGATGATCTTTCCTGGTCCAAAACAGATAAGTGGATCGGTGAGTTATTCTTTGATGCTTCTGAATAGTCATTGTAAGACATCTGAATGAGGGAGGGTGCTTTTAGGTTGAAGTGGAAGGTGGGTCAGGGCAGGGATTGGGAGTGAGCGTAGCCCCCAAGAAGGGAGGAGAGGTGAGTTGATATGAAGCTGGAGCATGCCAGGGGTTACCCTCTTTTTTAATAGCGCTTTGCTCCAGTGGGTGGGAATTAAAGGTAACTGAGGCTGAGAGAAATGGAAGCTGTCATCCAGCCTTGATAAGCTAGAACCAGAGTCTTCAGGTCCCTGTCAGAAAAGTAGCTGCTTAACTGTAGGACAGAAGGCAGAATTTCATGTTGTTTATCATCTTCATTTGTGTACATGTGGAGGTCAGAGGACAACTCACAAGAGGCCTCTCCTACCACTCTGTGGGTTCTGGGAATTGAACTCAGATCATCAAGCTTGGTAGCAAGAACCTTTAGGCCTTGTGCCATTTCTCCAGCTTTTGTTCTTTGTTTTTGGTGGTTTTTTTTTTCGCCCTTTTTTTAAAAATCAAGTCTTCATCCTATAGCTCAAGTTGGGCTTGAACTCATTATGTAGTTCAGGCTCATTCTGAAGTCAGGATGATCTTCCTGCCTCAGCATCTCAACTGTTGGGATTTCAGGTATGCCTGGCTTACCTTGCAGGATTTATTTTTTTTATTTTTTTATTTTTTTTTGAGAGTCTCACTATTTACCTCTGACTGACCTAGAATTTGTGATGCACACTAAACTGGCCTCCAACTCACAGAGATCCATCTACCTCTTCCTTCTTTTTTTTCCTTCTCGGTCCAGTCCTGCTCACTCTGCCTCTTCCTTCTAAGTGATGGGATTAAAAGTGTATGTGCACCTGGTCTACAATGCACTTTTTAAAAATTTACTTATTTATTTATGAGTGTTCTGTGTACATATATGGTGCATGCCAGAAGAGAGCGTCAGATCCCATTATAGATAGATGGTTGTAAGCTACCGTGTGGTTGCTGGGAATTGAACTCAGGGCCTCTAGAAGAGCATTCAGTGCTTTTAACCCCTGAGCTATTTCTCCAGCCCCTACCATGCACTTTTTCAAGATGGGAAAGAAAGCTGTTATTTTTGATGAGCTAAATGACAGGAAATGGGAAAGATACTGGAGGCAGGCAAAAAAGCAATTCCTCCTGATGGAAAGGCCATTGAAGGCGGCCTTGCCCAGTGAAGTCTCATCATTACCAGCGCTGCTGGAAAAGTTAGTGTGTGTGTACATTCATGCTGTGTGGCTGCGGTGTTCTTGAGGAGGTTAGAAGACAGTCTTATGAAGTTGGTCCTCTCCTTCCAGTCTATACCCAGTTATTCAGCTCCAACTTAACATTGCCAGGTTTGCATAACAATTGCTTTCACCCACTGAGCTATCTTTCAGTTTTATAAATTTAACTAATTTTTATGTGTCAATAAGTGTTTGGCCTACATGTATGTGTGTGTGTGTGTGTGTGTGTGTGCGTGCGTGCACTATTTGTGTGCCTAGTGCCCTCTGAGGTCAGAAATGGCACCAGAATCCCTGGAACTAGAATTATAGATAGTTGTAACCTACCACGTGGGTGCTGGGAACTGAACTTAGGTCCTCTGGACAGAGTATTCTTAACTGGTGAGCCATCTCCCCTAACCCCTGTTTTATTTTGAGACAGATTTTTACTTTGTAGACCAAAGTGACCTCAAAGTTATGTCAATTCTGCCCTAGCTTCCCAAGTGTTGTCTACATTACTGTGTGAGCTAATATGTCTGGGCTTTACTTCATTTTTTGAATTATTTATTTATTTTTGTAGCTTGAATTCGGGTCAGTGTTCTGTACAGTTATAGGCGCCGCATGGCCTAAATTGGCTTTTTAATTTTTTTTTTTAAAGCAGAGCAAATTGAAATTAAGTAGGTGTTTTGCGGCTCCCCCACCCCCACCTTGCCCTACAGATTTGAACTTCCTCTTAATAGTAACTAGAAAACAGTTTTGGGGAACACATCCCTGCTAGGACTGTTCTCCTGTCTTTTGCTGGAGGTTAGAAGACCATGCTGGATACTAGGAGGCTCTTCTGGCTTTCTACTAATGGTCTTTTTAATTTAATTTCTGTAATGGTTTTTTGCACCTTTTTGTGGAGCGATTGATGAACTTATAGGGTTATGTCAACTGTCCCCTTTGTTCATCTCTTATTTTCCTTGGCTGTAAGGCAGAGAAACAACAAGAACAAGCGTTAAAAGCTGGCCGTCGTGGCTCACACTTTTAATCCCAGCACACAGGAGGCAGAGGCAGGAGGATCTCTGAGTATGAGGCCAGTCTGTCCAGGAAAATCTAGTTCTGAGACAGTCAGGGCTACATGGAGAAACCCTGTCTCCAAAAACAAAACAACAAACAAACACCCCCCCCCCAAAACAAAAGCCAAACCAACCAAACAAAACCAAAAACAAAACAAAAGAAAAAAACCCCAAAAGGACAAGCCGTCAAAGACTGAGCCCCTCTTCAGCACAGACACCATTATCTTATTTCTTCCTGTTTCTCAGAGTCTCCAGGGCCCTCCAGCATTCTGCCCACCGCAGCCCCTCAGTGTCTTCAGCCTACTCCCTCCCTCAGCAGCCTGTCTTTCACCATTTTCTCTTATCTTGCCTTGATGCCACATCCTCCTTCCTTTTTCTTCCCCACCCCCGTCCCCTGTGCCATGCAGGAGGGTCTCCCCCAGCTGACCAGACCTTGGTCATCAAGACATTCCGTTTCGTGTCACAGAAACTCTTTATCTCCGTCTCAGTTCTCTCCAGCCTGGGCATTGTTCTTGCTGTTGTCTGTCTGTCCTTTAACATCTACAACTCCCATGTCCGGTAAGTTTCTCTTCTGACTTGATCCCTAGCCTGGCTGTCTCTCCAGATACTGACCATACTCTCTGAAGAGTAAGAAGATTGACTCTCAAGGTCACGTGCCATAGAGAGTAGCGTGATGACTCACCGGAGATGTAAGGGGGACGAGGCAAGACCCCCTACCCTTGCTTCAAAGCAGTCAGCTAGGAAAAAAAAAAACATTCTAGTAGGGCCTTATGCTGTAGAAGCCCTGTGGTCTCCTAGGTCCAGCCCTCCACCTAGCAGTGTTCTTATCCTGAGTGTTCTTCTTGCCTGTCCCCAGCCTGTCTCCTTTTTTAGCCTTGGGGATAGGGTCGTGCTATTGATGGCATTTCTGGAGAGCCAAGCCTCCCTGGAGGAGATGGGGGTAATTCTGTTCTTTCTCCCACCCTCTCCGCCTCTGCCCTAGTTATATCCAGAACTCCCAGCCCAACCTGAACAATCTGACTGCCGTAGGCTGCTCACTGGCTCTAGTTGCTGTCTTCCCCCTTGGGCTGGATGGTTACCACATAGGGAGAAGCCAGTTCCCATTTGTCTGCCAGGTGAGTAGATGGTGGGCCAATTGCAGAATATGGCTTTCCTAGCCCTCTCAGGAGCACCCTCCCTGTCTCTCCTCTTTCCCTGACTAGTGTCTCCTTTCCTGCCTCCTAGCATCACCCTCTGGTCTTTCTGGCTCTGGCTCTAGCTCTGGCTCTCCTTTCTGGGTACCAGACCTATTCCATTCTACAGTTCCCTGGCTGGTTGCAAGGTTGCTAGGCATGCCTTGGAGAGGAGAGGGGTGACTTACTGAAGACAAAGAAAGGGATCTGCATTCAGAAACTGTGAACAGTGGTGGTTTGTCTTGTGGTGTGTGGGCTGAGAAGCAAAACTGTGGGCTTTCCCGTGGGATCCTTGGTTGGAGTTGAAAATGTTGAAGGCAGAATCTAAGCACATAGAGTTTGGGGCAAGGGACATAACATCTCAGAGGGAAGGGGCCTCTGGGACTGGTCTCATGGAGTTTCTGGGACTATGAGGAAAGGCTGGCTTCAATGATGTTTGAATGTTTCACTCCTATATGAAACATCCACCTGGTTCTTCCCACTGGTTCCCTCTCTTCACTGTGTTTCTGTCCTGATCATGAGCTATGCACACAACATGTGCACACATAGATGCGTTCACATCCTCAGGAAGTGTCTGTTCCTAGTGGGATTGGCATGCAGCAGGAGAGATAGCTAGCTAGCTGCAGTGTGACTGTAGAAAGTGCTGTGGACCCAGAGAAGGGAACTGTCCACGTTTGAGTGGGTCTCAGGAAGGAGGTGGTTTTTGTGCATTGAAGGATGCAGGAGATCTGAGAGTAGGAAAGGGAGACTGAATAGTTCAGCATATCTGGGTGGGGCACAGAGTCAGTGAGGGCCTGGGAGGTGATGGACCATGCTGTGTCACACTCAAAGGTGTGCAGGTGGTAATTGTAGGTGCTAGATTAGATCAGTAGGGTTTAGCAAGAATATCCTGGTGTTGTAGCAGTAGTAGAGACAGATGGGAGGAATGGGTGAATGCAGACCTCTTCCTTCTCCTTCCCTCCCCTCCCCTCTTCTCCCCTCCACTTCCGTCCCTTCCATTCTCCACTTGCTATATCCTGCTTGCTTTTGGTCATCTGATCATTATTCCCATTGCCTCCTGCAATTCATCCACCATGGCCTCAGTCCAACCTATTTCCAGTGTCCTTTCTCCCCTTCTAGGCCCGCCTTTGGCTCTTGGGTTTAGGCTTTAGTCTGGGCTATGGCTCTATGTTCACCAAGATCTGGTGGGTCCACACAGTCTTCACAAAGAAGGAGGAGAAGAAGGAATGGAGGAAGGTGAGCTACGTCCCAGACGCAGACTTTGATCCTGGGCATAGAGAAGACCTCCTTCTGATCTGTCTTCTCTGGCTGTCTATTCAGACCCTAGAGCCCTGGAAACTGTATGCCACTATAGGCCTGCTGGTGGGCATGGATGTTCTGACTCTTGCCATCTGGCAGATTGTGGACCCCTTGCACCGAACCATTGAGGTATCTTTCACTTGAGGAGTTGCTGGGGTCAGGAAACTAGGTAGGGCTCACCAGCTTAGCATCTCCAAGGCTGTGTGCGGTCCTGAAGGAAATGTGTACTGGTACATACCTTTAATCCCAGCATGCCTTCAATCCCAAAATTCAGGTGGCAGGGACAGACAGATTTGTGTGAATTTGAGGCTAGCCTGGTCTACATGATGAGTTCCAGGCCTGCCAGGGCTACATAGTGAGACCCTGCCTTTAAAAAGAAAAGGAAGCTACTCAGGGAGAGAACTTTTCCATCTTCTATATATTCGGGGTGCTTCTGTCTTTGCCAGATGGAGCCTTATCAGAAGCGTCTAGGCTTATTTAAAGAAGGGAAGTTGGAGATTTGGGGGGATGTGTAGGGTTTCCAAGCCTTGGGGAAAGTGAAGAGCAAGCCCTTCTAGTGTGTTCAGGAGAATGTCCCCAAGCCTGGAGTAGGAAGTGGCAGTACTGAGTCTCATAAGGAAGACAGGCAGAGGTGGAGGGTCAGGAGCTGGATAAGAATACGGTCACTCATCCTGCTCCTTTTTTTCCCCTTAGACTTTTGCCAAGGAAGAACCAAAGGAAGACATCGATGTCTCCATTCTGCCCCAGCTGGAGCACTGCAGCTCCAAGAAGATGAATACATGGCTTGGTGTGTGGGATGTGGGTGGGATGAGGGGAGGGCGGAAGCAAAAGTAGGAGAAAGGTAACAGCGACAGGCCAGGGGAGGACCATTAGAGGAGACAGTTTCAGTGCCTTTATCACTACACTAAGCTTTTCCAAGAATAGGAGAGCTTTGGTCTTTTGCTGTGAATAGTGATGTTCGGTAGAGGGTCAATGTGGGCGGGCGACTCACCCATCTATCTGTGTCTGGTCAGCTCCTGAAGGTAAATGACAAAGGTTGTGAGGTCATGGGCTTAGCCTCCCTTCAGCCTGACCAACATTCATCCAATCTACAAATCCACCTGGTGAACTAAAACCCTTAGCCTGTCTGCGCTGCATGTTGCTGCCTGGAGGGGAGGGGTTGAGATACTGGGTAGCATCCGTTGGATCATGTCTAGCTGCTCCACAGGAAGCTGCAGAGGGTCTAGAATGGAAAGGGGGAGGTGTCTTTCTTTACACAGAGGAGCTACAAAGATCAGTAGTAAATAAAGAGCAAAGAGAGGAGAGGAAGAGGATTTGAGTTGGGAGTAGGATGGTCCTTGTGACCCCTGTGACCCTTTCTTGCTCTCCTAGGCATTTTCTATGGTTACAAGGGATTGCTGTTGCTGCTGGGAATCTTTCTTGCTTATGAGACCAAAAGTGTGTCCACTGAAAAGATCAATGACCACAGGGCCGTGGGCATGGCTATCTACAATGTTGCGGTAAGCTTACTTGACTCCTGGCGTTGGCCCTGGAAATGAACCACGGCACCGTTAAGGTGATAGAACTAGAAGACTCAGAAAATTAGATCCGAGATCGTTTTGTGTAGGAGTCATAAAACACTGGCGAATGTCTGATTTATAAAGTCATTTTTTTTTAAAAGATGTATTTATTTTATTTATATGGGTGCACTGTATAGTTGTCTTCAGACACACCAGAAGAGGGCACCAAATCACCATACAGATGGCGGTGGTCCACCATGTGGTTGCTGGGAATTGAACTCAGGACCTTTGTAAGAGCTGTCAGTGCTCTTAACTGCTAAGTCATCTCTCCAGCCGCCTAAAGTAATTTTTTTTTTTTAATGACTTTCCCAAGGAGACATGAGCAAATGCTGATTCATCCTAGATAGGGTACCACAATAGAAACGATTCTTTTTTTTTTGAGGACAAAGGGCTTATTTCAGCTCACAATTCCAGGTCATAGTCCATCACTGAGGGAAGCCAGCATAGGATCTTGAAGTAGCTGGTCATCTAGAAGAGCAAAGAGAGACGTAATAGCATGCACACTTACTAGTGTTCAACCTAGAATCCTAGGCTTAGGGACTGGTGCCCTTTACAGTGATTGAGTCTTCCCACATCACTTAACAATAGGAATCAAGATAATCCCCTCCACCCCACAGAATATGCTCCCAGACCAAGCCTCACTGATAATCACCTGAGTCTAGAATCTAGACTGTCAAACTGACAAAGCTAACAATCACACTTGGTGAACCTATGCGTCTGTTGGGGTTACTACGGGAATATGAGGGACTTAATCGCATTTATGACATCTATAAAGTCCACTACAGCAACTGAATACCTAGAGTTCCTTGCCCAAATTATAGACAGTTCCACAGGAGAACATTCTCTCTCACTAGGAATTGGTTACTGCTTATATAACTTTGGGGTTGGGCTTCCTGAATCTTGTAATTGACTGACTTTCACCTGTCTCTCTCTTTCTTTTGGGAAGGAATGTTTGAATTCAGAGGACATAACGAGACAAGCAGCTTAGAAAGTACACTATATTGGGGTCTGTGGTGATAGGTTCTGGTGCTTACAAGACAAATTTAGAACCCACATCAGAAAAAGTAGGTGTAGTGACATGTGCTTGCAAGCCCAGTTCTGATAAGATGTAGACATGTATATCCTTGGTTCTTAGTGACCAGGCAACTTCCATCAGTGAGGGACCCTGTATGAGAAAATGAAAATGGAGCAGGATGACAGCTGAGGTTTTCCTCTAGCCTCTGTATACGTGTGAACTCCCATGCATGTGCACACACACACATGATATAATAGATAAGGGGGGAAAAAAAGCTTTAAGAAAAGCACACCATAAATCATTTTGCGACCACCTAGTGAAGTTGTCACCAGGACAGACTGAATGCCTCAGAGATCCTGAGGGAGGCATTGATCTAGTTGGCAGTTTATCTCTGATATTTTCCTTTTTAGCTGTTTATACTCGAGGATTTGTGGAGCGTTCGTCACAAGTCTGTCTTTACTGACTCTTGAGGGGGAAGAAAACCCTGCATCTCCCTTGAACCATACATAGCTCTGAGTCTCCCAAACGCTGTCTTCCCAGGTCCTGTGTCTCATCACCGCTCCTGTGACCATGATCCTTTCCAGCCAGCAGGATGCAGCCTTTGCCTTTGCCTCTCTGGCCATCGTATTCTCTTCCTACATTACTCTGGTTGTACTCTTCGTGCCCAAGGTGAGGTCCGGCTCTCCCTGCGGGCTCTCTAGACGGAAGCAGGACTTCAACTCTGTTCTTACTTTGGCCCAGCCCCGTCTTTTAGTTTTTTCATTATTCTTTATTTTACCAGCTGCTCACTTACACAGCCCTGCTCAGCCACCCAATGCCCAAACATTTGTTCACAGATGCGTAGGTTGATCACCCGAGGGGAATGGCAGTCTGAGGCGCAGGACACCATGAAAACCGGATCATCCACCAACAACAACGAGGAAGAGAAGTCCCGATTGTTGGAGAAAGAAAACCGTGAATTGGAAAAGATCATCGCCGAGGTGGGTGGTGACAACCAGGGGCCCATGTCTAAGGGTGGATTGTCTGTAGTTGAGCCTTAGGTGCAGGTTTAAGTGTTGGTGATTTTACAGAGGGTCTCATAAAGCCTGCAGAGGAACAGGAGAGGGAAAGGCAAAGGGTTGAGTTTCACTCCTGTTAGCCTGAGAAGAGGGAGGAGGCTCTGGAGATTTCAGCCCTTCTGAGGCAAAAGAGTGGTCCCTGGCAGTAGTTAGGGGGAAGTCATTGTGAGCCATTGTTGCCCACAGTGTTACTGCATCCAGGCTGTAGTTAGGGATTGCTGGGTAGGGGTGGGGAATGGCCTTCCAACTCGTCTGATGCAATCTTCATTTATTCTCTCTCATTTCTTTTAAAATCACTCATTTTCTCCATCCATTCTCTCGGTGCTGTTACGTTCTGTGGCTTCCTTTGTTCTTCCCTCGATTCATATTTTAATTTCCTCTCTTACTTGTACATCCTGTTTCAATGTCTCTCCCCCCCTTTCCCTCCTCCCATACCACATCACCCTCCTCCCACACTCCCAATTGTGTTTCTTCCTCCAGAAAGAGGAGCGTGTCTCTGAACTGCGCCATCAACTCCAGTCTCGGCAGCAGCTCCGCTCGAGGCGCCACCCCCCAACTCCCCCAGACCCCTCTGGGGGCCTTCCCAGGGGACCCTCAGAGCCCCCTGACCGGCTTAGCTGTGATGGGAGTCGAGTACATTTGCTTTACAAATGAGGGGTTATCGAGAAGGATAAGGCCAGTAGGGGTGGGAAGGGTGTGGGAAGTGGGTGGGGGACTGGGAGGAGGGTAAGGACTCCTATCTCCAACCTGGAGAACACGCTCCAATTCCCCTGTTACAAATACATGTCACTCTGTGCATCTGGGGTTATTTGGGTCTTCAGTACTCTGGGAAACAGACTGTTTTCTTTCTTTCCATATAATTTGATATCACTACTTCAGAGTTTTGTTTGAACCCTGCTTGGAGCTATTCACTCATGACTCCAGAGGGGGATCTCATTTTTTTTCTCCCATAGCCTGTCTTGTATAGTTACCATAGCAACTCCTGCGGTTTCAGCAGCAGGGGTCTTTCTACATTAGCAGGGCTCTCTCCATTTCTCAACATCAGAATCTCCTTCCATCATCCTACATATCCCCATGTCTTCCTCTCCTTAAACATTGCTTCTTCCAGGGGACTCATTACACACACACACACACACACACACACACACACATCCTCTCCTCTCCTAGGCAGCTGGATGTGGTTCTGTGCAAGTGTATTCTTTTCTGAATGCTGCTATCACTTGTGCTGTCTGCACACGCTGCACCTGTGAGTGCACAGTGGTTGCAGGTGTGTGCTGTGGTGTGCTTGGGTAGGTGTGCATGACGCGTTGAGCACACTATGCTGTCTTCCTGGTGTGCACACGTCATGTCTGTCTATGTTTTACTTGTGTGCCTCCGTGCATTGTGTATTTTTTTCTTTGCATTTTAGTATCATTATGTGGTGGTGATGGTAGTGTGTGTGTGTGTGTGTGTGTGTGTGTGCGCGCGCGCTTGCATGTGCCGCCCTGACTAGTGTTATGGCAGGCTTCCTGTCTCAGCCTTCGGAGTATTGAGATTACAGTTGTCTGCCTAGCTGATGTCTTCTACCAGTAGAGCCATGTGCACCCAACATGCAAGTAGTTAAGCAGGCTCTCACCTAGTACATGTTTTCTGAGTCATCCAGACCCTCTCCTTGACCTTAGGCTTACCCTCAAGTGTTCCCTCTATTCTCATGTGTCCCACCTTGGGTGTGTCCCACCTTGGGTCTGAACAAACATCTCTCAGAACTACTGCATTTTGGTTTTTCTTTTCTTTTTTATCATCATTATTATTATTTTTTCAGAACTAAGGGGAAAAGAAATGGGGACAGGTTGGAGACTGTTTCCAGTGGATAGTGGGTGCACATCCTGACCAAATGAAGGCATGGACAGATGGACTGACGGGGCGGAAGGCAGTGTCCCTTTCACACTGTGGTGTCTCTTGGGGGGAAGGATCTCCCTGAATCTCAATAAAGCAGTGAACAGTGTGACTCAGCACCTCATCCTCTGTCCCATGAACTAAGTGAGCTCCAGGAAGGGAGAAGCCCAGGCTCTCAAGATTGGAGTTAATGAAAAGGCTTTGAAACAGAGAGGTACAAGGAGCTGTGCGATTAGCGGGGATTAGCGGGGCAGAGCAGGACGAGATGAAGGTCCTCCGATTAATGAGTGATGGCATTAGTGGTTAAAAGCGTGCGCTCTTGGAGTCAGACTTGCACCATATGCAGAAATGTGATCTGATGATAAACAGTAAAGATGCATTTCTCCATGGAGTGCACACAAGAACTAGGCTAATTATGCATCTCGGTGCCTGAATCTGCTTGGTCCATGGTAGTAGCCTCTGTTACTGCTGCCTCCTGGATTCCCCGACAGTGGTGGGTCTGCTGTGGGAGCCTGGAGCAGGTGGCTGAGCAGATGTGAGGAGTCTCCTCCTCGGAAAGGAAGAATCACGAGCAAACAATGACTGCCTCAGAACTTAAAAACCGTTCTCTAAGGAACTCTGAGCATCTTGGGAAAAACTTTTGATCACGGTGAATGTTTGAAAAGCCTGGAGGAGAAAACTTGGAAATTTTGTAATTCTTTAAGGTGATTCTTCTTCCCTCTTGCTGCATGGAAGCTTCAAGGGTTGGATGGGCCCTATCCTTTCACTGTCCTGTTTAGGACAGGTTAGATCTTAAGCCTCCTTTGAAAACAACCCATAGTGATTATCCACTTTGGACCAGTTGGATTTAAGAGTTCCCCTTCTTCCTGCAGTGGAATGTTCTCAGAGAAAAGAGAGGCCTGTGGAGTAGAGAAACCCAAAGTGTAGAAATTAACAGTCGGCTTTAGAAGCTACAGCCGTAGCCACAGACCAACCCCTGGGTAGACTAAAGTTACATCCTTTTTTTTATATTATTATTATAAGTACACTGCTGCTGTCTTCAGATGTACCAGAAGAGGGCGTCAGATCTCATTACGGATGGTTGTGAGCCACCATGTGGTTGCTGGGATTTGAACTCAGGACCTTCAGGAGAGCAGTCAGTGCTCTTAACTGCTGAGCCATCTCTCCAGCCCTAAAGATACATCCTAAACCTGTGTTGCACTTAGGTGGGAAGTGAATAGTTAATCAAAGCTCAGAAGTCCCACAGTTGCCAAGGGTGAGGCAGACTATAGCAAGAGAACGCAGTAACCCCAAGTAGCAGAGTTGAGAGAAGTGCTTGGTGCCAGGGTCTGAGGGAGCTCTGGAAGCATCTGTCCCTGGGCTCAGTGGGCTGATTGCACCTACAGCTTTGCCTTAGGCAGTATATCCTGTCACATACTTAAGGTCTTTCTCATCTCTGTCCCAGCCACTAGATCTCCCTGCTGTGTGACTGTTGTCTTTGAAATTCACTTAAGATAGGGTTTCATCTCTATGGCCCAGGCTAGCCTCACCCTCACCATATAGTTCATGCTCTCCTTGAACTGTCCACTCGCTGAAACTTCTAGGCCTGTTAATAGGTAGGGTGTTTTGTTTCGATACAGGGTCTTGTCATATAGCTCAAGCTGGAGTGTGGTACTTACTGTATAGCCCAAGCTGGTCTTGAACTCATGGTAATCTTGCCTCAGCCTTCCAAGTATTGGGTTATAGGTGTTAAACATTGCGCCTTGTAGCAGAATTCTATTTTATTTTCCAGAAGGGGTCTTGTTATGTAGTTTTGGCTGTGTAGTCCAGGCTAGAAGGTACAGAAGTACTTCTGCAGCCTTCATAAGGAAGCTACTGCATCTGGCTCAGTTAGGAAGTGCTGACTGGATGAGTCAGTTACTAAGGCAGGGTGTGCTTCTAGGAACTGGGAAAGAGATGCGAGCAAGATGGCCTCTATAAGAGGGAAGGGAAACAGACCCCCCTCAGGACAATCTTATAGAATGGGTTTGCATGCTCATTACCTGGCCTGGAGTCTACAACCAGGGTAGAGGAATGTTGTCAGCAATAGGGAGTGGAACTAACATCCAGACTATGCATAGACTATTGTGTAGCCTGGTACCCACAACAGCTTAACAACAGTAACATCTTTGTTTCTATGGGATAGGTGTTAAATAGGCCACAGTGTGAGGAGTCCACATTATACAATGGCCTGCAGGTTTGAAGATGGAACAATTAAATAACTTCTAGAGATGGGTTTTGTCTTGGAACTAGTATGCTTGCCTAGGATGTGGGCTGAACTCCCTACTCAGGATTCCAAAGGTGAGTCTCCCTGGAGGTGGGAGAGACAGGTACATATATATTTGTCAACAATCCTTGGAAGTCACACAGCAGTTTCTAGTGCCTTCTACCATGCTAGGCTCAAGGGGTAGAATTGGACACATGTAGAATAGAGTAAGTGTATCATTGCAGCTTTATCTGGAGCATGGTCCACTAAAGCTGGTCTCCTTCTACAAAGGCAGTATTCATAACCTCAACATACCATGCATCTTCTCTTTGGATGATCACCCAGGTTTGTGCGCCCCTCCCCACTTCTTTCTTTTTGAGAGAGGACCCTAACTGGCCTAGAACTCACTATGTAGACCATACTGACCTCAAACTCAGAAATCCACCTGCTTCTGACTCTGGATTGCTGGAACTACAGGTGTGTACCATTGTACCCAGCCTGCTCAAGCCAGTCTTGTTAACCTCATCTGACACTCAATATTTTACTGGGATTTTCTTTTTGGAGGTTTCAGGCGGCCAGTTGCCACCCTAGACCTACCCTTTCTGTCTAGTTTGAAGATGGTTCTACTAATTACAGCTTCCCCTGACAATGCTCAGTAACCTTAGGCTCCCCTAAACTGGCAAATTTTTGGCTTATTCACTAAGGATTTTTAGAGCAGGGAATTCTCTACTTTGTCCTTTAACCAAAAAGCAATCATAAAAGTGGGCTCCACATCATGCTGCCTCAAGCATGTAATTTAAAAAACTCATTAACAGCCATTTGTAAATGCATTCACCCTTACAGCCTCCTTGGAGCAAGAAGTAACACTAGACTCTAGGGCATCCGTTTTCAGCCTGTGGATCATGACCCCTTTTGGAAGTCAAATGGCCCTTTCACAGAGGTCTCATGTCAGATATCTTGCATATCAGATATTTACATTACAACTCGTTAACAGTAGCAAAATTACAGTTATGAAGTAGCAATGGGATAATTTTATGGTTGGGGTCCAACTACAGCAAGAAGGACTGTAATAAAGAGTCACACACAGCATTAGGAAGGTTGAGAACCACTGCTTTGTGAATAGAGGCTGAAGGAAGGTCCCAGTACAGGAATACGGATGTGTGGGCCTGACAGGCCCTGGTGTAGGAAACTGGTATGCATCTTCTGGTGTGTGTAGAGTACTGTGGAAGAAGGAAAAATCCTGTGGTAAGTTCTTCAAGCTAAGATCCTGCAAGCAGGTAAAAGATTAATAAGAGACAAATGCGAAATCAACACGTGTTCTGTGCACTGTAAGAATGTGGTCTCGTTTTAATCCCAGGTGTGGGATATGGGGCTGCTTCAGGCTGTCCGCAGCAGCTGACTATGATTTGCCTTGTGCTCTAGCAGAGGCGTGGTTTTCCCAGAACAGTTGAAGCTGAGTGTTAGTTAACTCTGGTAGAACATAACTGCAAGATGCATATGTGGATTGCATAGAGCTCAAACTTTTTTTTTTCCTTCAACTTGATGGGTTTTCTCCCACAGACAAAATAAGCCAATTCAGGTTTGTTGGGGTACAACAGGCAGGGTACAGAGAGGAGGGGGGAGAGAGAGAGAGAGAGAGAGAGAGAGAGAGAGAGAGAGAGAGAGAGAGAGAGAGAGAGAGAGAGAGAGAGAGAATATGAATATGAACCCAAAATGTCTGGATTATATAGTGAAGAACCCAGCCCCAGGGCTGGAAAGTTCTGGGCAGAGGGCAGGGTATGCCAGCCATGCCCTCTAACAGGTAGAGACCAAGGGATGCTGGGAGAACCTGGAAGTCAGAACTGCTTTGTATGTTAAATAGGCACCTTGGCTTGTCTCTGGACTGAGACCCAACACAATTCACTGGATTACTGGGCTCACCATGCAAAGGGAAGAGAGTATTATGGAATGGATTTTCTTAGAACAGAAAGGGGGGAAGAAAAAAAAAAGACTTACATAGAAAAAGTTTCTGATTTAATTATAAAAGGTAGAATAAGACTATGCCAGTTATCAAGAACAGACCCAGCAGAATTCTGGGATCTTTTCAAAGGGTGTATAAATGCTAGTGCCTCAAGAGGTGGGGTTGGTTAGTTGTTGACCAGTTAGTGGGGTTGGCTGTGGTTAGCAATTGTTAGCAAAGTACACACATGCTTTTAGAATACTTGTAATGAAAACAGAGACTGGGGAAAATGACTATATAAGCTAGTCTACCTTAAGGAGATGAATTTCATTTCTGAGTGAGCTGGTGTAGGGGAAAGGTGTTAGGAGGAAGGAGATCAGCTGGCAGTGGTGGTTTACACCTTTAATCCCAGCACTTGGGAGGCAGAGGCAGGCAGATTTCTGAGTTCCAGGCCAGCCTGGTCTACAGAGTGAGTTCCAGGACAGCAGGGCTACACAGAGAAACCCTGTCTTGGAAAAACAAAAACAACAAAAAAAAAAAAACCCAAACCAAAACAAAAAAACAAGAGGAGGGAGATCAGGGAAAGTGGTAAATACCGGTGTGTGAATAAAAAATTTTGTTATGTAGATTTAAGCAAGGGCCCTCTTCACTGCTAAGAATGAGGCCTTTTCAAATGCAAATTTTCTTTAGAAAAAGAAATTTTGTTCCCTGCCCTCTGGGGTTGGCAGCGCGGGGTGGGGGTGGGGGTGGGGGTGGGTGGGTGGGGAGTTGAGTTTCTCTAGCTTTTAGCTCCTAGTAATAGCTAGAGACCTGTGTTAAAACCTCGTGTTGTGCAGGGTGTGGTGACATGCCTTTAATCTCTGAAGTCAGAAGCAGGAAGGTCTCTTGAGAGTTTCGGGCCAGCCTGGGCCACGCACGTGGTGATACTTCTCAAAAATAAAATACTGCAAGGTTGCAAAAAATCCCTGAAGGAAGACCGCAGACTCAGTATACAAAAACAAAGAGCGTTTATTCCTTAGAAACAACCAGCATGAGGGGAATCAGCCATTCTTTGAAATGGCAACCCCCAGACAAAGGCACGCAGGCCTAATAGGGGGAACAAGGGGTACTCTCTAGAAGGATTAGATAATCTAAAATTTCATTTGGTGGGTGCTGGGGGTTCACAGGGGTCAGTAGTCTTCATTCCTATTCCATGAACGTTTAACGATGCGATGAAATAGGGCTGCCCCCCGCAGATGGCCCATTCCGAGATATTTACCCACTTTTGTGGCTATCTCCAGGCTGTTCTTTGGAAGGAAGTTTTATGATCTTGTTCTGGATTTTATGGTCTGTCCCTGGAGCTGGTGACTTTATAGGCCTGATCCTTAAATGGAGACAAGTGGGGTTCATGTTGTCCTTACAATACAAATATAAAAAATAAAGCTGTGCATTTTGGGGAGTTATTCTGCTACAGGTTTAGGGTAAGTGGTCAGTTGTGCACAGTGAGAGGCTAGCTTTGCTGGGGACTCAGATGTGAACTGATGGTCAGAAATGACATGCAGGTGTGGCCCTGAGCTTCCACACTAATGGCTCTGGCTCCTATGGTAGTCACAGGTATCTGTGCTAAGCGCTGAAAGGACCCATGATTCGCCGGAGACACCCCAGATTCAAATAGTATGCAGAAATCCAGAATGCTAGGATCTCCCATTACCAGAATAGAGAGTCAACAAAGTGAGCTTGCAGGCCTGATTTAAAGGACATTAGGGAATTCTGGGGTAGGTGACCTCTATGTTAATCTGTTGGGTCCATCTCTATGGACATTCCATTAGCTGAGTGTGGGGACTGGAAACTTGCTGAGGAAGTAGCTGAGGAAGTCTGGAAAATGCTGCTGACCCCTTTTTCCTTGCATCAGGTCAAGAAGTGGGACAGCTTCTGAGGCCCCAACTTGTCCAGTTCTTGGAAACAGAGATTTAGGCCTAGTCTCTTCAACTGCCAATTCAAAGCCTGTCATGGAATCAACCTAGCCTTCTTAGTGCTTTACTCTCCAGAAATCTTAACAAGTGAAGGTTGGAAACTGAAGGAAGGATCCTTTGAAAAGCTGTATCCGACTCAGTATCTTCCCAAATCAGTCCAATCCTTATTTAATAATACTGGTTTCCTCCATTTATCTAACTCTCATCCTGATGCGCATCACACATAGTTCTCTCTATACAGCCAAGGCCCCAGTTCCTCCTCAGATAATGCTGATTCCCAAGTCAGCAGATATTTCAAAAGTTGTTCTCGCTGCTGTGGAACAAGTTTCAAGAAAAAAAAAATGTCTGCCCTACCCTGGAGGACACAAGGTTCCTTCTGAGGGTTCTTGGTCTTATAGATAAAAAAGATTTAAAAGGGAACTCAGAAGAATACTGGAGGACAATTTGGAGTTTGGGGGTGGGGGAAGAAAAGACAGGCAAGCCTGAAATTTCAGCTGTTGCCAAGAGGGGAGAGATGGCTAAAGAAGGGAGAGTGAGGCTCTCTAAATCGTCATTTAGCAAGCATGGGTTCAGCAGTGGATGTTCGAGCACCTGTATGGGAGGTGTGCTCTTCAGAGACAGACTGTCAGGGCAAGAGGTTTAGGATTTTGGCTGGCTAGTAACCAAGAAAGGGAAACAGAGGTCAAAAGGAGAAGTTACATTTTCTTAGGGCACAGAAAAGCAGAAAGGATTAGCAATGAAGGTTTTAAGTTAACTACATGGAGAGAAGGGATTCTAGGGTACATATCCCATTTAGGGTGTAGTTAGTCTTTTCGTCTTAAGATATCTTTAAGTAGGACAGCATTCCTGAGGGGCGGCTTCCTTCTCCTGGTGACTGATAGTTCTATTTGGGTTAGCTTCTAAGACAGGGGCCTATACTATGCTTTTGTGATCTTACAGTGGTTTTCGCCATTCCAATAAAACTTTACAAAAAAGGGTATATGTGTGGTAATGGCCACACATGGCCACAGACTGGTTTGCTGACCTCTGCCCTACACTATGATCTGTCTTCAAGGCCTTAGATTCTGTGATGAGACGTCTAGGAGGTGGCAGGGGCATGGGACATTTGGGGACGATGATCAGAAGCCTCTTTCCCAAGCAAACTGATTTTGTCAGGGTCTAACACTAGTCAAGGAAAGCTAGAGGTATTGGGGAGGGGAGGCCAGCCAAAGTCATGGTTCTTTCCTGGACTGGAGGCTTCCAGAGCCAAGAATCTCTTCCTTTCAGGGATGTTAGAAAAGCCTGGAGCACTTGTTTGGAAAGTTCTGGATTAGTGCTAGAGAGATGGCTCAGTAGTTAAGAGCACTTGTTGCTATTACTGAGGTCTCAGGTTTGGTTCCTAACGTCACATACAGGTCCACTGCAGGCATCAGGCATACCTGTGGGGCATATACATGCAGGCCAAATTGCATGGTGGTACAGGCCTTTGATTCCAGCACTTGAGAGGCGGAAGCAGGCAGAGCTCTGTGAGTCTGCCTATCAAGCTTCAGAGTATCCAAGCCTACATAACGCTGTATCAACAAAACAAAACCCAACAAAAACTAAAAAACAAAAAAAACCAAAAAAAACCCGAATTAAAAAAAAAAGGTTGCATTACTTACAGGTCTAAGATTAGGATTATTAAATATAACTAGAAGGTGCCCTGCATTAGGACAGCCTCAAAATGTAGCTGAGGAGACATAGTATGGCTCAAGAAAGGTTTCAGTGGTGATTAAGGTTTAGAGCTAACGCAGACACTCTGGGCTGATGCCAGAGTAAATGTTAAAATACTCGAAGTAGAAATGAAACTAGGAGTTCCCTTTCCTCCCTTCATCGTTATCATGTGCCCAAAGGATGTTTGGTATTGCTATGTTTAGCAGGAACGCTAGATAGATTAGAACCCCAGGGATCCGTACACAGACTTTGAGGGATAAAATTTCATTACCACTCTGTATCCACTTTCTTTGAAGTTCCACTCATGACTGGAAGCTTTGAAATCGGTAGACCCAAAAGCAGGAACAAGCTGAGACAAATTTTGCTTATTTATTTATTTTTCCACAGGGTCTCCCTATGTAGCCCAGGCTGGCCTCAGATTTATGGTAACTCAGCTTCCTAGTTCTCAGATCACCATAAATACTGGAACTCCAGCTCATGGCCTTGAACATGCAAGGAAGTGCTGTCCTACTGGGACAAACATCCAGGCTCAAATTTCTTGTCAAAGTTGTCTTCTGTCTCTAGTGTTCTCACAGGGTGCTTTGAAGCACTTGGAAAACCTATAGGGAGGCAAGCTTCAGGGTGGACACCTGTCTAGTTAAGATTGATTCCTCTTAAGTTTGAGGACAAATTGAGGCTTCTCATTTGAGCTAGGAGGGCTCTATTTATATCAAGGCAGGATTACTAGCTGGATGGGTGCAAGTCGTAGCTGAGAACTTTGAGAGATGGTTTTGAACTCTTGGTTTTGGCTTCTGAATAAAGCCTCATAATACAAGAAAGAAGTGTCTCAAGGGGTGTAAGTTACTTTAAACATCACAAGGCATGAGTATATTACAACAACTCCAAAGTTAATTACCCCCAGCAGCCTTGGTGTGCTTCTGTTTAGGGAAAGGACTTGGGTAACTTGTCGGTATATCAATGCAATTCCATATGTGGCCAGTAGATGGCACCAAAATCCCAGGGCAGGAATTGTTCTACTTCCCTTGTGAGCTGGCTATCTGGTATTGGTAAGGAGAAGGCTGACTGCATTTCAGGCTGCTCCAAAAGGCTCTTTTTTTTCTGGCATCAAGCTAACGATACTAGGACGTTTTTATTATTGGTGTGGGAACAGCAGCCTGGACGCGACAAGGAGCCAGAGAGACAACTCAGCATTAAGAGCATTTGTGCTCTTTCCAGGACCAGAGTTCAAGTTGGGCACCCATGTTGGATAATTCAACTGTCTGCTACTGCAGTTTCAGGGGACCTCCTTTTGCTTCCTCAGACATTTACACACATACACACACACTCACAAAAAGACGTAACATAAAAATAAAACCTTGGGCTGGAGAGATGGCTCAGCGCTTAAGAGCACTGGCTGCTCTTCCAGAGGTCCTGAGTTCAATTCCCAGCAACCACATGGTGGCTCACGATCGATCATCTGTAATGGGATTGGATGCCCTCTTGTGGTGTGTCTGAAGACAGCTACATTGTATTCATAAAATAAATAAAAAAATCTTTAACAAAATAAAAATTAAACCTTAAAAAGTAAATAGCAACACTCTGGCAAGGGAAGGGGATGAGAAACAAAGTCAGTGCGATGGGATGTATGAGGACAGGATGAATTAATAAAATGAAAATACAGGTAGATTACATTTGATTCCTGTGGTAAGGTTTCTCACAGTTACACTTCTTTTTTGAATGTCTTCTTTGTGTCTTATAGTCTGTCAGCCACTACAGAGACAAAATAGGTCTGAAGAGAGTAAGGAGGAAAATTAAGCCTTCAAGGCATGCAAATCTCCATTCAGCTTACTGAGAGTGTGTCAGCTGGGTTCCACCTCCTTCCAGAGCAGCCTCCTGAATGCCCTCTTTATTTCCTTGTTTCTTAGGGTGTATATGAGAGGGTTAAGAGAAGGAGTTCCTACAGCATAGAAGAGACCAAAGAACTTGCCTCTCTCTCGGGCATAGGGATTTTTGGGCTGCAGATAAACAGCAATGATTGAGCTGTAGAAGAGGGTGACCACAATGAGGTGGGATGAACAGGTCCCGAAAGCTTTCCTGCGCCCCTTCGCAGAGCTTATCCTCAGCACTGCCATGGCGATGGCACCATAAGAGACCAGGATGAGGCTCAGAGGCACAACCACGATGAAGACACTGGCCACAGCCATCTGGATCTCATTGTAGGTGGTGTCCCCACAGGACAGTTGAATCAAAGCAGGGACCTCACATACGAAGTCATCAACCTGATGGTGGGCACAGAAGGGCAGGTGAAGAGTGGATGACGTCTGAACCACGGACTCCACCAGGCCAATCATCCAGGCCACAGCTGCAAGCTGCCAACACAGGCGGGGGTGGATGATGGTGGCATAGTGCAGGGGCTGGCAGACAGCCACATAGCGGTCAAAGGCCATGACTGTCAAGAGGATGCATTCTGTTGTCCCTAGGAGCATGAAGATGAACAGCTGTACAGAGCATCCCAGGAAGCTGATGGTCTTTGTGGGGCCCCAGAGGTTGAACAGCATCTGGGGGACACAGGCTGTGGTGAAGCCGAGGTCCAAGAAGGAGAGGTTAGAGAGGAAGAAGTACATTGGAGAGTGGAGCCTGGGGTCCAGTGTGGACAGCAGGAGGATGAGTGTGTTTCCTAGGAGAGTGATGAGGTAGGAGCCCAAGACAACCACAAAGAGAATCTTTTCCAGATGTGGGTGATCAGAGAAGCCCAGTAGGAGGAAGCCCATGGGGGAGCTCTGGTTGACCATGTTCTCTGTGTCTAGTTGGCAGGATGAGACTATCAGATTAGTGTGGTACCAAGGGCCTGGTGAAAACTCACCCTGTGTACTTCTCAGGACACACAAGGTAGACTGATGTTTCTCAGGCTCCCTTCTCCAGGCCTGTCAACTGAAGACTTTTCTTCCATTGTTCCTCCTGGTCAGATAGAGTCTGGTAGCTGAGAGGAAGCCATGAGTGTAGTGGAAAACAGGTGGCTCCTCACACTGGCTTCCTGGGCAAAGGATGCTGGTGTCAATAACAGAAAAGCACTCTGTACTTTCTTTGTACAGATTTTACTATGTACTGTAGTGGCACCCAACTCACTCATGCATTGACTTCTGTTTCTATTAACATTCTGTTTTTAACTTGGTTGTTCTCTTGGCAATTAACTTCTTCCTTTTCTCTGCCTCATTTCTGAATATCTTTACATATTTCAGATACCTGTTTCTTTGCCCCTTTCTTTCTTTTGAGCTTTTCTATTTGCTATAATTTCTCCTAGTTTGTGTCTTCTTGTTTTTCTTTTCTTTTCTTTTTTCCTTTCTCTTTCTTTCTTTCTTTCTTTCTTTCTTTCTTTCTTTCTTTCTTTCTTTCTTTCTTTCTTTCTTTCTTTTGTTCTTTCTTTCTTTTGTTCTTTCTTTCTTTCTTTCTTTCTTTCTTTCTTTCTTTCTTTCTTTCTTTCTTTCTTTCTTTTGACAAGGTTTCTTTGTGTAGCCCTGGCTGTCCTGGAACTCACTCTGTAGACCATGCTAACCTCATATTCAGAGATCTGCCTGTCTCTGTCCTGAGTGCTAGGATTAAAGGTGTGTGCCATCACTGCCTGGCTATCTTCCTGACATTTATTAGTCTGTACATTTGTCTTTTTCTTGAGCTTTAAGATATAAACATTGTGCTACGGGCCAGTACATGGGTTGGCCATCTGAAGAGGTCTGTGATGGTCTGGTAATCATTCTCTCATTTTTCTATTAGCATCTTACACCTATAAAGTATTTTCCTTGGGCCAATTGTGATAGCTAGCTATCTGAACATCTGGTTTCCATAGTGTCACAGCAATGATCTTCTCAATTTTATCAATGATTGAACTGTCTCAGGGTAAATAACATGTTTCATGTTGCCTATTCAACAGATTGCAGGATCAAGATTCCAGAGATCATTTCCCTGGCCTGGTGTTCAGAGAAATGTAGAAAGAGCGGGAAATGTGGCTGACCCTGGTCTCCTCCTGTTCAGAGCTTGAAGGAATGAAACCATATGGCCACCTGATTCAATATAGATGATAGAAATTTGCCCTGTTTAGGTCAGACACACTGACAATGCCTTTCATGGTAGCACTCAAGAGGTAGAGGACAGAGAATGGTGAGTTTGAGGATGGAATGGGCCACAGAGTGATACCTTATTTCAAAAGGAGAAATAGGCTAGAGAGTTGGCTCAGCAGTTAAAAGTGCTCAGTGCTCTTACTAAGCCAGAGTTCAGTTCCCAACACCCATGTCAAGTAGCTCACAATAGCCAATGGATCCAGCCCCAGTGAAACTAATGTTCTTTTCTGGCCTCTGCATGAACACACACACACACACACACACACACACACACACACACACACACATACACATACACACACATTAAATGAAATCTCATTTTCTGTTTATTTTTTTTTTAAAGCAAACTCCTCCAATAGCAAACAAACAAACAAAATCCCTGGTTTCATTTGTCTTCCAGCCTGAGGCTTGGTTGTTGAGTACACATTTGATATTTCACAGATGAGAAATATTTTACTTACCTTCAACCACAGAATATCCTCTTTGGCCAACAATAGTCTGTCACCAAACTCTCAACAGGTGTCCAGCCCCCAACATGGACACGGAGAAGAAAACTGAATATAAGATTACTCATTTCTGAATGGGTGCCTAGGTCTCTAGCATTAGTAAGAATTGATCATGTTCACTACTAGGCACTTTTGTAAGTACATGTGTGTGCAATGAGTTAGAGCTAGTGTATAACACCTCTTAGTAAATAAATGTTAGCTAGCATCTTGTTAGGAATAGTTACACTGTGTAAATTCAGCAAATACTATAAACTAAGGCTTTGAATCCCTCTAACCAAGCTGGTTGATAAACATCTGTCTACACACTAATCATTATCCTTTGCAACTCTACATACATATCTGCACCTTCTTAACATGAACAGTTGAAGTAAAGAAAGTTGAAATCAATATGCTAAGGGAGTATATTTGTAAGCAATCAGAGTTGTGTAAAAAATTCTAATCCACTGTGTTTTCTAAAGCACAAATGAGGTCAATGTAGGGCAGAGTCCTCTCTTCCATCAAGGTTTTCACAAACAGTCTTCCCCTTCAGTACATGGAGAAGTAAGCATCTGTTAGTGGTCCTGGTGGTGGAAAGACTGACATGGTATTTGGAGACCATGGGAAAGAGGATTCCCAGAACTCCTGTCCTATGGAGAAACACCTCATTAATGCAGCTGAGACTCAAGAGTTCCACAGCCCATAGACAATTAATTAGATTGTAATTATGGTAAAGGGGCATGGGACTCTAGAGGAAATATGCCAGCAATAGTCCCCACGGGAGTAGGTCAATAGTTCACCCACCACCTTTCTCTCAATAAGATAGTATTTGGAATAACCAATATCACATCTGTTCTTCTTCATCCACCATCCAGGCATCTTCTATACATCCATATAGGACTATACCATTAACATCTCTCAAATTCTTCACTTTCTGCTTAATTCCTCTGTCATAGTTTGTATATATAATAATATGGGATGATCAAATCCTAGGTTTGTAGATGACTTGAGATATTTGTCTACCCCTCATTAATGGGAACATAGGTTCCACTAGCCCAGTTCAATAGAAGGTGGATGTATCAGGGCCATGATTATACTCTGACTGTGTAACTCAAATGCATATATTTGGTAGTTGGCACAATCCCACAGTGTTTCTTTGGTATGCTGAGTGACAGCCGAAGTAGTGGTAAAAACTCAAATCTACACTCTCTCCACAGAGGCAGGAGAACAGTGTTATAATCCAGAAGATTATCACAGTGTAAAATGCTGAGCAGGATGCAAAGGATGGTCAACCCCATTACTTCAACCATGTAATTAACTATTCTAATCATTCCCAAACCCAGAGTTATCTTAGAGATGATGGAATCCCAGAAAGGAAACTAAGGAATAGCCACAACTCTAGTAGTGATGCCTAGGTTTCATGAGTCTGGATGTACATCACGGTCTTTCTGCGTTCCAATCTTGCATGTACTGAGTAGACTCTTTTCTTTTTAAAGTTTTATTTGTTTATTATATGCAAGTACACTGTAGCTGTCTTCAGACACACCAGAAGAGGGCATCAGATCTTGTTACAGATGGTTGTGTTGGGATTTGAATTCAGGACCTTTAAGGAAGAGCAGTCAGTGCTCTTATCCAGTGAGCCATCCCTCCAGCCCCCGAGTAGACCCTTTTCAAGTGCTATTATGAACAAGGAGCAGACTAAGTTTAGATTTACAGGAGTGTATGTAAAGTTCACATGACAGTCTTGCTTCTAGTTTGCGTCAGAATTCTTTCATAACTGTGTTCCAATGGGACATGGACAGTATCCTTTCCTTTAGGCAAATAAGCCTGTGATAGAGCATATATTGATTTCTGTACTTTAACTTAACCTTCTCCCCTCAATCTGTCCTTCTGTCTGTCCTTCTCCCTCCTTTCTATTCCTTCACTTCCTGGTTTATACAGACAGTCTCCTTATGTATCCAAAAATGACCTGAAACTTTCAAATCTTTCTAATGCTGATATTAAAGGTGTGTACAGACTATTTGTCTGTAGTGTAGAGTGGCCAGGTTTAAACTATCAATATGGTGGAGGCATGGTGGAGCACATCTTTAACCCTAGCACTTAGGCAGAGGCAGGTGGATCTCTGTGAGTTCAAGGTCAGACTGGTCTACTCAGGAAGTTCCAGGATAGCCAAGACTACATAGTGGGACCTTGTCTCAAAAACCAACCAACCAACCAACCAACCAACCAACCAACCAACCAACTAACCAACCAACCAACCAACTAACCAACTATAAACAAACAAACCTAGAGTTGGAAAGAAATGCACAGTTAAAAGTTACACACTGTTGTCAGTGCATGCTATAATATTTTATCATCTAGAAGTCATGGATATGAATAGTCATAGTACACAAAGTAAAACAACTGTGAATTATGAGTTTAAATATTTATTATCTTTGTTTTAATATAGTTTATTCCAATATGAGTTTGTATAAATTAACTTTGTAATGCTTTGTGAACATATTTATAGTGATAATTCTCTTCTTTTTTTTTCAAAGATTTATTTAGTATATGTATATACACTAGCTGTCTTCAGACACCCTAGAAGAGGGCATCAGATCTCATTATGGATGGTGGTGAGCCACCGTGTGGTTGCTGAGATTTGAACTCAGAACCTTCAGAAGAGCTGTCAGTGCTTCTAACCACTGACCCATCTCTCCAGCCCAATTTTCTTCTTTTAAATAATTAAAAAGGATTTTTATTTGTGTGTATGTTGTATAAGGGAGATGCCCAAGGAGGCCAGAAGAGGATTCAGGATCTTCTAGACATGGAGTTACAGGAGGTTATGAGCTGCCTGATGTGTGTTTTGGAAATAGAATTTGAGTCCTCTGGAAGGGCATCAAGTACTTTTAGCTCCAGCTTCTTATAACAATTCTTTTTCTCCTCTAGGACAGAGGCATGATCGTGGTGCTCTCTGGTAGACAGCATGAGGTGTAAGCATAAATGAGGATGAAAAAGAACATTATAACAATATAAGCATAACAAGATTTATATGAGGAAGAAAATGTTAGTTGTAGGCACATGACCATCTGTGAAAGGAAAAGTTGTTCAAACTTGTGAACTTGATTATGACCATGTTCTCATGAGCATACTTAACATGTTTTTTTTCAGAATATGAAAAAGGTAACATTTGCTAATCTAAATATTGCCTGAAATAAAGTTCTAGAAATATGTTTAGAAATATTGGTGAGGATTCATATGAAATATTTAAAACTATAGGAAGTTAGATTGTTCAGTAGTTAGGCACGCTTATTGATCTTGTAGAGCACCAAGAATCAGTTCCCAGCCCTTATACCACAGCTCATAACTGCCTGTAACTCAAATTTCAGAACATCTAACATTTTCTTCTGACCTCTGAGGACTCCTGCACAGACATCTACACATATATGTCCAAGTACTCTCACATATACATCAAATAAATTTTAAAATGTAAAAAGTACAAAATCACAGAAAATATGATTTCAAGAGATTCTCTATACACATGCAGACATATGCATACATGCACACACATATATATGCACACACATGAACACACCTGCATGACACAACTTGATCACATGAAACTAGTACCAAAATGTTTAAAATTCAGAAACTAGTTTTTAATGGTCCATTAATCAAAATAGTTTAAAAGCCACACAAAATTAGCTCCTTTTATGTTAGAAAGACATTTCAGCCTATACATTGATTCAACATGGTTTAAGATACATGTACACAAACTCATTACCTAAATTTGATTTTAAATAAACACTACCTAAAATACACACTATTACTAAAAAAAAGTCTTCAAACATTCTACTTCAACTTCAATTTTAAGAATGAAATTAGAGGGCTGGAGAGATGGCTCAGCAGTTAAGAGCACTGACTGCTCTTCTGAGGGTCCTGAGTTCAAATCCCAGCAACCCACATGGTGGCTCACTAATGAGAACTGACACCCACTTCTGGTGTGTCTGAAGACAGGTACAGTGTACATACATATAATAATAAATAAATCTTTGTGACTGAGAAAAAAAAGAATGAAATTAGAAATAACATCCCAAGATCTATTTTAATAAGACTCAGTGTGTGTGTGTGTGTGTGTGTGTGTGTGTGCGTGCGTGCGTGCGTGTGTGTTTATCAATCAGCCTATTTATAGCTTTCAGAACATTTCCTTGAGGTTATGAAATACCTGAAAATGTTAAACAAAGTATATTGTATCAAGATTTCATCATTTGTTCATAGAATTGCCACACAGAGTATTTCATAAGAGTTTAAAAGTATTGGCTACTACTGACAATTGTCTAGTTTAATCTTTAATTATGGCCGAGTTTAACAACTGTTTTATAGAATTCCAGAAAATTCAACCATCAGCTTTATTGAGATTGTATTGATTAAGTTTGTATTGATTGAGATTGTATTGATTAAGCAGAGTCAGTCAGGAGGGTAAGTGTACTGGGGACATTAGTGCAACAGCCCAGAGAGCAGGAAATAAAACCCATAAAGATCCAGGATTCCTCACATGTTTGAAGTTGTTAGGCGTCTGGTGTCTGGACCATTGAATGGCATCCCTTCGAAGTAAGGACAAATTCTGTGTCCACATTTAACACCACTAGTAGTAAACCACTAATGCTTTTGACATAGGGGATGTAAATTTCAGTGGTTGATTTTTTCCCCCAGAACTGCTTACTGGTGAGTGACTAGACCACAGAGCAGGAAAGGGCTCTCATACATGTACACTGATGCTTTTTACATGAGACCCACCAGACTCTAGAGTATGAAATATCAATGGTGGGAATTCATAACCTCTAGTGTTCTTGGTCAAGATAATCTTACAGTTGCAAGAAAAATCTCCATTAGGAAATGTTCCAGGCCTGCTCTTCACTTTAGAGATGTCTCCCTGTTAGAGACAAAGCTCCTAACTGTGGGGTATCTAATGTCTTTAAGGCTAGAAATGCTTACTATTGATAGGTCAAACCAATGGAATGATTAAGCCACATGGTCACAACATCCTTCACTATAGTATACTCGTTGTACATCTTGGTGTAACATATGCATAACTAAAGTCAGAGCAAACCATAACTAGGTCCCCATTGTTGCCCTAGCATTTCTCTTGAGTGTATCAGTCATTCGCATTCCAATTACCAGTATCTTCCCAGTTTTGTTCAAAAGTCTTAGTGTGTCTATCAATCTGGCCTTGAATTTATAGCAATCCTCCTGCTATGATTATTTCTCTCTTAGGTATTTTTGGAGTCCCCATCCTTCCCCACCATCCTCCAGAATGCTCTCTTTACCTCCTTGTTCCTTAGGGTATAAATGAGAGGGTTCAGTGTGGGAGTGCCCACTGCATAGAAAAGACCAAAAAACTTGCCCCTCTCCTGGGCATAGGGATTTTTGGGTTGCAGATAGACAGCAATGACTGAGCTGTAGAAGAGGGTGACCACAATGAGGTGGGAGGAGCAGGTCCCCAAAGCCTTTTTCCATGCTTCAGTGGAGTTTATCCTTAGCACTGCCCTAGCGATGGCACCGTAGGAGACAAGGATGAGGCTCAGAGGCACAACCAAGATAAAGACACTGGCCACAGCCATCTGGATCTCATTGTAGGTGGTGTCCCCACAGGACAGTCGAATCAAAGCAGGGACCTCACATACGAAGTCATCAACCTGATGGTGGGCACAGAAGGGCAGGTGAAGAGTGGATGGCGTCTGAACCACGGACTCCACCAGGCCAATCATCCAGGCCACAGCTGCAAGCTGCCAACACAGGCGGGGGTGGATGATGGTGGCATAGTGCAGGGGCTGGCAGACAGCCACATAGCGATCAAAGGCCATCACTGCTAGCAGGATGCACTCTGTCGTCCCCAGGGATAAAAAGATGAACAGCTGGACAAAGCATCCCAGGAAGCTGATGGTCTTTGTGGGGCCCCAGAGGTTGAACAGCATCTGGGGGACACAGGTTGTGGTGAAGCAGAGGTCCAAGAAGGAGAGGTTAGAGAGGAAGAAGTACATTGGAGAGTGGAGCCTGGGGTCCAGTGTGGACAGCAGGAGGATGAGTGTGTTTCCTAGGAGAGTGATGAGGTAGGAGCCCAAGACAACCACGAAGAGAATCTTTTCCAGATGTGGGTGATCAGAGAAGCCCAGCAGGAGGAAGCCCACGGGGGAGCTCTGGTTGACCATGTTCTCTGTGTCTAGTTAGAGGGATGAGACTGTCAGATTAGTGTGGTACCAAGGGCCTGGTGAAAACTCACCCTGTGTACTTCTCAGGACACACAAGGTAGACTGATGTTTCTCAGGCTCCCTTCTCCAGGCCTGTCAACTGAAGACTTTTCTTCCATTGTTCCTCCTGGTCAGATAGAGTCTGGTAGCTGAGAGGAAGCCATGAGTGTAGTGGAAAACAGGTGGCTCCTCACACTGGCTTCCTGGGCAAAGGATGCTGGTGTCAATAACAGAAAAGCACTCTGTACTTTCTTTGTACAGATTTTACTATGTTACTGTAGTGGCACCCAACTCACCCATGCATTGACTTCTGTTCCTATTAACATTCTGTTTCTAACTTGGTTGTTCTCTTGGCAATTAACTTCTTCCTTTTCTCTGCCTCATTTCTGAATATCTTTACATATTTCAGATACCTGTTTCTTTGCCCCTTTCTTTCTTTTGAGCTTTTCTATTTGCTATAATTTCTCCTAGTTTGTGTCTTCTTGTTTTTCTTTTCTTTTCTTTTTTCCTTCCTCTTTCTTTCTTTCTTTCTTTCTTTCTTTCTCTCTCTCTCTCTCTCTCTCTCTCTCTCTCTCTCTCTCTCTCTCTCTCTTTCTTTCTTTCTTTCTTTCTTTTGACAAGGTTTCTTTGTGTAGCCCTGGCTGTCCTGGAACTCACTCTGTAGACCATGCTAACCTCATATTCAGAGATCTGCCTGTCTCTGTCCTGAGTGCTAGGATTAAAGGTGTGTGCCATCACTGCCTGGCTATCTTCCTGACATTTATTAGTCTGTACATTTGTCTTTTTCTTGAGCTTTAAGATATAAACATTGTGCTACGGGCCAGTACATGGGTTGGCCATCTGAAGAGGTCAGTGATGGTCTGGTAATCATTCTCTCATTTTTCTATTAGCATCTTACACCTATAAAGTATTTTCCTTGGGCCAATTGTGATAGCTAGCTATCTGAACATCTGGTTTCCATAGTGTCACAGCAATGATCTTCTCAATTTTATCAATGATTGAACTGTCTCAGGGTAAATAACATGTTTCAGGTCGCCTATTCAACAGATACCAGGATCAAGACTCCAGAGATCATTTCCCTGGCCTGGTGTTCAGAGAAATGCAGAAAGAGTGGGAAATGTGGCTGACCCTGGTCTCCTCCTGTTCAGAGCTTGAAGGAAAGAAACCATATGGCCACCTGATTCAATATAGATGATAGAAATTTGCCCTGTTTAGGTCAGACACACTGACAATGCCTTTCATGGTAGCACTCAAGAGGTAGAGGACAGAGAATGGTGAGTTTGAGGATGGAATGGGCCACAGAGTGATACCTTATTTCAAAAGGAGAAATAGGCTAGAGAGTTGGCTCAGCAGTTAAAAGTGCTCAGTGCTCTTACTAAGCCAGAGTTCAGTTCCCAACACCCATGTCAAGTAGCTCACAATAGCCAATGGATCCAGCCCCAGTGAAACTAATGTTCTTTTCTGGCCTCTGCATGAACACACACACACACACACACACACACACACACACACACACACACACACACAGACTCACACACTCACATATACACACACATTAAATGAAATCTCATTTTCTGTTTATTTGTTTTTTTTTAAAGCAAACTCCTCCAATAGCAAACAAACAAACAAAATCCCTGGTTTCATTTGTCTTCCAGCCTGAGGCTTGGTTGTTGAGTACACATTTGATATTTCACAGATGAGAAATATTTTACTTACCTTCAACCACAGAATATCCTCTTTGGCCAACAATAGTCTGTCACCAAACTCTCAACAGGTGTCCAGCCCTCAACATGGACACGGAGAAGAAAACTGAATATAAGATTACTCATTTCTGAATGGGTGCCTAGGTCTCTAGTATTAGTAAGAATTGATCATGTTCACTACTAGGCACTTTTGTAAGTACATGTGTGTGCAATGAGTTAGAGCTAGTGTATAACACCTCTTAGTAAATAAATGTTAGCTAGCATCTTGTTAGGAATAGTTACACTGTGTAAATTCAGCAAATACTATAAACTAAGGCTTTGAATCCCTCTAACCAAGCTGGTTGATAAACATCTGTCTACACACTAATCATTATCCTTTGCACTACATACATATCTGCACCTTCTTAACATGAGCAGTTGAAGTAAAGAAAGTTGAAATCAATATGCTATGGAGTATATTTGTAAGCAATCAGAGTTGTGTAAAAAAAATTCTAATCCACTGTCTTTTCTAAAGCTCAAATGAGGTCAAGGTAGGGCAGAGTCCTCTCTTCCATCAAGGTTTTCACAAACAGTCTTCCCCCTCAGTACATGGAGAAGTAAGCATCTGTTAGTGGTCCTGGTGGTGGAAAGACTGACATGGTATTTGGAGACCATGGGAAAGAGGATTCCCAGAACTCCTGTCCTATGGAGAAACACCTCATTAATGCAGCTGAGACCCAAGGGTTCCCCAGCCCATAGACAATTAATTAGATTGTAATTATGGTAAAGGGGCATGGGACTCTAGAGGAAATATTCCAGCAATAGTCCCCACTGGAGTAGGTCAATAGTTCACCCACCACCTTTCTCTCAATAAGATAGTATTTGGAATAACCAATATCACATCTGTTCTTCTTCACCCACCATCCAGGCATCTTCTATACATCCATATAGGCCTATACCATTAACATCTCTCAAATTCTTCACTTTCTGCTTAATTCCTCTGTCATAGTTTGTATATATAATAATATGGGATGATCAAATCCTAGGTTTGTAGATGACTTGAGATATTTGTCTACCCCTCATTAATGGGAACATAGGTTCCACTAGCCCAGTTAAATTGAAGGTGGATGTATCAGGGCCATGATTATACTCTGACTGTGTAACGCAAATGCATATATTTGGTAGTTGGCACAATCCCACAGTGTTTCTTTGGTATGCTGAGTGACAGCCGAAGTAGTGGTAAAAACTCAAATCTACACTCTCTCCACAGAGGCAGGAGAACAGTGTTATAATCCAGAAGATTATCACAGTGTAAAATGCTGAGCAGGATGCAAAGGGATGGTCGACCCCATTAATTCAGCCATGTAATTAACTATTCTAATCATCCCCAAACCCACAGTTATCTTAGAGATGATGGAATCCCAGAAAGGAAACTAAGGAATAGCCACAACTCTAGTAGTGATGCCTAGGTTTCATGAGTCTGGGTCTACATCACTGTCTTTCTGCATTCCAGTCTTGCATGTACTGAGTAGACTCTTTTCTTTTTTTTCTTTTTAAAGATTTATTTGTTTATTATATGCAAGTACACTGTAGCTGTCTTCAGACACACCAGAAGAGGACATCAGATCTTGTTACAGATGGTTGTGAGCCACCATGTGGTTGTTGGGATTTGAATTCAAGACCTTTAAGGAAGAGCAGTCAGTGCTCTTATCCAGTGAGCCATCCCTCCAGCCCCCGAGTAGACCCTTTTCAAGTGCTATTATGAACAAGGAGCAGACTAAGTTTAGATTTACAGGAGTGTATGTAAAGTTCACATGACAGTCTTGCTTCTAGTTTGTGTCAGAATTCTTTCATAACTGTGTTCCAATGGGACATGGACAGTATCCTTTCCTTTAGGCAAATAAGCCTGTGATAGAGCATATATTGATTTCTGTACTTTAACTTAACCTTCTCCCCTCAATCTGTCCTTCTGTCTGTCCTTCTCCCTCCTTTCTATTCCTTCACTTCCTGGTTTATACAGACAGTCTCCTTATGTATCCAAAAATGACCTGAAACTTTCAAATCTTTCTAATGCTGATATTAAAGGTGTGTACAGACTATTTGTCTGTAGTGTAGAGTGGCCAGGTTTAAACTATCAATATGGTGGAGGCATGGTGGAGCACATCTTTAACCCTAGCACTTAGGCAGAGGCAGGTGGATCTCTGTGAGTTCAAGGTCAGACTGGTCTACTCAGGAAGTTCCAGGATAGCCAAGACTACATAGTGGGACCTTGTCTCAAAAACCAACCAACCAACCAACCAACCAACCAACCAACCAACCAACTAACCAACCAACCAACCAACTAACCAACTATAAACAAACAAACCTAGAGTTGGAAAGAAATGCACAGTTAAAAGTTACACACTGTTGTCAGTGCATGCTATAATATTTTATCATCTAGAAGTCATGGATATGAATAGTCATAGTACACAAAGTAAAACAACTGTGAATTATGAGTTTAAATATTTATTATCTTTGTTTTAATATAGTTTATTCCAATATGAGTTTGTATAAATTAACTTTGTAATGCTTTGTGAACATATTTATAGTGATAATTCTCTTCTTTTTTTTTCAAAGATTTATTTAGTATATGTATATACACTAGCTGTCTTCAGACACCCTAGAAGAGGGCATCAGATCTCATTATGGATGGTTGTGAGCCACCGTGTGGTTGCTGAGATTTGAACTCAGAACCTTCAGAAGAGCTGTCAGTGCTTCTAACCACTGACCCATCTCTCCAGCCCAATTTTCTTCTTTTAAATAATTAAAAAGGATTTTTATTTGTGTGTATGTTGTATAAGGGAGATGCCCAAGGAGGCCAGAAGAGGATTCAGGATCTTCTAGACATGGAGTTACAGGAGGTTATGAGCTGCCTGATGTGTGTTTTGGAAATAGAATTTGAGTCCTCTGGAAGGGCATCAAGTACTTTTAGCTCCAGCTTCTTATAACAATTCTTTTTCTCCTCTAGGACAGAGGCATGATCGTGGTGCTCTCTGGTAGACAGCATGAGGTGTAAGCATAAATGAGGATGAAAAAGAACATTATAACAATATAAGCATAACAAGATTTATATGAGGAAGAAAATGTTAGTTGTAGGCACATGACCATCTGTGAAAGGAAAAGTTGTTCAAACTTGTGAACTTGATTATGACCATGTTCTCATGAGCATACTTAACATGTTTTTTTTTCAGAATATGAAAAAGGTAACATTTGCTAATCTAAATATTGCCTGAAATAAAGTTCTAGAAATATGTTTAGAAATATTGGTGAGGATTCATATGAAATATTTAAAACTATAGGAAGTTAGATTGTTCAGTAGTTAGGCACGCTTATTGATCTTGTAGAGCACCAAGAATCAGTTCCCAGCCCTTATACCACAGCTCACAACTGCCTGTAACTCAAATTTCAGAACATCTAACATTTTCTTCTGACCTCTGAGGACTCCTGCACAGACATCTACACATATATGTCCAAGTACTCTCACATATACATCAAATAAAATTTAAAATGTAAAAAGTACAAAATCACAGAAAATATGATTTCAAGAGATTCTCTATACACATGCAGACATATGCATACATGCACACACATATGTATGCACACACATGAACACACCTGCATGACACAACTTGATCACATGAAACTAGTACCAAAATGTTTAAAATTCAGAAACTAGTTTTTAATGGTCCATTAATCAAAATAGTTTAAAAGCCACACAAAATTAGCTCCTTTTATGTTAGAAAGACATTTCAGCCTATACATTGATTCAACATGGTTTAAGATACATGTACACAAACTCATTACCTAAATTTGATTTTAAATAAACACTACCTAAAATACACACTATTACTAAAAAAAAAGTCTTCAAACATTCTACTTCAACTTCAATTTTAAGAATGAAATTAGAGGGCTGGAGAGATGGCTCAGCAGTTAAGAACACTGACTGCTCTTCTGAGGGTCCTGAGTTCAAATCCCAGCAACCCACATGGTGGCTCACTAATGAGATCTGACGCCCTCTTCTGGTGTGTCTGAAGACAGCTACAGTGTACATACATATAATAACAAATAAATCTTTGTGACTGAGAAAAAAAAGAATGAAATTAGAAATAACATCCCAAGATCTATTTTAATAAGACTCAGTGTGTGTGTGTGTGTGTGTGTGTGTGTGTGTGTGCGTGCGTGTGTGTGTGTTTATCAATCAGCCTATTTATAGCTTTCAGAACATTTCCTTGAGGTTATGAAATACCTGAAAATGTTAAACAAAGTATATTGTATCAAGATTTCATCATTTGTTCATAGAATGTGCCACACAGAGTATTTTCATAAGAGTTTAAAAGTATTGGCTACTACTGACAATTGTCTAGTTTAATCTTTAATTATGGCTGAGTTTAACAACTGTTTTATAGAATTCCAGAAAATTCAACCATCAGCTTTATTGAGATTGTATTGATTAAGTTTGTATTGATTGAGATTGTATTGATTAAGCAGAGTCAGTCAGGAGGGTAAGTGTACTGGGGACATTAGTGCAACAGCCCAGAGAGCAGGAAATAAAACCCATAAAGATCCAGGGTTCCTCACATGTTTGAAGTTGTTAGGCCTCTGGTGTCTGGACCATTGAATGGCATCCCTTCGAAGTAAGGACAAATTCTGTGTCCACATTTAACACCACTAGTAGTAAACCACTAATGCTTTTGACATAGGGGAAGTAAATTTCAGTGGTTGATTTTTTTCCCCCAGAACTGCTTACTGGTGAGTGACTAGACCACAGAGCAGGAAAGGGCTCTCATACCTGTACACTGATGCTTTTCACATGAGACCCACCAGACTCTAGAGTACGAAATATCAATGGTGGGAATTCATAACCTCTAGTGTTCTTGGTCAAGATAATCTTACAGTTGCAAGAAAAATCTCCATTAGGAAATGTTCCAGGCCTGCTCTTCACTTTAGAGATGTCTCCCTGTTAGAGACAAAGCTCCTAACTGTGGGGTATCTAATGTCTTCGAGGCTAGAAATGCTTACTATTGATAGGTCAAACCAATGGAATGATTAAGCCACATGGTCACAACATCCTTCACTGTAGTATACTCGTTGTACATCTTGGTATAACATAACTAAAGTCAGAGCAAACCATAACTAGGTCCCCACTGTTGCCCTAGCATTTCTCTTGAGTGTATCAGTCATTCGCATTCCAATTACCAGTATCTTCCCAGTTTTGTTCAAAAGTCTTAGTGTGTCTATCAATCTGGCCTTGAATTTATAGCAATCCTCCTGCTATGACTATTTCTCTCTTAGGTATTTTTGGAGTCCCCATCCTTCCCCACCATCCTCCAGAATGCTCTCTTTACCTCCTTGTTCCTTAGGGTATAAATGAGAGGGTTCAGTGTGGGAGTGCCCACTGCATAGAAAAGACCAAAAAACTTGCCCCTCTCCTGGGCATAGGGATTTTTGGGTTGCAGATAGACAGCAATGACTGAGCTGTAGAAGAGGGTGACCACAATGAGGTGGGAGGAGCAGGTCCCCAAAGCCTTTTTCCATGCTTCAGTGGAGTTTATCCTTAGCACTGCCCTAGCGATGGCACCGTAGGAGACAAGGATGAGACTCAGAGGCACAACCACAAGAATGACACTGGACACAGCCAACTGAATCTCATTAAAAGTGGTGTCCCCACAGGACAGACGAATTAGAGATGGGACTTCGCACAGAAAAGCATCTATCTGCCTGTGGGGACAGAAGGGCAGGCGGAGGGTAGGAGGTGTCTGGATTATGGATTGAAGCAGCCCCATCATCCAGGCCACACCTGCCAACTTCCAACACAGACGGGGGTGGATGATTGTGGCATAGTGCAGGGGCTGGCAGACAGCCACATACCGGTCAAAGGCCATCACTGTCAGGAGGATGCACTCAGTGGTTCCCAAGGACAGGAAGATGAAGAGCTGGACAAAACATCCCAGGAAGCTGATGGTCTTTGTGGAGCCCCAGAGGTTGAACAGCATCTGGGGGACACAGGTTGTGGTGAAGCAGAGGTCCAAGAAGGAGAGGTTAGAGAGGAAGAAGTACATTGGAGAGTGGAGCCTGGGGTCCAGTGTGGACAGCAGGAGGATGAGTGTGTTTCCTAGGAGAGTGATAAGGTAGGAGCACAGGACCACCGCAAAGATAACCTTTTCCAGATGTGGGTGTTCAGAGAAGCCCAGTAGGAGGAAGCCCACGGGGGAGCTCTGGTTGACCATGGTCCATGTTTTTGCTATAAATCCAACTGGAGGTACTGTTCCATCATCATGATTCAACGTCCTGAAGTTCTGTTATCTGGACCCTTCTGCCTCTGCCTCCTCTTGAGCAGACAACCGAGCAGCTCCTTGTTTTCTCCCATAGCTCCTGGTCTTCTCTTACTGCTTCTGTCAAATGTCTAGTGGTCCCACGGAAACCAGGAACAGGTAGATCCTATTCTTGAGCCTCTCATTCCTTGGTTAAGGGAAATCTGATTAAAGACATGGATTCACTCGTTAATTTTTATTATCATAACAAACATTTGCTAAGCATATGTTAGGATCTGAACACTGGGCTACTGTTAAAGTTGTTCCTTCTGGGTCGTAGGAATAATAATGAATTTTGTGGCTGATTGATGATATGATAGATATTAGTTTGGATTCATTTTACTTTCTGATAGCATTTGCAGAAGGTTATATGAGAGATTGAAACTAGGTCTATGGATGAGATAGTCCTCATAATGAATGCCTCAATCTCCAGTGAGCTCAATTAGGATTCTTGATTGCAAACAGTGCTTGCGGGGCTGGACAGAAAGTTCAGTGATTCTTTTTCCAGAGGACCCGAGTTTGAGTCCCAGTACCCACATGGAGGCTCACAGTAACAGCTGTTTTGGATCTTTCAGGTGTGCAAGTCATACACAGACACACACACAGGCAAACTGCCCATACACATAAAACAAAATTAAAATGAAATCAAAACAATCTTTATGGCTCACCAGATTGGAACAAATATTTTTCCTCTAAGAGAAAACCTTTTTCATTATATGTATGTGAAAATTTTTTTTGAGAAACAAGTGTTATTCTTACAATGATTGTCATCTGACACTGTAATGACATAATTCCATAAGAACATGGAATCCTAGGGCTGGAGAGATGACTAAGTGTTTAAGAGCACAAACTGTTTTTCACAGAAAACTTGAGTTCAGTTGCCAGCACCTATGTTGGCCAGCTCACTCCCTATACTTCCTGTTTCAGGGAATCTGACACCACTGGCTTCCTCAGTCACCTGTACACACGTGTGCATACTCACATACACACACACACATAATTAAAACAATAAAAATAATTTTCTTTCTTTTAGATTTATTTATTTATTTATATTTATTTATTTATATTTATTTATTTATTTTTTATGTGAGCACATTGTCACTCTCTTCAGATACACCAGAAGAGGGCATCGGATCCCATTACAGATGGTTGTGAGTCACCATGTGGTTGCTGGGAATTGGACTTCTGGAAGAACAGTCTCTCCAGCCCCCAATAATTTTCAAAATTTGAAAAGAAAAAAGAGAAAAGATACAATCCGGGCATTGGACTGTCTTAGGCTGGAGAACCTGTGAGTTTGAGATAGCCTGGGCTTCAGAGTGAGGCTTTGCCTTACAAAATAAAGCAAAAAATGACCAAACCCCATGCAGTTTGCTAGTGAAAGTCTGAAGTAGGTTAATTATTTTATTCTCATATAAGGTAGAATTTTGTTGCAGGATATTTGAAGTCCCTCCCTCTTTTTTCCCTCCTTTCTTCTTCCCTCCTTTCTTCTTTCAGAGTTAGGGTATTGCTACATCACAGAGAGTGACACAAATATATGCAGGACTGACTATGTAGTCCTGAATGAATTTGAACTTGGGAATCCTCCTGCCTCAGCACCATAATGTTGAAATATGAGACATCCAAAGTAGGATTTTGGTTTTGCATAATTCTTAGTTAATATGATACAGATACATTTTCAAATATTTTACTTTGAAGTAAGTTTATGTATTCATAAAAGTCACCAGAGTGGTTTGAAAGGTGCCTATAAAACTTTTTAAAAGATTCACCATTTAAAAAAATATTTTGACTTATACTATATTCCCCGAGTACCATAAAAATGTGTCATTCCAAGCAAGTTACTGACATCAGGATCCTTCAGTAATATGGTCTCTGTAACAAAGTATATAGGAAATGAATTCCAAGAACTTATTTTTACTTTTTTATTGTTTATATTTTTATTTACATTCAAAATCATTTCCCCTTTCCTGTTTCCTCCCTCCCCGAAAGTCCCATAAGCCCCCTTCCAGACATAGTGCTTCACCAACATCCCACATTGCAAAGTTGTCCATTGTTCCAATACCTTCAGAAGTATTTTTGTGAGGACTGTCATAAAACACATGACTAAGCAACTTGGAGAGAACAGGGTTTACTTCAGCTTATAGCTCTCAGGTTGTTCTTCATCACTGAGGGAAGTCAGGGTAGGAACTGAAGAAGAGACCATGGAGGAGTTCTATTATTGGCTTGCTTTCCATGGCTTGTTCTACCTGCTTTCTTATACAATCCAGAACCACCTTCCTAGGGATGGTACCACTCACAGTAGGCTATACCTTTCCCTAATTATTCAAGAAAATGCCTTAGAGACTTCACTATAGGCAAGATAATGGTGGCATTTTCTCAATTGAGGTTCCTCTTCCTAGATAACTCTAGTTTTGTTAAGTTGACAAACAAAAACAAAAAGCCCAACAATAACAACAACAACACACAGACCAGGCTAATAGGGTTGCCTTTTTTGCGTAGTATCAAGTCAAAATTCACATACCACTCTTAGCTCTGTTTAAAGCAGCCCATAGTAAGTCACTAAGCTAAGGATTTTTTTTAAAATATTGTACAATGTCAACAGACCACGTGTCAGAGCTCATAGGCTGGAAACGTAAGTGGTCTCTTGTCTTTGAAAAACCCAAACATCATCAGAAGAACCCAGAATTGAAAGCCATAAAGTTACTGAATGGGGGAGAGACAGGGCTGAAGAGAACAGTGTTGCATCTTGCAGGCAGTGATGCTACTGTTGTAAAAGAGAGGGGATCTGGGGCACAGAAGCTCACCTTGAAGGTGGCAGGCAGTGACAGCCACTGTGATAGCTGAGAGGCAGGATCCCTGCAGGCTGATTGGTGGGACCTGCAGAGGTGATAGGTGGACTGTGTCTCCTCACAGGTGCCCTCTTGAGTTCTTGGAAGTTCTGTGCCATCTGCAGAGGGGATGGGTGGACTCAGTCTCCTTACCGGTCCCCTCTTGCATGTTTAGAAATCCTGTACCATCTTTCCTCTTCCAGCTTAACTTTGAATCTCCTGCCTTCTCCTATTCCATTTTTTTCTCTCTCTGAGGGAAAGACCCCTTTCCAATATTAAGTGCTTTACCATTAATAATCTCTGCAAAAGGCTTAGAAGCCATTTGCATGCCTATTTTGGTCGCAATCACTTCTTACCCCTTAAGAGGCAATCACTCTTATTTAGATGATTTATATTAAATTCTCCTATGATGTCTTTAGCACTTCTTGTATTACTGAAAAGTTATTCAAGGCTTCTTAGCTGTGAACTGTTTAATATCCTTCCTGTGTCCCTGGCTTTCTTACTGTCCTGGTCACTTTGAGTAAATTATTTTCAAACTCTTCAATGTCCATCATCCTTTGACTGTCTTTTTTTTTCCCCACCCTTTTTTACCTGATCTCATTCTGAGCCACCAAAATTCAAATATTACTTGACAGTCTTCCAGTTATTTCCATTTTCATGGATATGTTCTCTGTCTGTCTGTCTCTCTGTTTTCAAGACATGTTTTCTCTGTGCAGTCCTGGCTGTCCTGGAACTTGCTCTGTAGACCAAGCTTACAGAGATCTATTTGTCTTTGCTTTCTTGGTGCTGGGATTAAAGGCATGTGTCACCATGGCCTGGCTGTTCCTCTTCTTTACTGAACACCAAAGACCTAGGCATGCACTAGAAGGTACAGGGAATGGCTTGTCATACTGCTCTTGTTGATGTTCACATCATGACTGTCACCATCTGCTGAGAACTTTCTGCACATCTGTCTCTATGCTACATTTCTAGAATATTCACTACCATTTTTCTCTCTTTACAGAGGAGCAGTACCAGAATATTGAAACACCTCACACAACATTACACACCAAGAAGTCCTGGCCTGGATTCTAAGCCCTGTTTGACTTCCTATCCAGTATTCAAGCACTCAGCATCCACTGTGTAACCCAGGTACAACGACTACATTTTACCTTTACTTGTAGGTGAAGAGAAACACTGACAGATTAAATGATTTGTTCAGAACAATACAACATGGTCCCACTCTTTAAGACATGGGGGATTTCGTTGGTCTACAGAAGAAAAATTCCAGAACTTACTGTGGTCAGGTGAGAGTCTTCTCACTCCTTGGCAGGTGAGGCTTCCCCATGCTGTGGAGCTCGTGGCCTGAATGGACCCTCCACTTGATCTTCACACCATGGAAAGTGAGAGCAAATTGATGGCTTGTGCCCCTTTGACAGCACTGGTGTTAGGACTCAGCTTACTGTGGATGGGAATGCCATCCTGAACTTCCCAAAGCAATCTGCATCAGTGACATTATCTGGGTATGAATACTGCATGTTCTCTTTGATTTCAGGTGAAGAAACACATTCAGGAGAATGCAATAATGCTGAGCCCTGAACCACAAAAGACTGCTTCTAGCATCTGGTACTCACCACATCTTACCACCATTATTCTGCCAAAGTCAGGGTGCTATCTTCCCTTTTTCTGGCCCTGGAGATAGAAAGGAGGGATCCCTGGACTCTCATCCCATAGGGACATGCTTATTAGTTCTCCTAGGACTCTGGTGCCTCTGCCCACTGATGATTAATTAGCCACTCTTGGTAATGATGGTTCAGATCGCATCGACAACATACCATTAGAATATTCTATGGTGATAAGGTCACCTCTCCTTCTTAGTGTCTCTATGGGGAAACATTATCTTATCTATGGTGTCCTCTTGATTTCTCTTAAGCTTTGCTTCAACCCTCTCAACACATAAGTATTGTATTTAATGTCTTATCTTTTTGTTTAAATTGAGGTACAGTTTACATAAATCAAGTATTTAGGTTTTGAAAATGCTGTTTCTTTTTTCTTTTCTATATTCTTTATTTACATTCCAAATGATTTCCCCTTTCCCGGTTCCCCCTCCCCGAAAGTCCCATAAGTCCTCTTCCTTCCTCCTGTTCTCCAGTCAACCCCCTCCTGATTCTCTGTCCTGGTATTTCCCTACACTGCTGCATCCAGTCTTTCCAGGACCAGGGGCCTCTCCTTCCTTCTTCTTGGGAATCAATTGATATGTGAATTGTGCCTTGGGTATTCTGAGCTTCTGGGTTAATATCCACTTATCAGTGACTGCATACCATGTGTGTTCTTTTGTGATTGGGTTACCTCACTTAGGATGATATTTTCCAGTTCTGACCATTTGCCTAAGGCTTTCATGAATTCATTGTTTTTAATTGCTGAGTAGTATTCCATTGTGTAAATATACCACATTTTCTGTATCCATTCCTCCGTTGAGGGACATCTGGGTTCTTTCCAGTTTCTGGCTATTATAGATAAGGCTGCTATGAACATAGTGGAGCATGTGTCCTTATTGCATGCAGGGGAAGCCTCTGGGTATATGCCCAGGAGTGTTATAACAGGATCCTCTGGGAGTGACATGCCCAGTTTTCTGAGGAACCACCAGACTGCTTTCCAGAGTGGTTGTACCAGCTTGCAATCCCACCAGCAGTGAAGGAGTGTTCCTCTTTCTCCACATCCTCGCCAGCACCTGCTGTCTCCTGAGTTTTTGATCTTAACCATTTTGACTGGTGTGAGGTGAAATCTCAGGTTTGTTTTGATTTGCATTTCCCTAATTGACAAAGGAACTAAAACCATCTAGTGGAAAAAAGATAGCCTTTTCAACAAATGGTGCTGCTTCAACTGGAGGTCAGCATGCAGAAGAATACAAATATATCCATTCTTATCTCCTTGTACTAAGCTCAAGTCCAAGTGGATCAAGGACCTCCACATAAAACCAGACACACTTAAACTAATAGAAAAGAAACTGGGGAAGAGCCTTGAGCACATGGGCACAGGGGAAAATTTCCTGAACAGAACACCAATAGCTTTTGCTCTAAGATCAAGAATTGACAAAAGGGACCTCATAAAATTACAAAGTTTCTGTAAGGCAAAGGACACTGTCAAAAGGACAAAACAGCAGCCAACAAATTAGGAAAAGATCAAGTGACCATAGGAGTGTGGATTCATTTCTGGTTCTTCAATTCTATTCCATTGCTCTACATGCCTGTCACTGTACCAATACCATGCAGTTTTTAACACTATTGCTCTGTAGTAGAGCTTGAGGTCTTGGATACTGATTTCCCCAGAAGTTCTTTTACTCTTGAGAGTAGTTTTAGTTATCCTAACCCTAACCCCAACCCTAACCCTAACCCAACCCTAACCCTAACCCTAACCCTAACCCTAACCCCTAACCCTAACCCTAACCCTAACCCCCCTAACCCTAACCCTAACCCTAACCCTAATGACTAAGGATGATGAACATCTCTTTAGGTGCTTCACAGCCATTAGATATTCTTCAGGTGAGAACTCTTTGTTTAGCTCTGTATCCCATTTTTTAATAGGGTTACTTGGCTCTCTGGAGTTTAACTTCTTGAGTTCTTTGTATATATTGGATATTAGCCCTCTGTCAGATGTAGGGTTATCCTGGGTTTTCTGTTATTCCAGATGAGTTTGAGAATTGCTCTTTCTAACTCTATGAAGAATTGAGTTGGGATTTTGATGGGGATTTCATTGAATCTGTAGATTGCTTTTGGCAAGATGGGCACTTTTTACTATATTAATCCTGCCAATCCATGAGCATGGAAGATTTTTCCATCTTCTGAGGTCTTCTTCGATTTCCTTCTTCAGAGACTTGAAGTTCTTGTCATACAGATCTTTCACTTGTTTGGCTAGAGTCACACCAAGATACTTTATATTGTTTGTGGCTATTGTGAAGGGTGCCATTTCTCTAATTTCTTTCTCAGCCTGCTTATCCTTTGAGTATAGGAAGGCTACTGATTTGTTTCAGTTGGTTTTATATCCAGTCACTTTGCTGAAGTTGTTTATCAGCTGTAGGAGTTCTCTCATGGAGTTCTTTGGGTCACTTAAGTATACTATCATATCGTCTGCAAATAGTGATAGTTTGACTTCTTCCTTTCCAATTTGTATCCCTTTGACCTCCTTATGTTGTCTAATTGCTCTAGCTAGAACTTCAGGTACTATATTGAAAAGATATGGAGAGAGAGGACAGCCTTGTCTAGTTCCTGATTTTAATGGGATTGCTTCAAGTTTCTCTCCATTTAGTTTGATGTTGGCTACCCATTTGCTGGAAATGGCTTTTACTATGTTTAGATATGGGCCTTGAATTCCTGATCTTTCCAAGACTTTTAGCATGAAAGGATGCTGAATTTTGTCAAATGCTTTTTTAGCATCTAATGAAATGGCCATGTGGTTTTTTTCTTTGAGATTGTTTATGTAGAAGATTACATTGATGGATTTCCTTATACTGAACTATCCCTGCATCCCTGGGATGAAGCCTACTTGATCGTGGTGAATGATCATTTTGATGTGTTCTTGGATTGGGTTGGCAAGAATTTTATTGAGTATTTTTGCATCGATATTCATAAGAGAAATTTGTCTGAAATTCTCTTTCTTTGTTGGATCTTTGTGTGGTTTTGGTATCAGCGTAATTGTGGCTTCATAGAATGAGTTGGGAAGTGTTCCTTTTGTTTCTATTTTGTGGACTAGTTTGAAGAGTATTGGTGTTAGGTCTTCTTTAAACGTCTGATAGAATTCTGCACTAAAACCATCTGGTCCTGTGCTTTTTTTGGTTGGAAGACTTTCAAGGACCACTTCTATTTGTTTAGGGGTTATGTATGCTGCCTGGTTGGTGACTCAGTGTCTGAGAGATTTCAGGGGGTCCAGATTTGTTGAGACTGCTGGTCTTCCTATGGGGTTGCCCTCCTCCTCAGCTTCTACCAATCCAGCCCTACATAAGATTCTAGAAGGAAAACTCTAACACAAGTAGGGAACTTATACCAAAGAAAAAAACAAGAAATTAATTATCTCACAATAACCAAAAGGAGAGAATCATATACATATAATGCTACCTACAACAACATACATAACAGGAACTAACAATCATCTGTCTTTAATATCTCTCAATTTGTCATAAGGTATTTTATCTTACTTTAAAATCAGATTAAGGAAATCTTACATTTAATAACATCACATGTCTATCTATATCTCATATGTTCTGATCATTTTTTATTTTTAAATAATTTTAAATTTCTGATGTAATAATATAATTACATCATTATCTCTTCCATTTAATCCATCAAAACCCTGGTGTATATATGCACCTTTCAGGTGCTGTGACCTTTCCACTTGGGAGGCTTCAGCTTCTCAACCTGTCTTGTTATTCACTTACCAGGTCATTGTACCTTCTGATTGATGTACTCTTTTTTTTCTTTCTTTTTTTTTTATTTGTTTTTCGAGACAGAGTTTCTCTGTATAGCCCTGGCTGTCCTGGAACTCGCTCTGTATGATTGATGTACTCTACACATACTGTATCATAACATGAAATACTGAAGTCTTCCTTGAGTTTAATCCTGTGTGCTTCCTGTTTATCCACTTGTCCCTATGAAGTCCCCGCACTCTTTCTTTGGTTAGTGTCTCTATGTTCCTTCTTTTTTGGTGTAAGTAAAGATTTTTATATTTCAAATTTGTTATAGAATGCAAATAGATATCTGCTATGTGAGACACACATTTGTAGATCTGTACATGTTAAACTTCCTGTTCTGACTACATCTCTATTTTTTCTTTTTTCTTTTTTGGTTTTTCGAGACAGGGTTTCTCTGTATAGCCCTGGCTGTCCTGGAACTCACTCTGTACACCAGGCTGGCCTCCAACTCAGAAATCCGCCTGCCTCTGCCTCCCAAGTGCTGGGATTAAAGGCGTGCACCACCACTGCCCGGCTACATCTCTATTCTTAATTTCAGTTATTGTCTTTGTATAATAACAATTATTTTAACTGTGGTATACATGTCAGAGTCATTGCATGCCAACACACAAGGACATCTGTGACAACTTACAAGAGTCTGTCTTCTTCATCTCTGGAATTCACCTCATGCCATATGGCTTATGGGATAAACTCTTTTAATGAACTATCATGATGTCATACTTGACAGGCCATTGTAGATAGAGTTGACTCTATTAATATACCTAAAGAAGTCCATTCTTTTGTCTATTATAAACATTGTGCACAAACACATTAGTATCAGTAAGTGATGTTTGAGAAGGTGATTACATACTTATTTCATGGAAGAAAATCAGACCACCTGTTAGAATTCTAAGGTTTTTCTCTTACATATGCATGTGCTTCTCTCAATCTGTTGGATCAGGACTAAGGCTTCCCAGTTGTGAATGTGCATAGTAGTGCTCCCATTCAATACCTTGTCAAGATGTTGCTGAAGATCTGCTGTCTCATTTTTCTTCAAAGAATATGGGAACAGCTGCTTCTTTTGCCATTTCTGATGCTGCTGAATCTGTGGACCCTCTCCTGTTATAACCATGTTCCATTACCAGCCTCCTGGCAGTCCAGTTCATGTGGATATTTTGGGTTATATGGAGATTTTTTATTCGAGACCACTAAATCTGCATTTCTTATTGTAAAATTATGTTTGAATTCAGTTTGTTTTTATTTGTTATGTATTTATATAAGAAATTTAAGCAGGTGACATGGGCTGAGAGGGACTCTAGGGTGTAGATATTGTTTTTATGTGGTAGGTTCAAGATCATGAATGCTGATACTGTAGTTCGAGTATTATATGTAAGTTCACAGAAAGTTTTCTCAAGATAAAGGTCAGAATACATGGCCTATGTGTAGAAAAGACAGCACAAACATTAAATTGCTGTGGAATGAAGACATATGCCAGGCTGGGTTAAAGTGGAAGCAGGGTTTTGGTGTTGTATGTGGAAGGTCACAACTAGATTAGCCTCAGAATGATGGTTGTTTTTCTTCTTGGAAATGACAGTGGAGGCTTTTAGCTGAGAGATTTCTTTATGGACGTGGGCAAACTTTGTCTGTGACTGGCTGGGATTTGTTTTTTTTTGTTCTCATGCCAAGGACATTGAAGAAGGAAGCTATTGTTCTCTACCTGCTTGCCCTTGCCTTGCTAGCATATGTCTTACTGAAGACAAGCTGAAATATGTAACCTTATGGACTGAGAAACTACAGTATTGTTGGAGGGTGTGTGAGAGAAAAACAGCTTTAGAACTCATAGAAAGCAAACCACTGGTTACCACAGTAATGATGGGTGTGACTTGATGAGACAGAACCATGAGGACTATATTTCCTGTGGACTATATTTCCTATATTTGTGGAGTTTTACTCTGCTTACTACCCTGACATCACATCCTTTAAAATCTAGAAGTTATAGGAAAACTTTAAGGGGGTTTCTAGACCCTCACTGTACAATGTCATTGGCACCTAAAATAAAAGTGATTGAATATTTTCAAGCATTGTTGCTGAAGCAGATTAATGATCCAACCCCAACCTTGGAAAAAACTAAGGGGATATAGATTGTTAGCAATTACCAGTGCCTGTATAAAAAATTTGGGCTTTGACAAAGAAAATCTGAGGGAACAAGTTAGAGTTCAGAAAAGTACACTTTTCATTATTGAACAAGGTATACTTTTAATTTTGTTAAAGATTTATTTATTTATTAATGTATATATGTGAGCACACTGTAGCTGTCTTCAGATACACCAGAAGAGGGCATCAGATCCCATTACAGACAGTTGTGAGCCACCATGTGGTTGCTGGGAATTGAACTCAGGACCTCCGGAAGAGCAGTCAGTGCTCTTAACCACTGAACCATTTCTCCAGTCCAAGATATGCTTTTAATGTCAGGGAATAAGAACAATGGCAGCCTGACTACTAGTAGCTGACATAACTTTCAGTGTTCACAGTTTCCCTTATTGAAAATCATTGTACTAAAATGCAATGTAGAAAATATTCGGTGCCATTTTTCCATATATTTGTTTCCTGTCTAGTTTTTCTTTCTTATTTTAAAAAGATTTATTTATTTTATGCATATGAGTACACTGTAGCTCATATTCCTGTCACCTTCTTAATCTCTGTTTATTTCCTCTGTTCGCTCTTCTCAATTTGTTGTTTGCTCAGCCTGTTGACACCTGGTTGACTTTATAATTTTGTTTATAATAAGCGGAAATCTTTTGGATTATTGATGGGTGCTAGGGCTGAGCCACACCACATCTAGAAAGAGCTTATTCTTGTAAATGACACAATCTCAAGAGTGCACAGTGTGAACAAGTATCCCATAACACCACAACTTTTGGAGAAGTATCCAGGCTCATCATAAGGAGTACATCTTCTAGTTTCCACGGGCTTGTTTTTGAAAGCATGTTCTGCACTCCATGGGTCCAAGGACTAAGGCAATAGTTGATTATTTTAAGAATATGAGTTTATTTTCATTTCATTGCCTACGGAGGACATGTTCTTGGTATTTACACCTGAGTGAGATTTGCATATTGTGATGGTTTGTATACGCTTGACCCAGGCTGTAGCACTATTAGGAGGTGTGACCTTATTGGAGTAGGTGTGTCACTGTGGGTGTGGGCTTAAGATCCTAATCTTAGCTGCCTAGAAGTCAGTCTTTCACTTGCAGCCTTCACATGAAGATGTAGAACTCTCAGCTCTGCCTGCACCATGCCTGCCTGGATGCTGCCATGCTCCCATCTTGCTGATAATGGACTGAACCTCTGAACCTGTAAGTTAGCCCCAATTAAAGGTTGTCCTTTATAAGACTTGCTTTGGTCATGGTGTCTGTTCATAGCAGTAAAACCCTAACTAAGACACATATTTTGCACACTATGGGCATCCGGCTGCTGAAACTGTTGATTGGATGTTTTTAAGTTAGAAAAGCAGTTGCATGCAAGCTTCTGTCATTTCTGTTGGAGTTGTTGGAGCCCATAGGAATTTACTCTCGAAACCCAAATAAAGAAACTTTATTTGTTTTATGCTCTAAAACCACTCATTCCTGGTTTATTAGAATATGGGTCTTTATTTTCACAGTGCCCATGACTTTTTAGCTAACGTAAGCCTTGAGAAATTTCCCTTCATTCTTTTAACTTTATGACACATTGTGACAACTCATTATATTAGCAGGATTTGATCTTACTCAGACGCATTATCTGTGGTCATTTCTGGTGATCTTGTTTCTATGGATGTGGCTGGTTTCAGTATACAGTTTTGGCTGAATGGTGGGCCATAGTTAGTGGTTGTGCTTTTTATGGGCTTTCAGACTTATATGTCTGAATGATGTTTAAGATTTTCAGTTAATTTTGGTAGTATGGCTGAAGAAATATTTGCTTCTCACAGCCGGTGCTGCTTATGTAAAAACTGTTTTGAGCTTAGATGTTGAGGAGAAGTCCTAACACCAGCTCAGTTTTTCAAAACCTGTAAACATGGTAGCAGAATCCTTGTGACCTCTAAACTTCCAGATAAAGCCTGACACTTCCACTAAACCCTCTCTTCTCTCTAAATGTACCCAATTTAAAAATGGTGTTTCTTTTACTCTGTCAAAGGAACTCAGGGTCTGTGCAAATCAGCCTTCAGGAACATATTTTAGCTTTTACTGCACGGAACATGCCAGTACGCCACACAGAACTGCAGAGGAATCTTCTTATTTTGTTTCATTTAGTATAGTCCAAATCTTGAGGGAATCTTTCTGAAGCCAGTGTTTTAAGAGTTTGGTAAAAACTCAGAATTCACTGGATAATCTTGATTACAAGACTGTCTCTTTGACTTCCAAAGACTGGTTTACTGTGTGAGCTAGATTCAGTAGCTAGATTCAGAGGTTTATTTCATCCCTGTAATGTTTAACTCACTACAGATAAGAATAATTCCTTGTCACTTAACAGAAGAATTTAGACAAATGACACTCAAAAGTTAAACCAATGAAGAAGTAGTGACTGGTTCATTCATGGCGAAACAGCCAAAGCATTTAGTAATAATATGCCTGATATCTATGACAATGATCATCTCATTAGATGCTGAAAAAGCATTTGAGAAAAGACAACACCCCTTCATGTTAAAAGACTTGGAGAGGTCAGGAATTCAAGGTTCATACCTAAGCATAATAAAAGCAATGTATAGCAAACCAACTAGTCAACATCAAACTAAATGGAGAGAAACTTGCAGCAATCCTACCAAAATCAGGGACTAGACAAGGCTGCCTACTCTCTTCCCCTATCTATTCAATATAGTACCTGAAGTTCTAGCCAGAGCAATTAGGCAACAAAAGGAAATTAAAGGGATACAAATTGGAAAGGAAGAAGTAAAGGTATCACTATTTCTAGATGATATGATTGTTGGCATAAGTGACCCCCAAAAGTTTCACCAGAGAACTCCTACACCTGATAAACAACTTCAGCAAAGTGGCTGGATATAAAATTAACTCAAACAAATCAATAGTCTTTCTCTACTCAAAAGATAAATGGGCTGAGAAAGAAATTGGGGAAATGACACCCTTCACAATAGTCACAAATAATAGAAAATATCTTGGAGTGACCCTACCCAAGCAAGTGAAAGATCTGTATGACAAGAACTTCAAGTCTTTTAAGAAAAAAAATCAAAGAAGACCTCAGAAGATGGGAAAACTTATGCTCATGGATCAGCAGGATTAACATAGCAAAAATGGCCATCTTGCCTAAAGCAGTCTACAGATTCAATGTAATCCCCATCAAAATTCCAACTCAATTCTTCACAGAAATAGAAAGAGCAATTCTTAAATTCATATGAAATAAAAAACCCAGGATATCAAAAACCATTCTCAACAATAAAAGAACTTCTGGGGGAATCACCATTCCTGACCCCAAGCTGCACTACAGAGCAATAGTGATTAAAACCACATGTATTGGTACAGAGACAGACAGATTGATTAATGGGATAGAATTGAAGACCCAGAAATAAATCCACACACCTGTGGTCACTTGAGCTCTGACAAAGAAGCTAAAACCCTCTAGTGTAAAAAAGACAGCATTTTCTTTTGTTTTTTGTTTTTTGTTTTTTTTTTGTTTTCGAGACAGGGTTTCTCTGTGTAGCCCTGGAACTCACTTTGTAGACCAGGCTGGCCTTGAACTCAGAAATCCTCCTGCCTCTGCCTCCCAAGTACTGGGATTAAAGGCGTGTGCCACCACCGCTCGGCAAAAGACAGCATTTTCAACAAATGGTGCTGGGTCAACTGGCAGGCTCCATATAGAAGTATGCAAATTGATCCATTCTTATCTCCTTGTACAAAGCTCAAGTCCAAGTAGATCAAGGATCTCCATATAAAACCAGATACACTGAATCTAATAGAATAGAAAGTGGGGAAGAGCCTGGAGCACAAGGGCACAGAGGAAAATTTCCTGAACAGAACACCAATGGCTCCTGCTCTAAGATCAAGAATTGACAAATGGGACCTCATAAAATTGAAAAGTTTCTGTAAGGCAAAGACATTGTCAATAGGACAAAATGGCAACCAACAGACTGGAAAAAGATCTTTACTAACCCTACATCTGATAGAGGATTAATATCCAATATATACAAAGAACTCAAGAAGTTAGACTCCAGAGAAACAAATAACCCTATTAAAAATGGGGTATAGAGCTAAACAAAGAACTCTCAACTGGGGAATACCAGAAAGCTGAGAAATGCCTAAAGAAATGTTCAACATCCTTAGTCATCAGGGAAATGCAAATCATAACGATCCTGAGATTCCACCTCACACCAATCAGAATGGCTATGATGAAAAATGCAGGTGACAACAGATGCTGGCAAGGATGTGGAGAAAGAGGAACACTCTTCCATTTCTGGTGGGACTGCAAGCTGGTAAGACCACTTTGGAAATCAATCTGACAGTTCCTCAGAAAATTGGAAATAGTTCTACCAGAATACCCAGCTATATCACTACTGGGCATATACCCAAAAGATGCTCTAACATATCATAGGGACGCATGCTCCACTGTTTATAGCAGCCTTATTTATAATAGCCAGAAGCTGGAAACAACCCAGATGTACCTCAACAGAAGAATGGATACAGAAAATGTGGTACATTTACATAATGGAGTACTACTCAGCTATTAAAACCAATGATTTCATGAAATTCACAGGCAAATGAATAGAACTAGAAAATATCATTTTTATTAGATATTTGCTTTATTTACATTTCAAATGTTATCCCCTTTCCTCATTACCCCTCTGAAAACAACCTATCCCATCCCCCCTCACCCTGCTTACCAACCCCCCCCTACTACTTTCCTGACCTGGAATTCCCCTACACTGGGGCATCAATCCTTCACATGACCAATGGCATCTCCTCTCTTTGATGTCTGAAAAGGCCATCCTCTGCTACATATGTAGCTGGAGCCATGGGTCTCTCCATGTGTACTCTTTGGTTGGTAGTTTAGTCCCTGGGAGCTCTGGGGGTACTTGTTGGTACATATTATTGTTCCTCCTATGGGGCTGCAAACCTCTTCAGTTCCTTTCTCTAGCTCCTCCATTGGGGACTCTATGTTCAGTCCATTGGTTGGCTGTGAGCCATGGGTATTTTGATCCCCCTTCTAAGAAGGACCAAAGTATCCATACTTTTGTCTTCCTTCTTCTTGAGCTTCATGTGGCCTGTGAATTGTATCTTGGGTATTCTGAGCTTTTGGGCTAATATCCACTTATCAGTGAGTGCATATCATGTGTGTTCTTTTGTGATTGGGTTACCTCACTCAGGATGATATTTTCTAGTTCCATCTCTTTGCCTAAGAATTTCATGAATTCATTGTTTTTAATAGCTGGATATACTCCATTGTGTAAATGTACCACATTTCCTGTATCCATTTCTCTGCTGAGGGACATCTGGGTTGTTTCCAGCTTCTGGCTATTATAAATAAGGCTGCTATGAGCATAGTGGAGCATGTGTCCTTATTACCTATTATATGTCCAGGAGTGGTATAGCTGGGTATTCTGGTAGAACTATTTCCAATTTTCTGAGGAACTGTCAGATTGATTTCCAAAGTAGTTTTACCAGCTTGCAGTCCCACCAGAAATGGAAGAGTGCTCCTCTTTCTCCACATCCTTGTCAGCATCTGTTGTCACCTGTGTTTTTCATCATAGCCATTCTGATTGGTGTGAGGTGGAATCTCAGGATCGTTATGATTTGCATTTCCCTGATGACTAAGGATGTTGAACATTTCATTAGGCATTTCTCAGCTTTCTGGTATTCCCCAGTTAAGAGTTCTTTGTTTAGCTCTGTACCCCATTTTTAATAGGGTTATTTGTTTCTCTGGAGTCTAACTTCTTGAGTTCTTTGTATATATTGGATATTAGTCCTCTATCAGATGTAAGGTTAGTAAAGATCTTTTTCCAGTCTGTTGGTTGCTGTTTTGTCCTATTGACAATGTCCTTTGTCTTACAGAAACTTTTCAATTTTATGAGGTCCCATTTGTCAATTCTTGATCTTAGAGCAGAAGCCATTGGTGTTCTGTTCAGGAAATTTTCCTCTGTGCCTTTGTGCTCCAGGATCTTCCCCACTTTCTCTTCTATTAGATTCAGTGTAACTGGTTTTATGTGGAGGTCCTTGATCCACTTAGACTTGAACTTTGTACAGGGAGAAAAGAGTGGATCAATTTGCATTCTTCTACAAGTTGACTGCCCGTTGACCCAGCACCATTTGTTGAAAATGCTGTTTTTTTCCCACTGGATAGTTTTTGCTCCTTTGTCAAAGATCAAGTGATCATAGATGTGAGAAAATATCATCTTGAGTGAGGTAACCCAGACACAAAAGTCCACACATGGTATGTACTCACTGATAGGAGGATTTTAGCCCAAAAGTTCAGAATACCCAAAATACAACCCTCAAAACATATGGACCAAAGTGTAGTTGTTTCAATCCTACATAGAATGGGGAACAAAATAATCACAGGACGTAGAGGCTGGGAGGGACATGGGAGGGAGATAGAAGAGGGAGGGAAAAAGGGAGGACAGGATCAGGTATTAGAATGGACAGGAGAGAAGTACAGCAGGTCAGGAAATTGAATAGAAACATGTAGCAATGGGAGATGTAGAACTGGGGATAGTCATTAGAAATTCCCAGACTTCAGGGAAGTGAGAGGCTCCCAGAACCCAATGGTAATGACTTTAGCCGATATACCCAACAAAGGGGAGATACAACCTGTAGAGACCACCTCCCGTAGATAGGCATGGCCCCCAGTTGAAGGATGGGGCCACTCACACATCTCAAAATTTTTAACCTAGAAATGTGCCTGTGCAATGGAAAGACAGAGACTAAAAAAATGGAACAGAAACTGAAGGAAAGGTCATCCTACCTAGGGATCCATCCCTTCTGCAGACACCAACTCCCTACACTATTGCTGATGCCAAGAAGCACTTGCTGTCAGGAACCTTGTATGGCTGTTCCCTGAGAAGTTCTACCAGCACCTGACCAATACAGATGCAGATATTCACAGCCAACCATCAGAGTGAGCATGGGGGACCCCAATAGATGAGCTAGGGGAAGTACTGAAAAAGCTGAAGGGGATTGCAACCCCATAAGAAGAACAATATCAACAAACTGGACCACCAGAGCTCTCAGGGTCTAAACCACCAACCAAAAAAGGGAGGGACTCATGCGTGGAGGGAGTCATGGCTCCAGATACACATGTAGCAGAGGATGGCTTTATCTGACATCAATGGGAGGGTAGGCTTAATGCCCCAGCGTAGGGCAATGCTATAGCAGTGAGGTGGGAGTGGGTGTGTAGGTAGAGGAGCACACTCATAGAGGCAAAGGGGAGGGGGAAGAGAGGGTATGGGATGGGGGATTTGTGGAGGGGTTACTGGGAAGGGAGATATCATTTGAAATGTAAATGAATAAAATGATTAATAAAAAAATCATGTAGCTCTCATGCTTATAAAAACACCCAATCCTATCCAATGCCATCACATGAGACCAGATGTAACAACACATTTTCTAAAATCAATTTGATTAGTTGTGGTAATAAACTACAGTTTATTTATAGTACATGTATAGTACACCTATAAGGTATACTACAAAATAGATATTTTATTTTAAAAGCATTAAAAGTCAAAATGGTAAAAAAAAAAAACCCAAAACCTCAAACATTTATGGTACACTGGCCCAGGATGGAGTCATGTAAAGACAACCATGATGGGCAACCATTTGGGAACCAGCCCCTCTGCAAAAATTTAAACTGAACATTCTGCTGCTGTTCTTAGAGGTCATCTGACCTGGATCTCAAAAGAGGAGCTTGACCATAGCATTTTAATATCTTCCTTTTTTCTTCCCATAACATATTTCTATTCACAGTATATAACAATCACATCCCCACTCACTATTCTCTTCCTAGCTCTCCTCCCTTACAAATTAATTCCCTTCCCTACTACTCAGATGATATTTAGATATAATTAGATATAAGTAGATGATAGACAGATATGGATTATTAGATGATGGAAAGATAGATGATAGATAGATAGATAGATAGATTAGATAGATAGATAGAGAGATAGAGATAGATAGATAGATAGATAGATAGATAGATAGATAGATAGATAGATGTACTGACTGATTTTGTGTGTCAACTTGACACAGGCTGGAGTTATCACAGAGAAAGGAGCTTCAGTTGGGGAAGTGCCTCCATGAGATCCAGCTGTGGGGCATTTTCTCAATTAGTGATCAAAGGGCCCCTTGTTTGAACTTGAAGTCTATAGAGGAAATGCATATTTCTTTATCCCTCTCTCTCTTTTTATAGTCACACTGAAGTGTGACTCAGGTTTGTGGCCTTGGGAGTTTAACATTTTAAGTTTTTTTCCAAAAAATATGTTTTAATTGGAATAGAATTGTATCACTTTTCCTCTCCCTTTCTTTTCTCCTTCCTGCCGCTCCCAGGTTCCCTGCCTCCAACTCCTCACATCCTGTCAAGTCTATAGCTTCTTTTGTTTATTATTATTGTTACACATATATGCACAAATATATAAACACAACATACATATCATGAAGAAACATTTTAATTCGGAAAGCACACAAGTATTTTGCCCTTAGCTTCCTCCAGAGTCCATATCCTTCCTCAGGAGCCTCCAGAATGCCCTCTTTACTTCCTTGTTCCTCAGAGTGTATACAAGAGGGTTGAGTGTGGGGGTACCCACTGCATAAAAGAGACCAAAGAACTTAGCCCTCTCTTGGGCATAGGGATTTTTGGGCTGCAGATAAACAGCAATTACTGAACTGTAGAAGAGGGTGACCACAATGAGGTGGGACGAGCAGGTCCCAAAAGCTTTCCTGCGCCCTTTTGAAGAGTTAGTTTTCATCACAGCCCTGGCAATGACACCATAAGAGACCAGGATGAGGCTCAGAGGTACAAGCAGGAAGATGACACCTGCAACTGCCAACTGAATCTCATTAAATGTGGTGTCCCCACAAGAGAGTCGAATTAGAGATGGGACTTCACACAAAAAGTCATCTATCTGCCTGTGGGGACAGAAGGGCAGTTTAAGGGTGGGTGGTATCTGAACTATGGATTGGACCAAACCTATAGTCCAGGCTATACCTGCCAACTGCCGACATAGGCGAGGGTGGATGATGGTGGCATAATGCAGGGGCTGGCAGACAGCCACATAGCGATCAAAGGCCATTACTGTCAGTAGGATGCATTCTGTTGTCCCCAGGAGCATGAAGATGAACAGCTGTACAGAGCATCCCAGGAAGCTGATGGTTTTTGTGGGGCCCCAGAGGTTGAACAGCATCTGGGGGACACAGGTTGTGGTAAAGCAGAGGTCCAAGAAGGAGAGGTTAGAGAGGAAGAAGTACATTGGAGAGTGGAGCCTGGGGTCCAGTGTGGACAGCAGGAGGATGAGTGTGTTTCCTAGGAGAGTGATGAGGTAGGAGCATAAGACAACCACGAAGAGAATCTTTTCCAGATGTGGGTGTTCAGAGAAGCCCAGCAGGAGGAAGCCCATGGGGGAGCTCTGGTTGACCATGTTCTCTGTGTCTAGTTGGCAGGATGAGACTGTCAGATTAGTGTGATGCAAAAGTCCTGGTGAAAATGTCCCTGAAAATGTATGCTTCTCAGGACATTGTCAGGACATGCCAGGTGGACATTTTTCTTCTTCCTTTGATCTCACAAGGTCTTTTTCCAGGCCCATCACCAAGTATGTCCTTGCCTTCACCTGTTTAACATTGTCTAGTGGCCACTAGGAAATGAAGACTGTGGTGGACCTTGGATAGATCCTCATACTGGTGTCTCTGACATTCTGGTTAAGAATGGAGAATGCAGATTTCAGATGGGTGAATCAACTTGTTTCAGTCGAAACGTGTTGGATGCCTTTTGTTCTCAGCACTTTTCTGGTTTTCCTCAGTGCTATCTCATGCCTATTATCTCTTGGAGGAAGTAGCTAAATACTGTGGTTTGGGTCTGAGGTTGTACCTTTGAGGAAGAAAACTGTTGAGCATGAACTGTAGTTTAGATATGTAGTTTATCAAAACAAACACAGATAAATAAATAAAAATAAATAATAAAAGAAATGAAAACCACTTATTTCGAATGAATTTTCAGGTCGTATCTCTGGTAAGTTTTGAAGTCTCATTATTTCTGTGTTAACTTGGGGAATACACTTTGACCTGACTAGAAGTATTTTATTTTATACATTTTATCTTGTAAGGCAGCTCATCACAGACTGAATAAGTCTTTTTGTTTTTGTTAATTTGAAATAGGGTTTTGTTTTGATGTACAGGCTTGCCATTGGGTCTGGGCAGTCTCCCTGCATCAGCTTCTGGAATGCTGGACTTGTAACGGTGAGCTGTCAAACCTGGCTTAGCATCTGCTCTGCATGTGAGAGATTTTCTTCTATTATATGAGACTCCATGCATACGTAGCAGACTATTTCCCTTGTCTTGGCTTCTTTAATCATCTTTTAGTAAACCACTGCCCTAGTTAGGAAGTAGCATTGGTCCAATCACTCAGTCCTCATGAGAGGATAAGAGGCAGGAGGAAGAATGGCTTGTTAAAATCGTCGTGCCTCACAGTTGCATTGTTAAAAGACTCAGATATAAATGCCAGCCTTGTGGGTTGTGTGGGGTGAATGACAGTAAAGAATTCATAAAGAGCATATTTGGGGGAAATTTCATCTGGGAGAACTCCATCATTGAAGTGACTACAAATATTGGAGCCTACCAGGCCAGCTCAGTGAGGGAAGAGTAAGTCTGCAGCTACTCTGGAAACTGAACTGAGGACACAGAGATCTCTGGTTTGGCAGAAGACCGGAAGGTAATAGGTGGGTGGCTCTCTGCCAGAAGTGTGCTAAGATAAAAGAACACTCAGTTACAGGTTCCCACTCTATGTTCCATCATTTTTCCCAGAACCTTCTGTTTATATTTCTTCCCACCTTGTTTTACCTCCTACAGGGTATTTTTCATGGTTATTATTTTAAATTCAAACCAAAATATAAACAAAGCAAATATGTACAGTATAAATAACAAGTTCAACCTCTGATGCATACAGTACCCAGGCTAAGGTTGTAAAACAGCTATTCCACATATCTTAGAGGGTCCTGTGTGCCCCTCCCTGGCTTCCCATTTCCCATCCTCAAAGATGGAACTACCTCTCAACATTACAAAATTTAGTCCTTGTCTTCTTTTCTCTCTCTCTCTCTCTCTCTCTCTCTCTCTCTCTCTCTCTCAAAATACATTGCATGGGGGCTGGAGAGATGGCTCATCTATTAAGGGCATGTGCTCTGCATGCAGACCACCCTAAGCCAGTTCCTGGTACCCACATGGTGGCTTATAACCATCCATAACTCAAGCTCTAGGAGATATGATGCCTTCTTTGGTCTCTGCAGCCATGTACCAAGCCATGTAGTTAACATACACACATGCAGGCAAAACACTAATACACATGATATAAAATAAATAATTATTAATATTACTAATACACACTGCACTTATGTGTGTGTGTGTGTGTGTGTGTGTGTGTGTGTGTGTGACGGTATATGTTTGGAGGTCAGAGGACAACTTGTGGGAATTGCTTTAATTCTATTGTGAGGGCCCATGGGATTGACCAGGTCATCAGGATTGGTAGACACACTTTTAACTGCTTCATTTTTCTGGCTTCATTTCTTTTCCCCCTTTGATATCGGGGTTTCATGTAGCCCAGGTTGGCCTCAAACCCACTATGTAGTAAAAAAAAAAAAGGCTGGCTTTAAATTGCTGTTTCTCCAGTCTCTACTGCAGAAATGTGGGGATTACAGCACACCCGGTTGTTTTCTTGAGGTGTATTTCATAGAGCATGAAACTTATCCTTCGAAAGTAAATAATTTGTGTGTGTGTCTGTGTGTTCTCATGCTCACATGTATGTGTAACTCTGTGGGAGGCCAGAAGATGGTACCCAGTGTCTTTTTCAGTTGCAGTCTACTTTGATTTTTTGTGAGCTCAGTAATTGGTTGCTAGACTGGCTGGCCCCTAAGCCCCAAGATTCCTTCTGTTTCTGACTCCTCATGCTGGGTTAATACATATGAATGTTGCTCTTGACTCTTTCCATGGGTCCTACGCTGTCAGCTCTGGTCTTCATGCAGTTTAGCAAGCACATTACCAGCTGAGCTTCAGTGTTTACCAGAAAGCACATTCATTGTTTTAAAAGTGCATTTACCAGTCAAAAGACCAAACCAGAACCATCTACCTCTAGTGCATCTCATGATCCCAAAGAAATCCTGTGACAGCAGCTAATCCTCCTTTGCTTTCTTTATATACAGTTTTTAGTGTGTGACCTTAGTGACACCCATCTGCATTCAATTATTGTCCTTATGGATCCTGTCTGTAACTTGGCTCTTCCCATGGGAGGTCACTCCCTTCTTTTTTCAGCCTTATTTCTGAATCTCTTTAGAGTTTGTTTTCTGTAATGGGGTCAACCTTTTCTCTCTTTTGATAAATTATACTTACCGTTGTTTTTCCTAGTTCAAATCATTCTAAAACATGCATTTATTCGTCTGTGAATTTTTCTGCTACTTGTACTACAAGCCAGGGCTGGTCACCTGAAATGGTTGCTGAAGGTCTGGTAATCATTCCTTGCTTTTCTTTTAGCATTTTCCAATTATGGAGTGCTTCACATGTGCCTTGTATGACAAACAGCTCCCTGAACATCTGGTTTCCATATCAGCCCTGCAAAGATCTTATCAATTTTACCATAAATTTTTATAGTGAACAGTCTCAGGGCAAGTTAGGTTTCTATGGTTGCCCATGTGACAGATGTTGGGAACCAAGAGAGGGATAGAGCAAATTTCCCATATCTGGGACAGCACAGAAGGAGCTATGACAGACTGTGGCATTTTCCTGTCCAAAATAGAAGGGAGCAAGGCCATCAGATCAGCAGCTGATAAGTCACTCTGTTTTGTATTAGTGTCTAATGCCTGTAATCTTGGCACTCAAGAGGGCAGCAGCATGTAGTGTTTGTGTCTGGGACCAGGCTGGGGTACATTTTCTTCAAAAGCAAAACCAAACAAAAACAACCCCCAAAGTAATGGAACCCCCAAAGCAAGCAGATAAAAGCCCCTCACCCCCTTTCACTCCATATCTGGGGGTCTATTGTTGAGGACACATGGAAACTGATATTACATGAAGGAAAGGCTAATACTCTACTTACCCTCAACTGACTGCTTTTGTTGCCAGCAATTATCCATGATGAAATTCATAATTGGTGCCTTGTTTCTGCATGGACATCAAGGGGAAAACTCAAACTGAGAAAGAAGGGTGGTCTCTGAAGGGGCAGCTAGATCTCTGATTGAAATAGGGATCTTTGCAGCCAGACTCTTTTTAAAGAACATACCCTGTGTTTTTGTTGGAGGTAGCTTATTCTGTTCTTGAATTCTCAGATTTTACGAGATAGCTTTTAAATCATGATCACCTAGAATCTCTCTTGCCAGGAGTATTTATACTACATAAACAGAGCAAACACTAAAAGAGAACTCTAAATCCCTCCAGCCAAGCTGATAGCATTTATCCATGCACTTCCAATTGTCCCTTCCAACTCTACATATTAGTATCTTCCTTTTTATATGAGGAAGTTAACAAAGGAAGTTTAATCTGCTAGGCTATTACAATACAGTGGCTAGCACCAGAGTTCATGTGTAAACAGAGATGAACTGAGCAGTTCACCAGCCACAGTCTGCTGCCTTTCCTAAAAGTTAAAATGAGTCCAAGTGGAATCAAGGCATCTCTTAACTAGCAAGGTTTTGGCAAACAGTCTGTGGAGACCTTGGCATCTGTTTCAGTGGTCCTGGTGGTGGAAAGCCTGACATTAGGTATATGGTAGAGAGAGGGATCCCAGGACTCCTATCCCATGGAGAGAAACATCTCATTAATTTAGCTGAGACCCAGGGGTTCTACCACCCATAAATAATTAGCTAGTAATTATGGTGGAGGGGGCAGGTGACTCTGAAAAAAAAATGTGCCAGCAATAGCATTACTGGAATAAGTCACAAAGTCACCCACTCCTTCTGTTAGTAGGGATCACCAGAGTCACATTGTTCCCCTCTACTCAGCATCTAGACATTGCTCCCGTTCTCTGATTTATCCACAAAGTTCATATTTCTAGTGTGTGTGTGTGTGTGTGTGTGTGTGTGTGTACACTTGTATATATGTAGACAGGTAAAGACATCTGTCTAAACCTCATTTGATATGGATGACTATTCTGCCTGTCATTCATCAGACTTAGGATTTGAGATCCACATCATAGTGGATGTTTCAGATTGGATGTTACCCAATAGTCATCTCAGTGGTCTGAATATATAACTGGAATGTTCATATTTTCTTAGACTGTAGAATCACTACCCTGTTTCTTCAGTGTGTTAGGGAACAGTTGTAGCAGTTGCCAGGAAATATGATGAAATTACATTAATTACAAGTTGGACTATAACACTGATGCTTACGAAAAGCTAATGACAATGTGAAAAAATAAGTTATAACACTAGAACGGGTCACACAAATAAAATGTAAATTTAATAAAAGAATGAAGTTAATGAATAAATGTATGAACTCCAAACTGTAAGGAAGGCAATGAACAATTTATTTAACCGTAAAACATGCCAGAATACCCTACAAACCCACAGTTAAGGGAAACTGGGCTGAAGATGTCCTTTCTAGCTTTGATCCCCATTTAGCTAGAAAGCCAGATGAAAAGTGTACCCAAATCCTGCTGATAAAAATACTGAACCACGTGAAATTCCATGGATTCAGAGAAAGAAAGAGAGGAAAAAAATGACTTAGACCTGGCAACAATTTATTTCCGGTCCATGAGACTAGAATTATACAAGAGCATATCTGCTTTCTGTGTAGATAAGTTACCACTGTTACCTTAGTAACTGTGGAAAGCCAATCTTGGTTTACAAACAGTAACAAAAAAAAAAAAAACACAAAAAAACAAAAAACCAAAAAACAAAAAACAAAAAAAACCAAAAACAAGCAAACAAAAAGCCCAAACCTATGCAAATTGAGTGGACTAAGAAAAGACAAGCTTTGAACAATGAGAAAAAATACTTTCCATAAAATCAGCTTCTTTTTACTAAGTTTGCTTAGTGCATTTTAAATTAGCTTCCTCTTCCCATCCAAAGAGGCTCACCCTCCTGAGCCTGTCTATAAATCACCCACTGCTTGTTCACTAACACCACTAACTGGAGGCTTCTGGTGTAATAAGAGCTGGGGTCTCAGACATCAATTCTCATTTCTACAACCACGGTGTCTGTCTTTCCAAAGCAGGAGGGGATGGGTTGCTAACCACAAGGCACCTACTGAGATGTGACTACTTTCTACTGAATACACTAAATTTCTTATTCACTTATACAAATATTCTACACTCAAATTTTTCTGAGTTACTAGAAGGCAAAATTGCAACATTTCTCCTGATGCTTCTAGAAAGCACATATATTAAGTGGTGTTTTGTGATGCCATTACTTTTTAAATGATCGAGCCCAAGACTTTGCATTGGCTAGCAAATGCTCTACCACTGAGGCACCCTCCAATCCCCAGTTAGTTTTCTTTCTAACTAAAAGGATGAAACACTATTTTAAAAGGATAAGTGGCCAGTTCCACATCTAGATCAAAACTCAACAATACCATTGTCAGAAGTTCTTCAGTGATTTTCTTTGGCTGCCTTTTCTAATAATCACTGATTTTCAGTGTGTTCTTGGCTAAACCGTTCCAGGTCTTTTTTCACATTGGGGTGGTCTTCCAAATCTTCATAGAGTGACGAGACAATGTCCAGTCTCCTGTAGTTCTCTGGGCTGACCAGGCTTCGCACTACCTGAAGGCACCTCTCTTTGAGCGTATAGACCGGCAGCGTGATGTTGGCCAGAGCAGGCTGCTTGTCGACGACGTTGTGAGATGGCACAAATAACTCAGTTCGGTTAACCAGGAGTCTGTCGTTCGTCCTTGCATCCCTGAAGAGCCAAGGGTGACCTCGGTAGCTGTCGATGCGAAGGGTAGTGCCCGGCAGCAGCGTCTGGAAGGGCTGTGGTTCACCGTGGAAGTCGAGCCACAGGGGCTGCACCACGCGTGGGCTGCGGTTCCAGACCACCACGCGTGATAGGTCTCGTGGGTTTACCCTCGCTGAGCACAGCGAGGGTGGTGGTCGTCCTGCAGCCATAGGTCCCCAGGAGTCTTCCGGGTCCAACCCCAAGGTCAGGTCAGCTCTGGAATTCCTCCACCCAGGTCGCACCCCTGTAGAACTCAGCAGAAGCAGCCACAGAGCATGTGGGGTTCTTCATATCCGGACTACAGCACTTTGACCGGTTTTTCAGGTCCCTGTCCATCGCTCCAGCAAAGGCAGGCTAGAAAGGTGTGCCTCCTACGTGCTGTCTCTCAGGTAGATAAATTCAACCTTCGCATGACTTGAGACTTTGCCAGAACACACAGAATGAACTTGGCCAGCTCAGTCTTGTCTTTTCTTCTCTTCTCTCTCTTTTCTTCTCTCCTCTCCTCTCCTCTCCTCTCCTCTCCTCTCCTCTCCTCTCCTCTCCTCTCCTCTCCTCTCCTCTCCTCTCCTCTCCTCTCCTCTCCTCTCCTCTTCTCTTCTCTTCTCTTCTCTTCTCTTCCTCTTCTCTTTTTTCTTCTCCTTTCCTTTTCTGTCCTTTCATTTCTCTCTCCTTCCTTCCTTCCTTCCTTCCTTCCTTCCTTCCTTCCTCCCTCTTCTCTCTCTCTCTCTCTCTCTCTCTCTCTCTCTCTCTCTCTCTCTCTCTCTCTCTTTCTCTCTAAATCTTATCATTGTCTTGCTCATTTGAACAAAATGCATATTCACTACTGGACCTCTCCCACCTGGACCTCTCCCACCTGGACCTCTCCCACCGCCCCTCCCCTGCCGCTTGCAACCTTGGGACCCGCCAGAAACCATTACTGATAGTCCTCCTTTATGTGTACATCACACACACACACACACACACACACACACACACACACGCACGCACGCACGCACACACACACATCTTCATCTTGGAGTTGAAACTGGACCTTTTATTGAGATAGGGTCTTATTTGGTACCTGTGTATGATGTAGTACTCACTGTGTAACTCAGGATGACTTTGAACTCCAGACAATCCACCTTCCCCAGCTTCTCATGTGCTGAGATCATAGGCATGTGCCACAAAGCACCACAAAAAATTGGATATTTTGGATAATATGCAATAATTCTTAATTGTAATCAAACCTCGTTTAATAGCTGGCAACCACAGATAATTTATGTTTATTTGTTGAATTTTTCTGGTGAGTAAATTTTGTTTTTTTCCTCTTTGTAGCTTAGTGATAACTTAACTTTTAAAAGTTATTTTATTGGTCTGGAGTGATGGCTCAGCAGTTAGGAGCACCCTGCTCTTTCAGAGGTCCTGAGTTCAATTCCCAGCAACCACATGGTGGTTCACAGTCATCTGTAATGGGATCTGATGCCCTCTTCTGGTGTGTCTGAAGACAGCAGCAGTGTACATATACATAAAATCAGTAAATCTTTAAAAAAATTTATGTTTTTATTATGGGAATTTGAGCCTAGGTCCTTAAACATGCTAAACATCTGTACTATCTACCACTGGGCTACACATAAACCTTAACAATCTATCTTTTTAAAAAAGATTTATCTATTTAATATATATGAGTGCACTGTTGCTGAACAGATAGTTGTGAGCCATCATGTGTTTGCTGGGAATTAAACTCTGGCCATGCTTGCTCCGACCCAAAGATTTATTTATTATTATATGTAAGTACACTGTAGCTATCTTCGGACACACTACCAGAAGGCGTAGGATCTCATTATGAATGGTTGTGAGCCACCATTCCATGTGGTTGCTGGGAATTGAACTCAGGACCTTCAGAAGAGCGGTCAGTCCTCTTAACCTCTGAGCCATCTCTCTGGCCCCTTAATGATCTATCTTGATACAGGGTCTCTTACGGATATGATCCACTGTGACAAACCCAAATAATTTTATTGAGGTGGGCTTCGTAAGTATTTTATCAGGGAAAGGAAAGCTAATTTTGGTCAGCCAGTTGTTGGTTGGAGGTTTTGGGCTTAAACTGTACCAGAGAAAGAATGACAGTCTGAGACAAGTTAGACTGGGACTGGTCCTCCATGGATAGTTTGAAATAAGGTTATTCAGACATGCCACAAGGATCAGGGGTTCTGGTGAAGATGAAGCTGCTTTTATTTGGGGTACACATACTGTTGGAGGCTATCAAAAGCAACAACACCTCAGTGGCAAATCGCTAGGACACATCAACAAAGAAGCAAGTCTGAGGTGGCAGAATTGTAGACCCCACCCTTTTCTGATAGTTTTACTCGTAATTTGGGAAAGGCTTTCCAAGTTCAGGCAGCTTATAAACCTATCTTGGTTTTTTTTTTTTTTTCATTTTCTATTTCTGTGTTCAGCAAGATAAACAGCACATAGCTTTCTGTATTTACCTTTTCCAGACACCAGAGTCATGCTGAGTTGGATTAAGACTTTTGTTGACTTGATCTTAAGTTGCTGTTACATTTTTTGGCTGACTTACAGGTCAGTGGTTTGCTCAAAACAATACTGTAATCGCAGACTGGCTACTCTGTTGACATTTTCTTGTTGTTCCCCACTGAGGTATTGTTGCTTTTGATAACCTCCAATTGTGTATTATTATTATTATTGTTATTATTATTAATTATTAATGTAAAGCAGTCCATCCTTACCAGAACTCCTGATCCCTGCAGCCTGTCTGAATATTTGAATAACCTTGTTTCATGTTATTCGTTGGGGGGAGCCCTGCTGGGACCAGCTCCAGACTAATGTCTCAGACTGACCTTGTTCATTCCCAGGTTCAATAATTTCTTTTTTAATTTTGAATGAATGGAATTTATTTTGTGCTTTTGGCTCATCTCCAGTTCTTGAAATGGTGAGTTTTATTTATTTTAGATATATTGATGATTTTTAGGGAGATTTTTCCACCCCCAAACTTCTCACCCAGCCATTCTGTCTCTACTGAGTTTCAGAAAAATATTTATTTCTTATTATTTTTAATTACTTCTCTGTGTGTTTATGCAAGCAGGTATATGTATATGCAGGTGTTTATAGCAACCCAGGGTGTCAGATTCCCTGGCCCTGGGTCGTGAGCCTTCTGATATGGGTACTGGAACTCCTGTAAGAGCAGTATATGCTCTTAATGGCTGAATCATTTGTCTAGTGCATTTGTTTCCATCTAGTGTTGAAAACTGAACTTAGAGACTCACAAATGCTAGGCAAATGTTCTTCTACTGAGGTATGTCCCAAGTCCTCTGCTTCTCTGACACCGAATATTAACTGCACCATCAGTAAATATGAATTCAGAGGCCTGGAGCAATGGCTCAGTGGATAAGAGCACTTGCTACTCTTTGCTAAGGACAGGCATTTGTATCCTAGTAACGATCTGTGGTAGCTCACAATGGTCTGTAATTCTTGCTTCGGGGATCCCAAGGTCTTTTGGCTTCTGCAGGCATTTGCACATTCTTGAGCATACACACAGAGAGACGAATACACATAAGTAAAATCAAAATAAAACTTTATTTTTTTTTAAAAAAGAATTCACTGTCGATTTTTAAAGCAACATTTATTCATCAGTTTGTGTGTTTAAATTTTATTTGTTCTTATTTTATGTTTATGAAGTGCACTATGTGGGTCCCTACTACCTAGGGAAGCCAACAGAAGATGTTGAATCCCCTGGAACTGGAGATAGTATTAAGCCACTAGTAGGTGCTGGGAACTGGACCTGGGTCTTCTACAAGAGCATCCAGCACTCTTAATTACTGAGCCATCTCTCCAGCACTGACAGTAGATTTTATAGAGAGTTTGGTTTGCAGGTCTACAGCATTAGTGATTGTCGAAGCTCTTTGACAAATTCCCTCATGAACCTTTATTTTTGGACAGGAAGAAGGGTCTTCTCCAGGGAAGACATACTAGGGGGGTTGACTTCATCTGGGATATTCCATCAGCTTGGAGTAGAACAGGAGGTTCCTGGATTTCTATGCTTCTTGTTCTATTTCCTTAACCCACCAAAATTCCTGGAATTAAAAGACTACTTTATCTCTTATCATCATTTTAGAGCAGGATGAGGAGGAGTTGTGAAATATCAAGAATTTGTCTCCAAGGTCATCTGGGAGGACATTTGGGTCTCTGGAATACCTCTGTCCCTGGCTTAACCTTGGAAAGAATTCCATGTACGAAGGGACAAGGGGAGGGAAAGAGTTCCTCTTCTAGGTGTGTATCTTACATTTCTAAAACGGGCACCAATTCTCTGAATTCCCATGTCTTTGAGTAGGAAAGTCCCTGGATTAGTTTTTTTTTTTTTTATGGGAGTCTCCCTGGCTTCTTTCTAGTTTTACTATAGAAGAAACGCCACATGCTGTGTGTTATGTTGTGTTAAAGCGCCACACATCTTTAATTCCAGCACATGGGAAACAGAGACAGGTGGATCTCTGTGCATTTGAGGCCAGCCTGGTCTACAGAGTGAGTTCTAGATCAGCCAGAGCTACATAGTTTTGAAAAAGACCCTCTCTTGAAAAAAACTAAAAACAAAACAAAAAACAGCAAACAACAACAAAATCCCCAAACTCTAAATGAAGTATAGAATAATGATATGGACAGCTAGAAAAAATGTACACAGGACATTGAGAACCTATAAACAAAATTAAGTGGAAATGAAACAAAGTGAATGGAAAAGAAATAAATATTAACTATGTTTTTGAATGTGAATTAAAGATACATGCCATGTTTCTCTGTCTCCCTGTCTGTCAGTCTCTGTGTCTCTGTCTTCCTCTTCCTCTCCCTCTTCCGTAGACAAATGACAATTAATACGAACTCATGCTAGGTAGGGCAACAGAAGTAGACCAAATAAATTATTCCATTTAAGTCCAAATTGGTCAATCAAAGAGTTTGTTTATTGTAGTTACAGAAGAATGGGTGATATATTACAGCTATGTCACTGAAAGTCTCACTTAAGTGTGGATGAGAACACATGTAAGTTGTGTCACTGGGTTTTGATATATAACTTGATTGTAGCTAGATCTTTGGAGAGTTTTCTCTCTTCCAATTGTTTACTGGATATTTCATCTCAAGGAGGGATCACCAGAGTCCTGTAAATTTCATGAACTTCCTGAGTTTTGTAAGATTTTTTTTCTCTTCTTTCTAAATTTCTTGAGTCAGATGAGTCTCCTTGATCAGTCCAGGTAAGAATGCTTCGTTTTGGAAGAAACATCTAGCTCTCTTCCCACTCATCTTCTGATTCTTCTTCTCTCCCTCTCACTGCCCCTCTCCCTCCACTATAGCCTGTCACTCACTAGGACTACTGTTGCAGCTTGGATAGGCATGGAAGAGTGGGTGGACTTTTATTTTTTTTAACAATTGCTCAAATTAATCTCAATTTAGAAAATATACTAAGTATTTCTCCCTCAGCTTACCTCAGAGTTCCCATCTTTCCCTAGCAGCTTCCAGAATGCTCTCTTTACCTCCTTGTTCCTCAGGGTGTATACAAGAGGGTTAAGTGTGGGGGTGCCCACTGCATAAAAGAGACCAAAGAACTTAGCCCTCTCTTGGGCATAGGGATTTTTGGGCTGCAGATAAACAGCAATGACTGAACTGTAGAAGAGTGTGACCACAATGAGGTGGGACGAGCAGGTCCCAAAAGCTTTCCTGCGTCCCTTTGCAGAACGTATCCTCAGCACTGCCCTGGCAATGGCACCATAAGAGACCAGGATGAGGCTCAGAGGTACAACCACGATGAAGATACTGGCCACAGCCATCTGGATCTCATTGTAGGTAGTGTTCCCACAAGAGAGTCGAATTAGAGATGGGACTTCACACAAAAAGTTATCTATCTGCCTGTGGGGACAGAAGGGGAGTTTGAGGGTAGGAGGTGTCTGAACTATGGATTGGACCAAACCTATAGCCCAAGCCACACCTGCCAACTGCCGACATAGGCGGGGGTGGATGATGGTGGCATAGTGCAGGGGTTGGCAGACAGCCACATAGCGATCAAAGGCCATTACTGTCAGGAGAATGCACTCTGTTGTCCCCAGGGACATAAAGATGAAGAGCTGGACAAAGCACCCCAGGAAACTGATGGTCTTTGTGGGGCCCCAGAGGTTGAACAGCATCTGGGGGACACAGGTTGTGGTGAAGCAGAGGTCCAAGAAGGAGAGGTTAGAGAGGAAGAAGTACATTGGAGAGTGGAGCCTGGGGTCCAGTGTGGACAGCAGGAGGATGAGTGTGTTTCCTAGGAGAGTGATGAGGTAGGAGCACAAGACAACCATGAAGAGAACCTTTTCCAGATGTGGGTGATCAGAGAAGCCCAGCAGGAGGAAGCCCAAGGTGGAGCTCTGGTTGACCATGGTCTCTGTGTCTAGTTGGCAGGATGAGACTGTCAGACAATGTATTTTAATTTGTAAAAGCTCACTCTGCATACTTGTCAAAACATGTGAGGTGGATGTTTCTCTTCTCCCTCTACTCTCCAAGAGTCCTCCCTCCTTTTCCCTGTTCCTTCTGGTCAAATGTTTTCTAGTGGCTGAGAGATAGCCAGGAAAGTCATAGAAAATGGGTGGATTCTTTCCTCTGGTTCTTCTGACTTCTCACCTGAGGGCAAAGGAGGCTGACAAAAACATGAGTTCATTGATCAGTTAGTTCTCATTATTTCAACGAACATTTTTTATTGAGCACCGTGTATGATCTGAGCATTGCAACTATTGACTTTGCTTTTTATCAGCATCAACAGTTATAAGCAACTGTGTGGTTGGATCAGTGACTTGATGGTAAACATTAGTGTAGAATTGGTTTCATTTTCTAAGTGTAGGCATAGATTTGTTGATGGCTCATATTTGGTCTTTGGTATACTTTTTCAGGAGATTCCTTCAGAGACTGATGTCTGTCCTTTGGCTGAGATTTTCCCCCTACATGAAGTAATTCAGTTTCCAGAGAGATCAGTTAACTTATTTTATTCTTTATCAGAAATTATAGGAACATTCAGGGTGGAATGGTGTAGACATCACTCTTTAAAAACAATCATTATGTTTACTAAAGTAAAAGCAAATGCCTTCTCATCATTCTGAAAGGTTTGTCTTTTATCTTACAAATATGGAATAAGAAAAGCTAAACACAGGGTTGGTTCTATGATGATTCTTATCTAATTCTATAATGACACCGTTCCTCAAGGACATAGAATCCTAGCACTGGGCTGGCTCAGGTAGGAGGAGTTGTAAGTGAGGGGCAGCCTGGCCTCTGTAATGAAGTCATTTTTCAAAAATTAAAAAAAAAAGAAGAGGTTTAGAAGTGGACAGCTGGAGAAGGTGTATTTTATTTTTCCTTTAATATAAAATAACATTTAGTCACTTAAATAGATTATTTTCCCTTTCTTTTTCTTTTTGAGGCAGTGTTACATTATCAGTGGTACTGACTTCACCTTGAGTATGTAGCCTAAGTGAGCTTTGAGCTTGAGATCCTCCTATTTCATTATCATGCTTAATTTGGGGTATCCAAACACAGTCCTGGTTTTTCTTAATTTTTTTTAATTTCCTTCATATTGAAATCAAATCTTTTATGTTCAACCAAGACCAAATTTACAATCAGATTGCAAGATAGCTACAATGAGTCCTGTACTACCATAAGTGATATTAACCAAATTTTAGTATTTTTATTTATTTGTACTTTGATTTCACCCCATCCCCTTTATATGTAGCCCTAGCTGACCTGGATCTCACTGCATAGACCAGGCATCCTCAAATTCAGAGATCTTCCTACCTCTGCCTCCTGAGTTGGGACTAAAGACATGTGCTACTGATTTTTCTTAATTTGTTTATATATTATTTTTATTCAGCATTATTTGGGAAAAGGTTGCTCATACTGTTATGCTCCTTTATATTACAGTACAATTTGCTACAATATTGTCTACCAAAGCAGCAATTGAATTTAAATAGCTTACTATTGTTATCTAACATACAGCCTATATTCCTAATTTGTTGTCCCAATAAGGCCCTTTATCAAGTATGATATTTTGCATAGGATCCAGTGAAAGTGACATACTATGTACAGTTCTCCTGTCTGTCCCCATTTTCTGTAGTGGCTAAGGCACCAAGGTAAGAGATCTGTCTTGAATATTGGACAATGTGAACAGACCATGGGGCAGAGCTCATAGGCTGGAAAGGTGAGTGGTCTTAAAACCCAGCAGGACATTGAACATAATCACAGGACCCCAGAACTGAGAGCCATGGAGTGACATGGGGGAGAGACAGGAGTGTAGAGAACAGTGATGCATCCTTCAGGCTGTGATGCTACTGTTGAGAAAGAAGGGATTTGTGGCGCCATAGGAGGAACAATGATATGAGCTACCCAGTACTCCCAGAGCTCCCAGGGACAAAACTATCAACCAGATGATACACATGGTGTTACCCATAGCTCCAGATGCATAGGCAGCAGAGGATGGCCTTGTTAGACATCAAAGGGAGGAGAGGCCCTTGGTCCTGGAAAGACTCATGCAGCA